>JAHWFO010019727.1:1421090-1452834 GCA_023313115.1 Rhysida immarginata | reverse complement strand
TTAATGTTTCAGTGTTACAAAGGTTAAAATGTTGTAATTTTAGCAAACTTATTTTGTAAATGATCTCTAAGATGCTAATTTTTGTTTTCACATTTTTTTCCAAATAGATTCTGATAAAATACATGTACAAATGCCAATAAAAGCTTGACGAGAAAGCTATTGTAATTTTTGCATACGTAAAGGAAAATAAGTTTTCATTGGCACAGATTCAAGAAATGACAAATAATTCCAAGCATTTCTTGCAAGTTATAAATTTTTTAGACTTATTTCGAAATATAACCACACAGGTAGTAAACAATGTTTCTATTGATGAAATCAGTATCAAAACAGCGAGGCATTTTTTAAATTAAAAACAACTTTGTTGGATAACTTGGACATTGTAGACAATTTTAGATTGAAGACATGTGTATCCCATTGTCACCTATGACGTTATATTCGGAGTCAGGCAAATTAAACAGGAATTATTGGAAATTTAAATCGTGAAACCAGCATTAGTGATTATCAGTGAAACCTGTCACACGAGCGGCTTCAATCGCAGCGCCGCAGCTTCAGCAAAAATCCGCCTGACAACATGGGCGGCTCTTAACCGAGTTGAGGTCTTACTTTAGAGTGGGCGCTATTACTTTTGAAAAAACTTTCTAAATTCTAAACTGAAAGCATTGTTATATTGTCTGATCCTTCTATAATAGAACTGGCGTGCTTTTATTGACTAATAACCACCAGCTGTGACCAAAATCAATGAAATGTGCGACTATGCCAAAACAGGAGGGGGTGTGGCCGGCTCGGGAGCTGTTGTACTTTCTTTTCTATTACTATGCTATCGCTGCGTTCAGATGAGTTGGTGAATATTATAATTATATTTGCGACACCGAGAGCCAAAACGTTAAAGGCGACGACGGGAGAGCCTTGCCGGGAAGCCTCGAAGGCGGAGTATTCAACATGGGAGTGCCAGAATATGAACGACGCAATTGGAAGTGCGAGCCCGTGTGTCCAAGAATCCTCCGTGTGCATCGTACGGTCGTTAACCATCTCGCCCACCAATTTTGTAAGTACTGAAATATTCGTGAATAATAGTGCTTGTGTGCTGCGTACCTTATTCAGCGACTTGTACCAGCATGGTTGTTAAAGGAATATGGCCAGCCGGCTTGAGTGCGTATCTGTGAAAAGGATACGGTTTCGCCCTCGTGGAAAGGGCTTCTACCAAACCATATCATGGACGTAATTTTCCACGACCCTAGCCCTCTGTAAATGTGCGTTATACGATAAGTGTATTGTTATTATTCAAAGCTTTGTCTTCATTTATTTTTCAGTGGACGGAGAGTAATGCAAATGTTCGCATTGGAAAGCTTAGGCTTCCTTGTGAGATTATTATAAGGACATAACAAGACAGTGACTTTAATAATTGTATTAGTGCCTTTTGTGATTTGCTTAATTCTAAGGACAGCAAATTAAATTTTATCACGGACTGACATTTCAATTTTTTGTTGTTGCTTCTTTAGTTACCAGCTAAGGCAAAGTGCATATGTTTTATACGAATTATTGGAATTATCTTGTGCTTGTGAGTAACACAGGAAGGTGTTAGTACGTTGCTATTTGCTTAATGAAATTGTGTAAAATTCACGTTATTTATGTTAGCTAGATTTAAGCCTCTGTGAATTTCTGAATTTTCAGTAAGCATTCCAGCCTGTTAAGCTTTGATTGCGCTGTTCGGTAGAACAAGGGTCGCTTTATTTGTTTGTGTGTAGCTTGTGCTTACATTTGATAATTATCCTTATTATAGTAGTGGTATTTGTTGTGAGTTACAATTTTATCATAAGGTTCTGTAGTCAAGCAGAGGGCCTTATTTGATAGTTATGTAAGTTTACATGATTGAAGTTTTAGTATGCTTTAGTTTTGACTGATTTGATATCCAAGTACGGTATAAAAATTAATTACCAGCTTCTTATGCCTAGCATTTAAGAGCAAATCTTTTGTTTATGTGAATTGATACTTATTTATTTCCTAATTGTTATTCAATAAATGATATTTTATTTTTATATCCTACCACTATAACGTGTCTACCTATTTCCACTGCGCTAGCTCATATAGCTCTACATTTACACATTACAGTAAGCAAGTAAACAGAAAAATAGGCGACCGTTAGACTACACAAAGTGATGAATGGCCAAGTTTTGCTTCAAGACATCGAGAGAAGAGTGGGAACGGCATAAACAACAAGTGTACATCTAAGGTAGGATTACGTGAGTAAGAAATTATTTAGACTAGCAGTGGCATCCTTGGAGAGGTCCATCCATTGTGAGCCTTTATAAAATTTTTTCGAATTTTCATTAAGAATTTTTACTGTATTAATGCTAAGCGTTTTCATGTGTTTATTTTTAAGTTATTGCAAAGCTTAAACCAAAAAAAAAAAAAAAGCCCTAGCCATTTGCTAGCACATTAGATACAAACATTTCATAAAAATACATTTTGACTATATTCTGAGGGAATGTGTATATTTTGGAAACTGAGATGCTGATGATGCGATGATTGAACATTCGTTTCCAAGAATTATTAATAATGAGCATAAAATGATGATGCAGTGACAGAACAATAATAAGGCAGTGCCAATTGATGAGGCAAAGAAGTCACGTGTGCCTCCCTTGAGTTCCCTATCAAACGTCCACATGACTGGCAAAAATTCATGTGTCTGGAAAGGAAAGAGAAAGAATGAATATCTAAAACAGAAAAAGCTCTACAGGCATTTGAAACATCTGAACAACAAGAGTTTCGAACAGAGCAAGAGGGTATAAGAGCTTCTACATCAAGTGCAAGAAAAACTTAAGTCTAAAGTATCACGCAGAAGAAGAGTTTAGAAGCAAGTCAAGAAAAGTTTAGATAAAGTCCCGTTATAAAACGTAGAATTCCTATTTTTCATATTTTTGGTACACTGGATAGTCCCTTTCCTCTGTGTTGCATTGATTGAGTTATTATTTAACCAATTGGGAGTTATAATTTAATTTTTTGGGATTGTTCTATTTACCTAAAAGTGGAATTATCCCGGGCAACGCCAGGTAGCTCTGCTAGTCTTCCTATATATATAAAGAAAGATGTTTGTTTTTTGGGTTTGTGTGTTTGTTTCTTACAGTTTTATTCTGATCTTGATGAAATTTTGCATTCTTGACCTTCAATGCATGACCAAGGTCACTGTCTACCTCAGATTTCGAAAAAATAATAATTATTGATAAAAAATCGACATTCATGGTTTTGGCAAGGCACATTAATGAGAAATATCTCATTACCAATAATGCAAGGCAAAGTTTGTGCAATATAGATAATTTTCAATTTTAACAATGCATAAAATTCCTGTTATTCAGGCTTTCCTTAGAATTGAGAGTTCTTAGTACTTTATAATTTCTTGAAAATCTTTAAAAATGATCAGTAACTGGAGATAATGAAGAGTAAGCAAAATATTGAGAAAGAGTAGAAAGACGACAGAGGAAGCACTCCTTTAGCTCGTGCTGTGTTGAGCAAATTGTAAGCATGGAAATAGAAGAATCTGCGACTGCTAGACTACGCAAAGTGATGAATGACCATGTTTTGCTTCAAGACATCGAGAGAAGATTGGGAATTGAAAAAACATCAAGTGTACATTTAAAGTAAGATTACGTGACTAAGAAATTATTAAGACTAACAATAGCATCCTTGGAGAGGTCCATTCATTGTGAGCATTTAAAGAATTTTTTTGTATTTTCATTAAGAATTTTTACTGTATTAATTCTAAGCGTTTTCATTTGTTTATTTTAAAGATATTTCAAGATTTAATAAAAAAAACAGAGTCAGAGCCATGCTGGGGTTAGACCTAGCTTATTTGGTAGCACAGCAGATTCAAACATTTCATATAAATACATTTTGATTTTATTCTGTGTGAATGGGAATATTTTGGAAACTGAGATGCTGATAATGTGATGATTGAACGTTCGTTTCCAAGAATATGGTTTCCAATGATGATGCAGTGACAGAACGTAAATAAGGCGGCATCTCTTGATGAGGGAAAGGAATCACACTGCAAGATGTAATTGTGAGCATGCTAGATAACACTGAAGGTGATGAATTTTGCTAGCCAAACGAAAATTTAAAGAAATCACCGAGAAACGACGATGATATAAATTTCCTCAATAGAAAACATATATCTAATAAAGAGTACAAACACAAACAAAAAATAAATTGGTATGGCGGAATTCTACACTCGCACAGGCCTAGCACGAGATAATATACGGGTTCAATAAAGAAAAATGTATTTTTCAATAAGAGGGAGCTGCTCATGAATATAAGTTTTTATTGTGTTTGTGGTGACGAAATGAATACTTTTGCCATTTCTTCATTTTTTAAAAAAAAATTAATTTCTCTACAAAGGCTTAGTCCATTTCCATAAAAATTGCATCAATGCATAGTTTAAAGACCCTTTTTTTGTAAATAATTTTAAAAAAATTATTGGGGGGGTCTGCAGAGGGGATAGTTAATAACTCCAAAATGGCTCATCACAGCCAAACAAGTCATGTACAGTAACAATTCGCTGTAATGAGAGGAGTACATACATGTCGAGTTTATTGAGTTTGGTCCACTTGTTTGTATGCTACAGCCTTTTTTTAATTTAATATGTAGAACAAGGCTTAACCAATTGATCTAAAAAGTACGCTATTTTGGGTACGCACAATTTCGGGTATGCTCTAAGTAGGTAAATTTTTTGTTTAGTTCTGCTATTTGCCTTATCAGAGGAGTTCGCTGTACAAAATTGGTCACAAACATACACTACATGATCAAACGAGTTGGGACACCCCTGTGAACACCTGCCGTAATTGTGGGACTGGGCCCGCTCATCAAGGTGGACGCAAACCTCAATGCTGATGGCTGCAGGACCATTCTGGATAATGGGGCACTTCCAGCGCTGTGGGAACACTTCGGTGATGGGCCGTTCCTCTTCCAGCACTACAGTGCGCCTTGCCACAAACCAAGATCTTTATCTGACTGGTTGGACGAGATGCGGGTTGAAGAACTGGATTGGCCCGTCCAGAGTCCTGATCTCAACCCCATCGAACATCTTCGGGACGAATTGGAACGATGTCTGAGTACACCCTACACCCTCGATGGTACACCCTACATCTGTCCAGGAACTGTCCACGAAACTCCTCGAGGAATTGAGGTCAATACCTGTGGACACATACTGTAAACTTGTGGACAGTATGCCATGTAGGGTGGAGGCAGTGATAGTAGCTCGGGGTGGTCCAACACACCACAGATCGAAGCTTTTTGCGGCTGTATGGTAGAGCAACAGGTGTCCCAACTCATTTGTTCATGTAGTGTACCTACATACGTACGGACAGAAAAATTTTGTTCAAAATTTCAGCATATCCTTTCGAATCATGAGTTCTTAAGTCATTTTCTACAAAAAAAATTGAATGTCTGAAACAAACACATAGGACTTCACTCTTACAGAGTGGTTTGCCAATACGTGGCTAGATTCCCGATAGGAAATATTTGTAAACAGAAACTAGCGATTAATCATAAATATAAGATAACATGTGACCATACAGTTCATTGAATAATTTGTTATTATGGTTTCCATCAAATAAGAACAAGCAGCATGTTTGAATTGAAAGTAGGTAAATTTTCATCTGCTCTCCTCTTAACCACATAGGAAATTTCAATGTAATTCAAGTCGTTAACAGTATTGAATGCTAAGTAACATCAAGTTAACAAATAATATAAGAAAACAATAACCATTTGCTGTTTAGCTTAACAATCCACAACAACACAAGACTAAGTATCTGAATGAGTGTCAAATTCTTCGATGAATTTTCCTCATCCATCAGGTCAGTTTGTGACATTCATTGGAAATACTTCGATGAAGGTAACTGCAATGAGTCTTCATATTGGTTTGTTGTGGTGCTGTTAGGGGAAGTTTAGCAGCGACTGTGCCAGAAGTATTTGTGGTAAAGCAAACTTCAGTGGCAGTCATGGTACCTGCTGTTGCATTAAAGATTGTAACTTTTGCAACACTTAACATTGATTTGGTGGCATAGGTAGTGGACACTGGCTGGCTTACATCTGACGTTGCAGGGGACACTGGCTGGCTTGCATCTGTGATAGCAGTGAACACTGGCAGGCTTGCATCTGCTTCCGACATGGAGCCCGGCTTAATGGTAGCTGTTAATGGTTGATGCCTCTTCTACTGAAATGGCGTTTGATTCACTAATGTTAGTTGTTGCAATTGCTGTGAGGGGAGCGATTATTGGATTAGCTGGCATTTGTTGATGTGGAACCGATATAGATGCACTTGAGTACATATCTCTGGGTGTGCAATTCCATGCTTCATCATCTTGTAAAGATTTCATGCTGATGTGTGCATGCAACCGAAACTGTTGCTTAATAATGTCGATATAAAATTAGGACTGGTACCCAATCGACCTGAATTTTTCTTGAATGTTGCTGCAGCTGGGATTGCACTCGGATTGAAATCCATAGTAATATTCGAGGGAATATTTGATTCCGAAAATCTCCAGAAGTTTGATTTGAATAACCATAAGCAGCAGAAGACGATTTCACAGAAGAAACAGTTTTAGTCTGAATGTTATTTGAAGTTTATGTAATGCTACAACTACTCACCAATGAAGAGTCCACAGATGAAATGTTTAGTTTATAGTTTAAAATGTAGGAAAGAATGGTGTTTGCCTTGATAGTGCTGACAAACACGAAAGGATTTGCAGGTAGCAAGTCTATGTCTTGGACACAAGCAGTTGATGCATAGCGCATTCTTTTTCACAAATTCAAATCTCGCCAATAACTTTCTAAACGCAATAACACGCATATAAGTTTACAAGATCGGCATTGATATAATATACACAATGTTTACTGGTAGAGGGAGAGTCCGAGCTTACAACCACCTGCTTTAAATTACCATTGCTTATCGAAGGCATGGCCCAGGAGGAATTAGGCTGATTACGAATACCTGCAGAAGTAAGGTCCATAGTACCATTTGTAACAGTTCTGTGGCTAGTACCTTCTGGTTTCGTACTCCAAGGTGAAATCTGTTTCGAATTGAAAGCGATAAGGCGAGACCAGCCAAGTACTTACTTACTTACTTACTTATTTACTTGCTTTTCAAACCCGCTTATCCGTTTGGGTCGCGAGGGCAGCAGCCCTATGAAGGATCTCCGGTGATCGCGTTTTTTCCGAATTCAGGTGCATGTCCTCCCTGGTAAATACCCAAGCGACTCGAAACCAGGTTCCCCATGTAGTCCAGCCACCTGGTTCTTGGCCGACCCGTTGGTCTCTTACCCACCGGCTTGGAAAATAACAACTGCCTAGGACAATAAGTCCAAATTGAAAATTGACAATTGAAAAATCAGGAATAAAATCATCGTTTAATTCTAGTTCTAAAAGGTTACGTGTATCCAATAATATCAGAATTTTACTTCCTAAATCTTTAATAATTTCAGAAGCAGCGAGAAAGTTCTTCTGATGTTCAGCTTCTATTGCTATGTTGGAGTACTGGAACCCGCATGCTGCATCATAAATTTGTTGCATTTCATGCATGAGCATCATGAAATTCTTATTTGTTTTAATTAGTGTTATTTCCATAATGACAATGCATGCAAAAATATATAACTGATGCGAATAAAGTTGCAATCGTGTTTGCAAGGTGGGCGAAATATCTATCCGGCACGAAGGACCATAAATGTTGATGCGGAATGTGTGAGTTTTGGTAGCTCCTGTCAACGATAACGATTTTGTTGAATTCCAAATTGATATGTATAATTTAAAAAGATTCATACCTGAAGTTATGCGGGTTCAAATGCGAAGGGCGCTAAGAAAGGTGTATAGGGAACGAAAGTGTGCTAGTTAATTGCACGGGGTACTAATAACGTGCAACGATAAGCGATTTTACTGTTTGACCTTATTGCATAAAGGAACAGTAACAACTGAAAATGCAAGAAGATAATAATATAAAATATATAAAACAAAAAATTTTAAGCACACACAATTGAAAATTGTAGTGCATTAAAAAGTAAAAAATCTAATTTTAGAAAAGGTAAAAGTGTGGTGGCGCGTTTATTTTATAATGTAGTATTTTCTTTTAAATATTTAATATTAAACGCGCCACACTTTTACCTTTTTATTAAAATGAGATTTTTTATTTTTTAATGCACTTTTTCAAGGTGAAAGTGTATTCTTTAAAATTTTTATTTCTATTTTTTATTTTATTCTTTATTTAAAAAATAAGCTTTTATATGATAACTACAAAACCAAAAAACTTTGGAAATCTGCCTAGCTGACTACGTCTGATCTCGGGAAAGATTACAATACATTGCGCTGGCTAATCATAAACATTGTTCTCCACAGTCAACAAGATGATGATCATATTAAAAAAAATTACATAAGACAATTAACAACGATAACAATAAACAACAATACAGTCAGTCGTTACATCATGATTGCACTGTATACATTAAGTTTAAATAAGAAATAAGAAATAAATAAAAGACTAGTGAAACTAACGAATGAAACATGCATTGTCGTCTATAAAACGCCGTTGAGGAAAGTCGCAGACCTCTATGTAATCAGGAAGTGAGCAAAATATTGATTACAAAATTTGCACACAAACACACAAACAAGTGAAGTTCAATAAAGGTGTGTAATAAACAACAAAACTTTATGCTACGGCAATAAGGCAATAAAGACAAAAGCAATTTTCATTGTTACCCATCAAAGTGATCAATATACAAGCTTCTGGCGTTATCAACTTCAATGGCTACAGACCAGACCTGGTTAAAGATCTGGTAGGAAGAAGAATTTTCGCAAAATTGGTTAAGATTCAAAAAAACTCACCAACAGCGAGGTTCATAAACATAGATTGTCCATATCTTACCACAGTGGACTAAATAGTAATCTGTAGGCGACTTTCAAGGAGGCCTAGTGGCCTATAGTATATCAAAAACTGAATAATTACAGCAATCTGTAAGGGAACCCAAAGTTCACAACCCCACAACTTTTGCAATCCGGAATTTATGAGATTAAGTGTAGCCAATGCTCCAAACTCTACAGAGGAGCCACGTGCCCTAACGTACCAAATCGGTTCTAGGAAGTCATGGCACACGCCAGGTTCGGCCACACCAAGAGATATGCAGTCGCAAAACGTACACTTGAAACGGGCCATGAAAATTTGAAACAGGATTGTCAACTCCTTAGGCCAGTATAAAACAGGAACGTTTTGGACGCATATGCAACCTTGAAGAATGGAATAAAGGATCCTAAACAACGTTACAACAATGATTCAGTCCCTTTCAGCGATTCTTTTTTATTTAAAACTGCTAAATAATTCAGAAGTTTGTGTTTTCATTTCTTTTGTAATTTTATATAAAAATATTCTGATATTTGTCTGCAATTTTCAGTCCCTTTCAAGATTTTCTGGTCTCGCTTGTATTGGTTTTCTCCCATTGGTTTTCTCCCATTGATCAGATTCCTTACTTGTTGATTGGTTCTTGAAAGGGACACTTGTTTTATACTCTTTACCTTTGGTCTAAATGTGTTTGTTTTAGTTTCTTAGTGGGCATGTGCTGATTGGTTGCCTAAGGAGTCCAGATACTTTATCTACTCAAAAGTAATCGGATACTTTTTTAGACGTTTTGTTAAATATCTACGAAAATACTGGATGAATTATCCTGAAACTTCACGGGAATAAAGATCATGTTACGCCCATAAGTTTCAGTGAAGGTTTGGTCCCAAAGGCAAATAGGGGACCAGCAACAAAGTGAGCCAAAAAATAATATTTGGGATCTCTCTGTAAAAATAATGCTTGAAATGCGTTGTAGGTGCTGCATCTGATTAAGAAGCTTCTTTTATTTTTCTCTGTTCATTTTATGAGAATAGCATGTAAATTCATGGATATATAAAGGCTTCATTAAGAAAATCGAAATATTTTCGTAAGTTGCTTGTTTATTTTTGGGTCGGAAAACAGTATCAACTTCTTCTCCTTATGCTGATATGAAGTCAATATGCCTTCATATTAGAATAATGAGAGGAATTTGATACTGTTTTCCGGTCCAAAAATAAAAAATTGAAGAATACTCCATATCGTTTTGTTTATTTTTGAGAGCAACTGAAATTTAACTCATTCTATGTAGTTAAATGAGCAGTTAAACATTATTTAGTAAAGATGTCCATGTTTAGTCAAATATTTAATTATTTGATATTCTGATTGTAGGGTGTTGTCTCTACAGTAGTTTGTCAAGTTTCCTGAAAATGGCATTGCATTGGGTTGAAAATCCTGCATGTTATAAACAAAAACTTTTGAAAACATTTCGATTTTTTTAAAGAAGCCTTTATATTTTCATGAATATACGTGCTATTCACATACAAATGAACACAGGTAAGTAAAAAAACTTCTCAATCATATGCTGCAGCTACAACGCATTTCAAGCATTATTTTTACAGGGTGATCCCAAACATTATTTTTTGGTCCCGTATTTGCCTTCGGGACAAAACCTTTACTGAAGCATATGAGGTGAAACATGCTCTTTACACCCCTGAAGTTTCAGGGTAAGTCGTCACGTATTTTTCTAGATAATCGACAAAACGTATAAAATCGAAAGTGTCCAATTACTTTTAGGTAGATAGTGTATATAACCCCTGAAAAAAAGTTTTCGTATCTGATTGACCATCTGTTCAATGTTCAGAAAATATAATTATTTTCGATAGATAAAGAAGGTTTACTACGAGTTGAATATAATACATTATTATGTAAGATGTCCGCTATTACAAACAAGCGGAATTATTATAAAATGTGTCAATATTACCCACACAGTACATGTTGCTTGAAGGATACCGAGAAAAATATTTGCATAACTGCAGGGTTGGAAAACAATTTTCGTATTTACGAGGTGCGTTCAAGTTCTAAGGCCTCCTAATTTATTTTTGAAAAACTATTGACCCTAGAAAGCTGAAACTCCCGTCATTTGTCCAAATCGTCAACCTCTAGCCGTACACATTTTTCATAACGCTGAGGCCACGATTGCATTGCCGCTGCAAACACTTCTTTAGTAGTCTGTTTTGCCTACTGAAAAGCCGCTCGATGAGCAGAAGCTTTGTTCCGTTCTTGCATAAGCGATTTTCCAGTAGACAAAACTGGTTCCTAAAGAAGCATTTGCGGCGGCCTACCAATTATGGCGTCAGAATTATGAAAAATGTCCTCGAGTAAAGGTTGACTATGTGGACAAATTACGGGAGTTTCAGCTTTCTAGGGTCAATAGTTTTTCAAAAATAAATTAGGAGGCCTTAGAACTTGAACGCACCTCGTACATACAGAATATGCAATTCGTAATGAATATTTGGTAGCTCTGCCATGGGTTTGTATTCATCATGGAACAGATGCTTCAAGCTTTTGACCGGTATTGGAATCAATTTCGGATCAGCTCTGGATGATCGCCACTCAAGTTCCCTTTGTCATTGGGTTTCTTTTCATTAACCTTTTTTTCAAATAATTCCACAGATTCTCGATCGAGTTGAGGTTAGGTGAGTTTGGAGTCCATTCCATCACTTCAATGATGACAAAGTTTCATTCAAATAGTTGGTGATGGACGCAGATGTATGACATCACGCATTGTCATGCTGATAGATGGGATCTGCACATCCGTAGTGGATCTTCGATTGTAGGGATTAAGAAGGCATCTAGAACTGAGCAATATACGGAAGCATTCATTGTATCTTTCAAAATACATAATCGTCCTGGTCCTTTAGACAACATGCATCCCTTTATCATCAGAGACAGGGGGAATTTGGTTTTGAACTATAGACAACTGGCATGAAACTTCTCTGAGGAGAGCCTCTGGACGAATTTTCCAGCATCATCCTCATATCCAATGCATATGCGACATTCGTAAGAGAATATTACACGAGCCCACATGTCTTCCGTCCAGTTTCTATGCAGTTTGGCCCCTGTCACCTGGTCTCGCAAGTGCTTCTTTGTAAGATTATAGCTTTATTATAATGATATCTTATCTCATGAAGCTGGTTTCTTAAGGTGCGAACTGAAACATGTACACCTGAGTTAGACCACTTTGTGTTCATGTTCTTTGAAGGCATTCTTCTCATTGTCTTGCAGAGCCACCTCAATCTTCGATCATCCCTCTGTAACGATGCTCGTGGACGTCCCGGTCGATTCCTCTCTCATGGATCTTCTTCCATATAGATGATAGTAGATCGAGAACACTTCATCAGTTTAGATACGTCCTTTTGGCTCTTTCCCCTTTTTATCTGCTCAGGGCTGTACCCAGAATTTTATTTTGGGGGGGGGGGGGCTAAGGGGCTGGCCCTATTCTTCTAGTGAGGAACCCCTGAGCAACAGAAATAGTTGACAAAGTGGAAAATTTTTTCTTTTGGGGGGGGGGATACAGCCCCCTCAGCCTCCCCCTGGGTACGGCCCTGTATCTGTTCAATAATTGCTTGTTTAAACGTCTCACCATGACAGTTTCTTGGCATCATGTTATTTCCCTTACTCATGAATATCTCCTATTTTTCACATTCATTGCGCATGCAAATTGTCAATACTTCAGAGTACCTCATGTTATTGTAGGGGGAGAGAACCTTTTAAAACAAAGTTTCAAGAATGGAAGGTAATACGAATATTTTTTCCAACCCTGTAGTGATTCGAATATTTTTTTCCGGGTACCTTTCAAACAACATGAACTGTGCGGGTAATGCATGAAACATTTGATAATAGCTCCGCTTGTTTGTAATAGCGGATATCTTACACAGTAATTTATTATCTTCAACTCGCTGTAAACCTTCGAAAAGAATCATATTTTCGGAACATTGAACAGGCGTTCAATGAGATACGAAAATTTTTTATCAGGGGTTGTACTATAAATAGCCTGGACCTACGTCGACAATTTCCAGGGGTAATGTTGGTGTAGCAAAGAAAGTAGGGAGAAAAGCAATAGGAACATGAGAAGGATAATAAGGAATAGCGAGCTAATCTTTTTGCTTTTTGTAGTCGGCATTGAATAATGGACACAAAGAGATCGAAATATGTACTAGTATTAAAAATCGTTGTGGACAAGATGTTTTACATTGTTTTACTGAATGTTCACAACATTCTTTTTACAATTTACAGAGCAATATTTTGATTTTCTGTCTGATATCCTCGGGCACAGAGCACAACTCTCCTTTGCTACCATTTCCAGGTGGCACTGGGGAGAATCTTCTTACCAGTTATTGTAGTTTGTGGGGCATATAATTCAGTTCTCTTTCAGCAATGTAAGCATGGTTCCTTCCCAGTTTATTTATTTACTTATTTACTTGATAATAAATTACAACTTGTACCCATGGGGAGCCTGTATGATGTATAACTGACAAGTGGGCTCCCCAGGGGACACATACAAAAAATAAGTATTCAAATAGAAATCTTAGAAGTAGGATGAATCATACCATTTAAAGTAAAGATATTAGTAAGAAACTAAATATTAGTTGTTAGTAAACAAACAATGCTATTAACCAAGATGCTTGCAAAGCAGAAAATAATTAGTCCGTGAGAGAGGCAGAGTAAGCTTCGTTTAAGGAGTAACGTAACACGTAACGCCTTAGTTCTTGATGAAAGATCAAATATTTTGTCAATTGTCGCAGTGTATTAGGTAAACCTGCCCATTCTGTGATACCAGCATGACCCAAGCAGCAACTCACGTATTTAATTTTTACTGGGGGAAGAGAAATCTTACATGCTTCTCTGGTTGAATAACTGTGAAAATCTGCAACCAGTTTTAATAATAATTGTACTGAACTATGCAAGTTTAGATTAGTAATCTTGAATATAAAGGTACACTGAACAACCAATTTATTAGAGACACCTCTTATAGAAAATGGATCGGTCTCCCAGTGACACCCAAACAATGTAACAGGCCGAAGTGGTGTATAAAAGGGATGCATTGGATCACAAGTTGCAGTCAGAAGCAGAAGTGGACTGAATGTAGGTAAATCCAAGGATTTCACCGAATTTGAACGAGGCATGAATGTTAGAGCTCAACAGGCGCAGTTGAGCATTTCGCAAACCATAAACCTTCTCGTGTCAAGGGTATACCGTGAGTGGGAGTTATGCCAAAAAGTAACCTCCAACGAACGCAACTCCGGACGAAACAGGGCCGTGGATGAACGAGGCCAATGGCGACAAGCACATATCATCCACCACAGCAGGACGGGAACATCCCAACAAATTGCAGCGGAGTTCAATGACGGAGCATCGAAGCCCATTTCGGAGCACACGGTGCGGCGCACCTTGCATCGAGCTGGGGTTAACAACAGGCGGCCACCGTAAAATAGGAAAGCGCGCCTGCTATGAGCACACAGGCATCACCACTGGACACTGGATGAGTGGAAGAAGGTCGCCTAGTCCGACGAATCGCGATTTGTACTTAATCATGCAGACGGCAGACTGCGCATCTGGCGCAGACAGCATGAAGCCATGGACCCATCCTGTCAGCAGACAACTCTACAGGTGGGTGGAGGAGGAGTGCTGGTCTGGGGTGCCTTATTTAGGGAATGCGAGACACATCCCTGAATGCAAGACACTACCTGAACATTGTTGCTGATCAGGTGCACCCATTCATGATGACTGTGTTCCCTGGTGGTGAGGGATATTTCAGCAGGGCAATGCTCTCTGTCACCGTGCTCGAATGGTCTTGGACTGGTTCGAGGAATATGACACAGACTGCCACCTGCTTCAGTGCAGCTTGTTCACCCAATCTCAACCCGATGAAGTGGAGAGAACTATCCAACCTGCCAATTACGGGATGCTATGATGTCAGCCTAGGCTACTATTCCTCCGAAACGGTTTCAACATCTTGTTGAATCCATGCCAGCACTTATGCAGCCAGTTCTTGCCGCTATAAGAGGCTCAACACGCTATTAACGGGGTGTCTCTAATAAATTGTTCATTCAGTGTGCATAATTGTAATTTTTATACTTGGTAGATTGTAAAAACAATAAAGTCGCGAAAATACCTAGAGACTGATT
The DNA here is from genome assembly GCA_023313115.1 of Rhysida immarginata. Taxonomy (NCBI): domain Eukaryota; kingdom Metazoa; phylum Arthropoda; class Chilopoda; order Scolopendromorpha; family Scolopendridae; genus Rhysida; species Rhysida immarginata. Next base: position 1,437,795 of record JAHWFO010019727.1, on the reverse strand, counting down.
CTCTTCGTGGTAGCTTTAAATGTATCAATATAAGCCACTTTTGCAACTTGATAATTATTTATACACAGTGTTTTTGAATTGAGTACAGATTTTTTGGGAGATGATAGAAGAGATCCTCAGAAGTATTTTTTGTCATATGAACATGGGGTGCCCGCAGCTCCGTTTATTTACAATACTGCATTGAACAATCAAATGACACCGGGACGCAGTGTGCGTTGGTAGGCCTAGATTATTTTATTTTTAACAAATAACACAAGCAATCTACTGTATGACTTTTACAGTAATTGTTCGAAATGACCGCCATTTGCTTCGAAATGACCGCACGGAGACACAGATGCATGTCTGCATAATCATTTCATGTAAAACGATTCATACTGTTTGTTAAATATGTAAAAAGTACATCAAGTGAACTTTTTAAAACAAATCTTTACCTACTGCTTTCCCAGAATGCGATTAGTTCATTTACATATGGACTAATCGTATTTTACAAAGGGGTTGGATACCATGGAATCTCCTTGACGAAGTTTGTCCTAAGACTTTTCAACAAACAAGCACGTGCACCTTGAAATTTCTTTGCAAACAATTACTTTAAAAGTTATTACAGTAGATTGCTTGTGTTAATTGTTAAAAATAAAATAATCTAGGCCTACCAACGCACACTGCGTCCCGGTGTCATTTGATTGTTCAATGCAGTATTGTAAGTAAACGGAGCTGCGGGTACCCCATGTTCATATGACAAAAAATATTTCTAAGGACCTCTTCTATCATCTCCTAAAAAATCTGTACTCAATTCAAAAACACCCTGTAGATTATCAGAAGTTGCGTATTCCCAAATTATAACACCATAGTTTAGGTTAGAATGAATCAGAGTATTATATAAGGATATTAATACATGTGTTGGGAAATAATTTAAGCTTGACATGAGACCCATACTAGAGTTTAACTTTCGTAAGAGCGAGTTTAAATGGGGTCTCAAGAAAGATCATGGGCTAGCTTTATACCTAAGTATCGAAAAGTTTCCGTAAAATTAACCCCATGAGTCACCTTGTCGAAAAAATATACATCGCATTTACCTATTTTGTATTTCATGTACATTACAGCTAGCGTTGTGTCACTTTGTATGAAGTATTAAACATGTTCCTTCTTTCTATCTAAAAATTATCAGCAGATTACACTGCTAATTGTAGCCGCCATTATTGCATTGTTCTAACGTGCATGCTGACTTCAACAATCGAGAGATAGGTCAGTTTTCAATTATTTTTTTTTCGGTAATTTACTTTTCACACATGTTCTAAATAAATATGCGAGTAATTCTAAAGATATTAAAAATATGTTGAACATAACAATTCAATCTGTAATAATAAATTCATGCGAATAGGCCATGCTAAACTTTTGTATGTTTTTTCATACACGGTGAACTAGTGTAGCAAGGAATGGAGCAGTTTGACAGAATGAACTTGGGGAATGGAGTGAGTGGGCCAATTTGATATAAATTATTAACTCTTCACTTAGTAACATTTTCTCTTAATTTTTATTATCAGGAAGTATGCGTGTGCAATTTCTGTAGTAATAAATCTAATTTTATTTGTAAAATGAAAAAATAGCTCGTTTATTTTCAAATAAATTGAAAAGTATATTGGCTTTTGTTTCACACAAGACATCTACAGTTTTTTTAATTATTTTTAAAACTTTCTAAAATTAATTTATCAACTATTTTCAAGCTCTGCAATTTAGCCAGATAAGCCAGAAGTGAAGAGTTCCACACACACACAGATTATTCGTGCAGTTTTGGTAGTGTTGTGACTTTTCACGTGTTTGTTTTGAATATTTAAACTTGTTGATTCACAGAGATGAATTTTTGTGGATTCTTTTGAATTGCTTTTGTGATGGTCTTTTGGAGATATAGGTTATTTATTTGTGATTAGCCTATAGTTGAGTTGACTTTTAGTGTTTCTTTTGTGATGAGGTCAGGTGGTGCTTGAGTATAGTGATTGAAGTCAGGTGGTGGAGTTAAAACAAATTATTGGAGAGGGAGTGGTGAATGCAATTTTGATTCACAGTAAATACAATTTTTTTTGATCTGGAGTAAATTTTTTTGTGTGTGCTCTGTGACTATCTTAAAAATGGAAGGAGAAGGAATTGTTGATGGTAATAATGAACCTGTAGCCAATGCTAACAATTTAAATAATGCACCCATAATCTCAGGATTTGTGAACTTAGTGCCCACCTATTCTGGAGAAGAAAATAGTGTTGACATAGATGCATTCATAGCTGGCTTAGAAGAAATAGCAGCATTAGCTCATTGGACATCAGCGGTAAAGGTGATGGTTCTGAAATCACGATTAAAGGGTTTAGCAGCAAAAACATTTCATGAACATAAATTGCATAAAATCAATGAACAGAGAACTTTAGTTGAAAGATTAAGAGATATTTTGGAAAAGTCAAAACCAATGAGGTATTATGCAAAAGAATGCTATGATGCAAAGCAGGGAAGGAAGGAAACAATACAGGAATATTCTAATAAATTGGAATTGGCATATGATAACATGACTGAGAATAAACCTGGAAGATGAGGACAGAAGAGAGAAAATTTTGTTTGGTAGATTTATGGACACAGTACTGCCAAAGCATAGATTAATGTTAGGATGTAGAAAACCTGAAACTTTTAAAGAAGCTATCAGGGAAGCTCTGCATTCGGAGCATATCCAAAAGAGAAATAATGATGATAAAGATTGTGTATTCTCTATTGAAAGAAAAGAGGGCGATAAGCAAATAACAGACATGAAAAAGGAATTGGAAGAGGCATGTAAAATTTTTGCTGAAACGGATAAAGCTAGAAAGAAATTATTGAGTGAGAAGGAGAATAAGATTAGTGAATTAGAGTCAAAGATCTCAGAATTGGAGAACAGATGTGTAGCAAATAATGTGTGGAACACCTCTTCTCCTTGCATTTCTTTCAAGGGTCTCACCACATACATAAAAATATGATATGGGATAGCCTAGGTGGCATGTAGGGAGAACTTCTCCTGAGTATTATGAATAATTTTGGAATCCCCCCCTGATGTATATAGGAGTAATGAGAAATTTACAATATATAAGGAACAATTATATGAGTAACAATTGGAAGACAGAATAAGATGTAATTATGATTTTGGATACCTACTGAGATGCAGATGATATGCAAAGATTCCCCTAACTAGAAAAATAATGAGATTCAAATATCAATGATGGTAAATTTTAAGAGTCAGCAATTCCACAGTCTGTGAGAGCAAAGCGACTTCTAAGAGGAGCAATACAAATTTCAAGCATAAAGAAGGATTCAGTGTGAGTCAACACGATTTGAGAAGGCAACCGAGATTCTTCAAGCGACGCATCAACTACATTGGATTGAGTGTAGGAAGTTGTCGAACTCTCCTTAGACATTTTTAGAGAATCTACGAACTCATAAGGAGATCGATCCGAATTCCTCTCTCAAAGTAAGGCGTTTGGTTTATCTAGTGGGATTTGTGTGTTTATTTTCTCTTGATGAGAAAATTCAGTGCAATGTAATAGTGCCATTTGGATAAAAAATTAAGAGTTTTGTGTGCTGTGATATTATTACTGTGAATATAAGACTTCAGACTGGCAATTGTTCTGTAAGTGATAGAATTTATTTGAATTTGGTAGATATGTTAGAAATATAGAATTACCTTTTGAATTCTGAGTTCAATGATAGATATAATATTAAGGTTTTGGTGAGACCCATTCAGAGTGGTCACTTGAGCACAAAACATTGAAATTATTTGATAATATTGAGATGGTTTAGAGTTTTCTTTTAAATAAGAATAGTATAAGTTTCATTTTGATTATCATAATTTAATCAAGCAGCTGCATTTTTTTTTTCAATTATCTTGAATTTTTGATAAAGTCATTTTTGAGTAGTTAATCATTAGAAGTTAAGGTTTTCTGCATTTTTTTTACTTTTCTCCAATAAATATTTTTTTCTTGAAATAAAGATTGATTTTGTTGTGACTTTAACACTTTGCCTAATTATTTCTTTTGAAATATTTCACGCTTAAGCACCTTTAATAAAATTTAAGATAAACTTTATTTTTCCGAACCCGACACTTTGTCTGTTGATATTGTTGGAATTTATTATTGGAATTTGCGTGAGATTGAGCTAACTGTGATATGGGGCTAGATATGGTAAAGTGTCACAATGGCACCACAACGTGGAACGAAATAGAAATAGAAAAAAAGTGGGTGTCCATGCACAATGGCGCCCAAAATATAAAAGGGGAGATAGACATTTTATCAACAGAACTAATAGTGTCACAGTGTAATATTTGCTGAATGTTTAGTTAGGACAATAAAACTTTCACAGGAAATTTATATACTGTCATTAGAATATTTGGCACAATAATACCACATAATATTTCATAGTAACCTTACTATTACACTTAAAATAATTAGTGTATTTGCAAAATGATCAGTGTATAATGAGAGTAGAAATACTATACTAATTATTAGAGGCGACATGCTACAAACTCGGAATCCCTGGTAAGAATCCAGGTAGCGGATTTTTTTCCTTTTCTTTTTCTTCTGTTTTTAAGTGCTGAGATTGTTGCATATTGAGGGAAAATTGAAATTCAGTCAACGGTAAATGTATTATACAAACAAAGTTGGCCTGTGAAAAATGTAAAGAAGCTCTGTGTTTAGTACAGGAGCACAATTGCTTTAGATATTTTCACACAATATGAACTGATAGATAGTTGGCCTTTTTATTCTATATATTTAAGTTATAATTACTGTATTTTATGTTAATTGCATTTACATGAATATTAAAAAAAAATTGAAATAGTACAACCATTGAATCACGGTGTCGATTTTTTCATATATTTTTATATTTACATTAATATTTACAAGTTATATTAATGAAAAAAAATGTTTTTTTTTAAATAAAAAAATAGTGACTCAAGGGGTTAAATTTAACTCCATCGGTGTAAATATTAGATTCTGTTGGGACGTTGCACTTATTCCGCTGATAGAAGTACATCACATGGGTATTATTCACTTTAATTATTAGCTTATTTAGTCTGCTACATTCTGACAATGGGCAACATCTTTAAAGGAGTTCAGTAAACTAGTCGATTCATTGTTAACATCAATTAAGACAACGTCGTCAGCGTATATTATATTTTTTTATTCAGAAAACTGGTGGGAAGATCGTTTATAAATAGAGCAAACAGTAATGGGGAAAAAATTGAGCCCTGGGGGATTCCACAGCTTCTACCTATGACAGATGAAGAAAGGCCTTCGTTACATAAGTAATATCTCCTATCATGAAGGAGATAATGTTACGAAAGGTAAACCTCGAATGTTAAAATACTCCATGAGTTTAGTTCATAGCAGCGAAATTAATACAATTCTGAAGGCCATTGTATAATCCACAAATATTATCAAGCATTTGTGCGACAATGGTCTCTGTAAGCTCGAAAAAGGCTGTGTCATTACCCCCTGCGGAAAAAAGCCATGTTGATTGTCACAAATAATTTTATTAGCAATATTATACAAGGTGCCCCATAAGACGTGGTCGTAAATTTAATGATATGCATATTCAATAGCAAGGAACAAAAGAAACCCTCTGAACATAGATTGAACAACACATTTCCGAGAAAGAATGACCTTCTTGACAAATGGAGCAACAACCCGTACAGGTGTTCCTTTGGTAGTGTCTCGTGTACCTTGAACTCACTGCAAATACTCAAAATGTCCACCATGAACATAATTAACGTCAGAAACAGAGTTAACCTAATGCACTGCCACAGCAACCACCTGCAGAATCGTCGTCGTGGAGGATATTCTTGTGCACATAGGCCTTGACCATCAGGATATGATATAGGTAGAGACCATTTTCTTGCAAAATTCTCCAAGCAGTGATCCGACTTACACCCTCTGCGATGACAATCTGTCTTATGCTGGTGATTGGATCCTCTTCCACATGCTGCAGTATGGCCTGTTCCCGTGCAGCAGCCCTAACAATTCGCGGACGTCATTTGCGGGGGAAGATATTAAATGCACCAGTGTCACGTAAACGGTGGTGAAGACGGATGAACATGCAACGATCAGAGTGTCGTTGGTTGGGATACATGTCTCTGTAAAGACGCGCCACGTCTGCTGCATTCCCATTTGCCTGACTGTACGTGAAATACATATCCGCCAACTCGGAGTTGCTGTAACTTGCTGCAGCCAGGTAGTCTCACTCAAACACAGTCCAGGAAACGAATCAGCCAGATCTACTTCCTTCTATTTAGATGAACAGGGCATTCAATTTACATGACAAGGGGAAGAGATTTAGTTTCTTTACGTATCACCATCATCATCATTATCATTTCTCAGAAACGGTGTGTTGTTCTACCTATGTTCATAGGGAGTTTTTAGTTCCTTGCTATTGAATATGCATACTATTAAATTTACGACCACGACATACGGGACACCCTATATAAAGATATACGTCTTTAAAACTTCTCCAAAATTTTGGAGAATACAGATAAAGTTATAATAGGATGATAGTTATCAAAAGGTTTTGGATCATCCTTCTTATAAATGGGAGAAATACGAACTAACTTCAAGACAGAAGGGAAAATACCAAGACACAACAAATGGTTAAATAAAACGGAGAGTGGATAAACCATTATATCCCTTATGGCTTTAAGCACATCTTCTCGTAAACCTAATGGATCCATTGCCGTGCTTGGTTTTAGCCCATGCATACTTTCAGATATTTCAACAGGAGAAGTAAAGACACTAATAACCCTCAGGAGAAACAGATTTAGCCTCAGCAGGTGAATAATTACCCACATGTGTAGCTTGATCGCCTAACAGAAACAATTCTTGCAGAAAATTTGTTAATAAAGAAGATTTTTTTTTTACAATGACCAGTAAAACGTGATTTTTAGAATGAAGATCTTTACTGTCACGGAATTCGGCTTCTATCGAGAATTCAGATGTTGGAATCCTGCGTTTCCATACCCGAGTATTATTCCATTCGGAGAGAGCAGCGGAGCGACGTCACCGACGGCGTCAATTTCGTCAACACCCACCGGCCAATAGGACGAGCGACGGGCTTGGAGCGCGGAGCTCAAAATTGGAAGAGGAAAGGGAAAGTGGAGAGTGACAAGGAAGGAGGTGTCGGAGCTACTGCGGTGAACGCCAATGGCAATCCATGCAGCCGAGGGAGAGAGCTTTACTAGGCGGCCAGACAGGAGGACGAAAGGAAACGTTTACCGCCCTCACGAGGAGGCTGGCAAGTCAATACGACCGTATCGAAAGACGTTAAGGAGTCGTGCAGTGAAGGCAATTCGACGGAGGCTTGGTCATCATGGCAGATGAATGGCGGAAGCAGCAATTTGCTTTGACAGCGTTGCATGGCTGTAGCACCGAGAATTCTTCACAGGACTGTCGCTGGATGTGCAGCTTATTTAGTAAGTGTTCAATACATTATGGGCAGCAATGCCATGTTCACTAAATTGTCGTTTATGGAATTGTTCTATCGTGAACTACGCAGTTCGTCAAACGTTAGATGTTTGTAGCCACATGGCATGTCTCCGTATTTTTCTTGTCAGCTGGGCTTTGCTTTGGCTCAGCGTTAAAAAAGGGGAACAATACATTTTCTTAATGGTCTGTTGTTATGTGCTTTAGATTTAGCTAGTATAAAAGTTCACGAAGGTTTTTATGTCCAAACTTAATGAATAAATGTCAATGTTTGTTGCATTTAGGGGTAGTTATACTGGGAATTAATGGTGAGTAGCTATAAGACTATATTCTGAACTTGATTAATAGAGATTGTGAATTTGTGTTTCAATATAAGAGACTATTTTCAAAATTATCCCAGACTGGACTGTGACTTGCATGTCATGAATTTATCATTGACTCTTTGTTACTTCATATTCTGATCTGAATATTTTGTTAACGGTATACGTGATTCATAGATTCTAAATTAGTGCTATTTTGTTGGATTTATGCAGAGATATAGGTGTATGCTATAGTAGTTGTGGATTAGTTAGATTGCATATTCCAGTAAGAATGTTATGTTGTATTAATTATTAAAAATGCTAATTATTGTGTAGGTTATGGCATCTTATTGCTATTTTAAGTGCATACATTAGGTAGTGAAATCCTAGCAATATTCCTGTAGTTATGATTTTGAGATTTGATCATATTTTGTTGATAGATGATTCTTAGCAATGTAAGAATTTCATAGACTTAGAAGTTTGATATACTTGATATATTTGATTGCAGCGTTTGGTTGCTATCATTTACCATTTATTTATTATAGCTTTTTTGTTTTTGGTATTTAATAAATCATTACTGTTATTTATTTCCATCACTGTGCGTGCAGTTTTATTCCACTGCGCTTATCTAATCCTACTCAAATATTTTACACGTTACAGTGGTGGTGCGTAGTATCCGAGCGGTGAGATCATGGGCCTAGCTATTTATTTGTGCATCATAAATGTGGAATGGTGACAGCGCAAGTGAGATTGTGCGCTCTGTTTGTGCTTTTTGCCTACAGTTATACAAGTGCGTATATAACAGTGCACATACAGTTAATTAGGCCAGTGTCATCATAGTGTGTTGGTCAAGATTCTGTGTGGTGCTTTACTGTTTTACTTGATGATTTGGATTTACAGAAGTGGGTTAAGGAAAAAAAAAAAGAAAAGAAAAATAGTGGCGTGTAGTACCCAAGAGGTAGGACCACAGGCCCAATAAATTTTTTTTTCTTGTGTGTGGTGTATTCCATGGTGGTACTTCCAATGCTCAAGTGAGTGCTACTAGAGTATTAGTGTGCCAAGTTTCAGAGTATTTAACAGAGATCCGATAATTAGTGTGCTTCTTAGGAGTGGTGCTTTATACCCAAAGTGTATGATTATTCTATTAAGTGCTTTCAGCATTTATACACTTTATTGTGCATTAGTGAATTTAGTGATATTTGTTGTTACAACGTGCGGCAACAGTGTGTGGGGATTTTAGTGGTACTTTCCAGCTGTGACGGTGCGATGGTGTGTGCGTTGGGTGGCAATTGGTGGTGTTTCGGTGGCACGACATCGGTTAGTGAGAAGTGTGTCATCAGTGTTTGTCTGCAGATATATCCACAAAGGACGAACAGAATAATGTTTCGTAAAGGTCAGTCAATGTGAGGAGCGATGTTAATGGTCGGATGAAGATCTAATTGAGGGGTTACAAAGAACAGCGTTCAAAGGCAACAATATCAAGGTGTTCAACAGAGTGTACAAAAGCATAGCGGACCGGCTATGCTTCACTCCAGAAGAAGGTAAGGTGGCACTTTATGCTCGTGTATTTGGGAAAGATGTCAAGGAGCAAATTGAAAATGAAAGTCCATCATATCTGGAGGAAGCAATGGAGTCGCCGAAAAGCTGTTAACCCAAGACAGTCTAGAGGACACAAAGGACTTCCGGATAAAAAATCTTCAAACAGACATCAACAAGGGAGAGATGTCAGACCACATCTATAGTAAGCAGAAGCAAGAGCGCAAAATGGAGTCTGCTAACAAGGTAAGTAGAGATTCGAAAGAGAACTCGGCATCACGAAACGCCAATACAAATCCAATGGTTCAAGGGACCGTAAGCGCCCTCAGTCATTGGAACACTGCGGACCTACACCAGCTATTGCGGGAATGTGATAAGGTCATGCAAGAACTTCAGTGTGTAGAATTAAACTGTCAAATAGACCGCTATAAGGAACTTTTAAAATTAAAAGTGACCAAATGGACGAAAGCTGGTTAAACAACTTAATAGGATACCCACCAGCAACCAAAGGTAATGTTAGTCTTCATTAAAACAGAAGCCAAGACTTGTTCAGCACGTCTTTGCAGACAAGCATCATGGCATTGAGATTGCAGTCAGGAGAGGCTGTAATGGTTCAACAATTTATAAACGTTGCGTATGTTGGCAACCCAGTGCCACTTAATATGCGCTACGTCATCCTAGTATGATGTACCGGAATTATGACGAATAATAGAAAGAAGTCAGATAAAGAAATGGAGTGCGGGAAAGGAAAGGATGGTGATTACCTGAGCTCTTTTCTGCAAGCAAGTAAAATAAAGTTATAGACGGCCCAAGAAGTGAAGAACTACTCCAGACTACCCGCCTAGAGGAGACTAAAGTACGGAAAGTTATTGTCTCAGGAGAGGTTGATACAGAAATATGGCGGATGCGGAAGTTATTGCAAGGACAAGAAAATTGCATAGTCCAGTTAACCAAAGCAGTGATGCAGTTACAACAGAAAGTAACAAATTTAGAAGAAAAATTGGTTGATTAGCAAGCAAAGACAGACAAAAATAATGAGGAGCTGATGATTGCTCAACAAATTCGGACTCAATGCTTTAACCCATCTTCAAATAGAAAGCGATTCAATGGAAAGACGAGAATGGGAAGTGAAGGAAAGAGTACTAGCACCCCTCGGCCCAGGGTAAGTAAACTGGATATTAGGAAGATTAATTGTATTGACAAGAATAAACATGGTAAAAAGGATTCGCATTGGGAGATGCGAGATAGTGGCGAATACGTAAAGTAGAAAAAAGCATTACATTGTAATAAGCAAAGAAAATAGAAAAATAGAAAATTAGGAGTTGAGCAACAGAGTTTGAATGAAAGCCAAGATAAAGAAATGCGCAGCATCAGAAAATGAAGCAGCGAAGTAAGAGTGTGCAGCATTGGGAAGAGAAAGCAGCAAGTTGATATTGATAGGCGCCATACGACAGTTTTCAGGGAGCATAAAGCCAATGAAATTGCTTCCAAAGGTGCACAGAGAGCCCCTCATACTGAGATCGATAGGGACGAGAGTACTCCAGGGAGAGCTTTTATTAAGTCGAATGCCGCAGACGCCATTAACATGCAGGAAAATCTGCGGTTGAGGCCAGCAAGAGTGTCACAGAATTCGGCATCTATCGAGAATTCCGATGTTGGAAGGAGGTGTTTGGAGCTCCTGCGGTGAACGCCGATGGCAATCCACGCAGCCGAGGGAGAGAGCTTTACTAGGCGGCCAGACAGGAGGACGAAAGGAAACGTTTACCGCCCTCACGAGGAGGCTGGCGAGTGAATGCGACCATATCCAAAGAGGTTAAGGAGTCGTGCAGTGAAGGCAATTCGATGGAGGCTTGGTCAGCATGGCAGACGAACGGTGGAAGCAGCATTTTGCTTTGACAGCATTGCATGGCCTAAGCACCGAGAATTCTTCACAGGACTATTATTGAATGTGCAGCTTAAATAGTAAGTGTTCAATACATTGTGGGCAGCAATGCCACGTTGACTAAATTGTGATTTATAGAATTGTTCTATCGTGAACTACGCAGTTCTTCAAACGTTAGATGTTTGTGGCCATATGGCATGTCTGCGTATTTTTCTTGTCAGCTGGGCTTCACATTGGCTCAGCGTTAAATAAGGGGAACAATACATTTTCTTAATGTTCTGTCGTTATGTGCGAGCCCCGTTTAGATTTAGCTAGTATACAAGTTCACGAGGATTTTTATGTCCAAACTTAATGAATAAGTGTCAATGTTTGTTGCATTAAGGGGTAGTTATTCTTATATATGAAGGAAATAATTAACGTAAAAATTGCTCATAGATCAGTTTATAGTAGATTGGCAATCTTAAACATTTACAGTTATTTTTACACCACTTCAATTTAGATGCCATTATTTGTAAATATTTATTTTATTTATAATTATGTTGTTATAAGTAATTTATATATTATTTGTACTCATTTTTTTGCAGAAAACTTCATCATATAAGTATAATGAACCGGGGTTCAATTTTAGGGTTTTGATTATTTATTATATACTACTAGGCGTAATCAGAAATTAAGTTTGTTTTTATAATAGAAGCAAAATAACTATATATATTTTCAAAAAATTTTATTACTATATATATATATATATACAGGGTGATTTACATCGAATGTAAAATACTTAAAGGGGGTATTATAGAGGTTAAGATAAACACAAAACGTCCTATGAACATGGGTTCAAATATGAACGATAACTGAGATATGAACAGAAATAAAAATGCCGCCACCAAGATCAACAAGTTAATAACTCAGGTTCTGTAAAGCCTAGATTAGTGCAATATGGAGGAATAACAAGGTACATAAGACTGTGTATACCGTTAAAATTTGATTGAATTCCAACGAGAACTTTCCGAGTTACACAGTCAAAATTGTGACAAGTGCTAGTTAGTACTCACAAGTGAACACGTATTATGATGTTGAATGAGTAACTTGGAAACTTCTTGTTAGAATTAGATCAAATTTTAAAGGTATACACAGTCTTATGTACTCTGTTATTCCTCCAAATTTTATTAATCTAGGCTTTACAGAATCTGAGTTATTAACTTGTTGATCTTGGTGGCGGCATTTTTATTTCTGTTCATATCTCAGTTATCGTTCATATTTGAACCCATGTTCATAGGACGTTTTGTGTTTATCTTAACCTCTATAATACCCCCTTTAAGTATTTTACATTCGATGTAAATCACCCTGTATATAGATCATTTTATTTTTATTAATAAGAATACTGAAGTTACTTTCTGAATACGCCTCTTATATTTATTAATGACATTTCTAAAGTGGTAAAATCTATCCAGAAATTTGTTTGGGAAATATATTTGATTAGGTAAAACTGCATGTAATCTCATTGCTTGCCAAAATTTGCAACTTTATTATTATTCAATTGGATTATGGTGTAATCAAAATAAAATGGTCACTAATAATAATTGTAAATATATTAATTACTCCCTTAAGAAGGCAATCTATAAATTTAATTATACTTTAAAAAAGGTTCTAAACTACAACAAAAATCCATTACTAAGGATCTATGTATCATCTTTAATTCTAAACTATGTTTTGTTAATCATATTAGTTTTATAAAGTCTAAAGCCCATCAAATATCTTATTTTTAATATCAGAAATTTCTTAACTTTTAATAATCTTGGATTTTTGTTTACCTTTTTAATGCTTAAGATTCACATAAAAATATTTCTCTGTTATTTGGTGTCTTATATTAAAATGGAATTGTGTTCGAAAACGTATATACAGATTTCTTATTCTTATATATTTTTCTCGCTTTTTTTACTGTACCATTTTTAATGATAACATGGGTATGTTATTATTTCTTATCTCTGAAACATTTTTAGTATGTTTAAATTTTGTAACTTGTCTACTCTAATTGATTTAAATTTTTTGAATTATAAGTTACAAAGAGAAGCTAATATTGGAAACTTACACTCATGGCCCTTTTCCTTTTTTACTGTTTATTATGTATATTTTTTTTCTATGTGTAAAAAATTTTGATTATAATCAATTTAAATTATATGAATTTGTAACCATTATATAACATACACTGAGAATATTACCTTAATTTTATGATCATTTTCCTTATTTATTGTTTAACATTATGTTTATTCTTTTATTAATACATTCTTTACAATTTTTATTTTTGTAAATTACTTTGCTTTTTTAGCCTGTTTCTTGCATTATTTCAAAAAAAACTCTCTTTAGATATATTTTTTAAAATATTATTTGAAACTATTCAGATTAAAATATTTATTGGCTAAAAAATATAGACTGCTTCTTTCGTGAGAAAGAAAAGAAGACTCTCAATAATCCTAAAAAAAATAAAAAAGCGTATAACGGATGGGTATAAGAAGTACAGGGTGATTCAGTCAATTTCTGACCATTTCAGTACCATGATTTATTGTTTACAAACGTAGCAGTTCAGTATGATTTTTTAGGCAGTTCGGAGTTTTTTTCCCGTGGAAAAGTCTTGACGATGTGCTCATTATGGGCACCACGAACGCTTTGAACTGCTCGCAGCCGAATGGTGAAGTTGTTCATGACTCTATCCAGGATTTCTGCATCCGCAAGGGTGCAGCAGTTGACCATGCTTTGTCGCAGCTGGTCTAGGGCTCTTGGTGCTGTAGTGAACACACTGTCTTGAAGGAACCCCCAGAGATAAAAATCACATGGGTTTAGGTCAGGACTTGTAGAGGGCCAAAGAAAGCCACCCCCGAATCGATCTGAAAACCTGTTTGAAATGACACGATTTCCAAATTTCCGATTGAGAACGACTAGCACTTCATTAGTGGTGTGAGAACTAGCCCCATCCTGTTGAAACCATTGATGTCGAGGCGGTATACGCCTGCTTCGCAGCTCGAAGAAGGTTTCCAACATGTTAAGGTAAGCCTGTGATTTTACGGTGCCCTCAAAAATGAACGGACCAATGATGCCTCTTTTGGAATTCGTGCCCCAAGCCATAACCTTTCATGGATGAAGAGGTGACTTATGGATCTCATGAGGGTGCTGGGAACCCCAAAAACAAACGTTGTGTTTATTAACTTCACCTGACAAATGGAAGAAGGCCTCATCTGACACCGACAGGTTGTCCACAATGTCCTGATTGGCTTCCATTTCTGCTCCAAAGTCCATCGCAAATTGTTGTCGCTTCTGTCTTCCAGTGTCTGTTAACTCCTGATAAACATGAATCTTATACGGGAACAGGTGTAAATCCTTTCTCAGAATTCGCCACGTCGTGGTATACGACAACCCTTCTTCAATGGATAGGTGGCGAACAGATTTTTTGGTAGGGGAATCGACCAACCTTGTGCGAACATTTTCGACAACTTCGGCCGTTCGAACACGAGCTTCGCTCCCGCCTTTTTTCTTGCCTATAACACATCCAGTGGCACGAAATTGCTTGACAAAATCCATGATTGCTTGCCTGCCTGGTGCATCTCGACACTTATACTCCTTCCGGAACTTTCTTTTCACGGTTACAGGTGATTTTGTCTCGAAATACCATTCGACAACCTTGCATTTCTGCTCTGTTGATAAAGGGGGCGCCATTTTTCAACAATACAATTTTCATGCAGTGCCGTTGCAATAATACAAACTCCAACTATTTAGAAATTCGATATGGTGCTCATATTCTTTCAATTGTTTATCCCTAATGCACTTATTCGAGTGAAATGGTCAGAAATTGACTGAATCACTCTGTACATAATTAATTTAATTGAAATTAAAATAACATGAAATTAAACAATAATTACAAATTGATCTCGAAGTCCAATTGCAGAGTAGCACAATCTAAACCACAGATTAATACAGATTCAGTTAAGCTAACCAGTCAGGCATACAAGAAGTACAAATATCAATATCAAATGTGATTGGATGAATTTTCGCTATTGTTTAAAATGCTACCATTGTTAGAGTTATACAATCTGTGATTCTACTATGAAGAAGAATTTGAAAATTACCCTAACGCTACAAGTATTAAGTAAAAATAACCTAACAAAGCGGTTTCAAAACAAGAAAACGTTTGGGAACTGACAAGCAAGTAAAACGTAGCATAAACCAATGCAATGGAAGATTTGTGAAGAACTATAAATATAAGCTAAATAGAAATCTCTACAAAAAACTTAACAAATTGTAGTAAAAATCATATTGAGTTTTTTTTTTAAGTTATGAATTCCATCTTTAAATAAAATTAACGAATTTAATTTTATACTGTGTTTAAAGTTGTCATTTCTTATGTTAGCATTACTCAGTTCACAATCGGAAATAATTTGTTTTATAAAAATCCAGAATTTTTTCATAAATTTTTAAAAATTAATTAAAAAAAACGATTCTAGTAAACTGAACTCATGAGTCTACGTAATATATTGCTCAAAGAAATATACGTAATATATTTCATAAACAGCGTAATTAGTGGAATATATAACGTCAGTTTTTTAATTCTTATCTCAGCCACTGGGTATCAATGCCGAACGCTGATTGGCTAATCAACCAAATTGTTTTAACCATGTAAGTATAAGAAGTTGACCATCTGTATTAATCTGTGATCTAAACATAATTTCTAGCGACTGTAATTTAAAAAGGATGGAAAAATCTTTATATTTAAAAATTCAGGCTCAGGGTGCATCTGTAAATGTTCTAAAAACTTTTGAACCACTTATCCGATTGAGCTCATATTCGCAACATATTTTCGTTAGGTCCAGAGTAAGGTTTACATGTCCCCAAAGTGAGGGGGGGGGAGAGGTAAAAATCATACAACTTGGTTTATGTTCGTCAGTTTACTCAAGAGATGGCGCTAGAGTTTGTTTATAGACCTTCCTTGAAACCGGAACTGGACTAACTGCGCAGTAGAAGGACAGCAAAAAAACTTCCGTTTGCCTCTGGATGTGTATTAGTGTTTGCACATTTCAAGGCAGGAAACGCAAGTTTTTTGCTGTCCTGCTTCTGCGCAATTACGCCATTTTCGGTTTCAATATAAAAATTCAGGGTGCGTCTGCAAATGTTCCTAAAACTTTTGAACCACTTATCCTTTTGAACTCATACTTGCACCAGATGTTCGTTAGGGTCAGGACAAGGTTTAACACTGCCGAGTGTCAGGTTGTCACAAAAAGGAAAGGGTAAAAACCAATATTTTGCTTGATCTGTCTGTCTGACATGAGCCTACGATATGCGCGGACCAACAATGTATGTCATGTCCTACAATGCAGAGCAAAGTTTCTGCAACAATCTATCTATATATATAAAGAAGGATGTTTGTGGGTCTGTGGGTCTGTTTGTATGTTTTTTATAGAAATCTACAGTTTTATTCCGATCTTGATAAAATTTCGCATACATGACCTTCAAAGCATGAGGAAGGTCA
>JAHWFO010019727.1:1312633-1410924 GCA_023313115.1 Rhysida immarginata | reverse complement strand
ATGTGTGGGAATGTGTAACTGAGATGCTGATATTGGGATTATTGAACGTTCGTTTCCATAAATTATTAATAATGAGCATAAAATGATGATGCAGTGACAGAACATTAATAAGGCAGCGTCTATTGATGAGCCAAAGGAGTCACGCGTGTCTCCCTTGAGCTCCCCATCAAACGTCCAGACGACTGGTAAAAATTTATGTATCTGGAAAGGAAAGAGAAAGAACGAGTATTGTTCAGAGAAATTCTGCAACTAAAACAGAAAAAGCTATACGGGCATCTTGATGAAATTTTACATACTGGACCTGCAAACCATGAGGAAGGTCACTATCTACCTCAGATTTCGAAAAAATTATAATTATGGATAAAAAATCGATATTTATAGTTATGCCAAGGCATATTAATAAGAAATATCGTATGACCAACAATGCAAGGCAAAGTTTGTGCAACAATAGTTATCAACAATGGTGTCAACACGCAATCCACCAACACTACGCAATGATCAAAAATATATATCTCATGACCAATAATGAAGGGCAAAGTTTATGCGATATAGAAAAGTTTCAATTTCTAACAATGCATGGAATTCCTGTTATATCAGGCTTTTCTTAGAAAAGAGAGTTCTTATTACTTAACAATTTCTTGAAAATCTTTAAAAATGATCAGTGATAATGGATAGCTACCAAACAATTGAGAAAGAGTGGAAAGACGACAGAGCAAAGAATCTGCTGTATTGAGCAAATAGTAAGCAAGTAAATAGAAGTCTCGGCGACCGCTAGGCTACACCAAGTGATGAATGGCCAAGTTTTTCTGTTTTGACTACATTCTGTGGGAATGTGTATATTTTGGAAACTGAGATGCTAATAATGAGATGACTAAACGTTCGTTTCCATGAATTATTGATAATGAGCATAAAATAATGATGCAGTGACAGAACATTAATAAGGCAGCGTCTGTTGATGAGGCAAAGGAGTAAGGCACATCTCCTTTGAACTCCATATCAAAAGTTCACACGAATGGCAAATATTAATATGTCTGGAAACGAAAGAGAAAGAACGAGTATTGGTCAGAGAAACTCTGCAACTAAAACAGAAAAAGCTATACGGGCATTTAAAGCATCTGAACGGGAGTTTTGAATAGTGCAACAGGGTATAAGAGCTACTACGTCAAGGGCAACAAAAACTTGAGTCTACTGTATTTGCTGATGCTCCGCATTGATGAGGCAAATCAAAAAGAGTTTACATAAAGTCCCGGCATATCACATAGACTTCCTGTTTTTCGTATTTTTCGTAGAATAGATAGCCCCTTCGCTCTATGTTGTATTGACTGAGTTATTATTTAACCAATTTAATTTTTTTGAATAATCTCTTTAAATACATGTGTAATTATCCCGGGCAACGCTGGGTACCTCTGCTAGTCTATCTTTCTTCTTTCTATATGTATAAAGAAGTATGTTTGTGGGTTTGTTTGTTTGTTTCTTATACAAACATACAGTTTTATTCCGATCTTGATGAAATTTTGCATACTTGACCTTCAAAGCATGAAGAAGGTCACTGTCTACCTCAGATTTCGGAAAAGTAATAAATATCGATAAAAAATCGATATTCATGGTTATGGCAAGGCATATTACTGAGAAATATCTCATGACCAACAATGCAAGGCAAAGTTTGTACAACAATAGGTATTAACAATGGTATCAGCACGCAATTCGCAAACACTCTGCATGGACCAACAGTATATATCTGAAGACCAAAAATGCAAGGCAAAGATTGCGCAACAATAAGCCCGTAGTGTTCGCATCAACAATGATATCAACGCGCAATTCACCAATAACAATAAGCACAAAATGATGATGCAATAATAAAGCAATCCTTTCCAAGAATTTTAACAATGAACATAAAATGATGATGCAATATGCATAAGTTTCAATTTGTAATAATCCATAGAATTCCTGTTATTCAGGTTTTCTTAGAAAAGAGAGTTCTTAGTACTAAACAATATCTTGAAAATCTTTAAAAATGATCAGTAACTGGACATAATGAAGACTATTGAGAAAGAGTGGAAAGACGACAGCGGAAACACTTCTTTTGCTCCGTGCTGTATTGAGCAAATGGGAAGCAAGTAAATAGAAGAATCGGCGACTGCTAGACTACTCAAAGTGATGAATGGCCAAGTTTTGTTTCAACACATCGAGAGAAGAGTGGAAATTGCGACAACATCAAGTGTACATCTGAAGTAAGTTTACGTGATTAAGAAATTATTGGAGAGGTCCATCCATGGTGAGCCTTGAAACAATTGTTTTCGAATTTTCATTAAGAATTTGTGCTGTTAAAATTCTAAGCATTTTCATATGTTCATTTTTAAGATATGGCAGAATTTAATTTATTTTTTTGAGATTGTTCTGTTTATCTACAAGTGTAATTGTCCATGGCAACGCCGGGTACCTTTGTTAGTTAAAAAATAAATCTATATATCTTTCTATATACAGGGTGATTCAGTCAATTTCTGACCATTTCACTCGAATGACGTGGATTAGGGATAAACAATTGAAAGAATATGAGCGCCATATCGAATTTCTAAATAGTTGGAGTTTATGTTGTTGCAACGGCGCTGGATGAAAATCGTATAGTTGAAAAATGGCGCCCGCTTTATCAACAGAGCAGAAATGCAAGTTTGTCGAATGGTATTTCGAGACAAAATCACCTGTAACCGTGAAAAGAAAGTTCCGGAAGAAGTATAAGTGTCGAGACGCACCAGGCAGGCAAGCAATCATGGATTTTGTCAAGCAATTTCGTGCCACTGGATGAGTTAAAGGCAAGAAAAAAGGCGGGAGCGAATCTCGTGTTCGAACGGCCGAAGTTGTCGAAAATGTTCGCACAAGGTTGGTCGATTCCCCTACCAAAAAATCTGTTCGCCGCTTATCCATTGAAGAAGGGCTGTCGTATACAACGAGGTGGCGAATTTTGAGAAAGGATTTACACCTCTTCCCGTATAAGATCCACGTTGATCAGGAGTTAACAGACACTGGAAGAGAGAAACACAAAGTTCGTTTTTGGGGTTCCCAGCACCCTCATGAGATCCATAAGTCACCTCTGCATCCACGAAAGGTTATGGCTTGGTGCGCGATTTCCAAAAGAGGCATCATTTGTCCGTTCTTTTTTGAGGGCACCGTAACGTCACAGGCTTACCTTAACATGTTGGAAACCTTCTTCATGCCCGAGCTGCGAAGAAGGCGTATACCGCTTTGACATCAATGGTTTCAACAGGATGGGGCTAGACCTCACGCAACTAATGAAGTGCTAGACTTTCTCAATCAGAAATTCGGAAATCATGTCATTTCAAAGAGGTTGCTATATCGATTCGGGGGTGGCTTTCTTTGGCCCCCTTCGAGTCCTGACCTAAACCCATGTGATTTTTATCTCTGGGGGTTCCTTAAAGAGAGTGTGTTCACTACAGCACCATGAACCCTAGACCAGCTGCGACAAAGCATATTCGACTGCTGCAGCCTTGTGGATGCAGAAATCCTGGATAGAGTTACGAATAACTTCACCATTCGGCTGCGAGCAGTTCAAAGCCTTCGTGGTGGCCACATTGAGCATATCAGCAAGACTTTTCCACGGGAATAAAAACTCCGAACTGCTCAAAATATCGTACTGATTGGTTTGGTTTGGTTTGTTTGGTATTAACGTCCTCTTCAACTGCTATGGTCATTTCAGGACGGCCTTATAGGGGCCGCAAATTTTGTCTCCCAAGGGTTCTTTTACGTGCAGCTGGCAAATGACAACACGGGTCCAACGGCTTTACTTCCCTTCCGAAAGAAACGCGTGATATCAGGATTTCCCCCCTGAAAAAATCCTCGTCATCCTCGGCCGGGGTCGAACCCGCGTCCAAATATCATACTGAATTGCAAAGTTTATAAACATCAATGGGTCAATAAATCATAGTACTGAAATGGTCAGAAATTGACTGAATCACCCTGTATATAATGAAGGATGTTTGTTTGTTTGTTTGATTTTGGGTTTGTTTCTTTTTTATACAAATCTACAGTTTTATTCCGATCTTGATAAAATTTTCCATACATGACCTTCAAAGCTTGAGGAAGGTCACTGTCTACCTCAGATTTCGAAAAAATAATAATTATTGATAAAAAAATCGATATTCATGGTTATGGCAGGGCATATTAATGAGAAATATCTCATGACCATCAATGCAAGACAAAGATTTTGCAACAATAAGTATCAACAATGATATCAACACGCAATGCACCAACACTATGCAAGGATCAACAATATATGTCTCATGACCAACAATGCAAGGCAAAGTTTGTGCAATATAGAATTCAATGCATAGAATTCCTGTTATTCAGGCTTTTCTTAGAAAAGAGAATTCCTAGTACTTAATAGTTTCTTGAATATCTTTAAAACTGATCAGTAACTGGAGATAATGAGTTAGCAGACTATTGAGAAAGAGTGAAAGACGATAAAGGAAGCACTCCTTTAGCTCCGTGCTGTATTGAGCAAATGGTAAGCAAATAAATAGAAAAATTGGCGACCGCTAGACTACAAAAAGTGATGAATGGCCAATTTTTGCTTCAAGACATCGAAAGATGAAAAGAAATTGCAACAACATCAAGTGTACATCTAAAGTAAGATTACGTGAGTAAAAAATTATTTAGACTAGAAGACATCCTTGGAGAGGTCCATCCATTTTGAGCCTTTAAAAAATTTTTTTTTCGGTAAATCAAGTGACGGTAAATCATCTTGAATGGATTTTTTCAGTGAAGAGGTAAATTCCTGTCTTTCGGATTTTTCTTAGAATGGATAGTCTCTTCGCTCTATATTGTAGTGATTGAGTTATTATTTAACCAGTTTGGAGGTTTAATTTAGCTTTTTGAGGTTGTTCTGTTTACCTACAAGCGTAATTATCCCTGCCAACGCCGGGTCCTCTGCTAGTCTTTCTATGTATATAAAGAAGGTTTTTTTGTTTGTGGGTTTGTTTGTGGGTTTGTTCGTTTGTTTGTTTGTTTTCTATACAAATCTACAGTTTTATGTCGATCTTGATGAAATTTTGCATACTTGACCTTCAAACCATGAGGAAGGTCACTGTCTACATCAGATTTCGAAAAAATAACAATTATCGATAAAAAATCGATATTCATTGTTATGGCAAGGCATAGTTAGGTATCAACAATGGTATCAGCACGCAATTTACAAATACTCTGCATGGACCAACAATATATATCTCATCCAAAATTTCCATTCGACTAGTAGGACTTAGTATAGAGAAATAAATGGACGTCTAGAGTGATATGGATACAATAAACGCTAGAATATCCATATCACTCTAGACGTCCATTTCTTTCTCTATATATCTCATGACCAACAATGCAATGCAAAGTTTGTGCAACAATAGGCAAAGTTTGTGCAATGTAGATATGTTTCAATTTGTAACAATGCATAGAATTCCTTTATTCAATCTTTTCTTAGAAAAGAGAGTTCTTAGTACTTAACAATTTCTTGAAAATGTTTAAAAAAGATCAGTAACTGGAGATAAATGAACGGATATATATTAAGAGAAGGACGAGACACTTCTGTTGAAAACCTCGTCTTTTTGCAATAACACTGTGTTCTAGGCAGTGGAATTCCAACACCAGAAAAATCCTCTGTTCTAAGGAATAAACCATTTTTTCACAGCAAACTTGCAATCTGTGAACAGCACACGCTTACAGCAGAAAGAGGACTTACAGAATGGCGTACTCACACACTGCGTTTTCTTCTATACCTTTCAAATCGCCTGCAGCGCCATCTGTTGTTGGAAATTGTAACTACTAATTTCGAAAGTTTGTCTGCCTGAAAATTTACTGTTGTCCCAAGCATATTGCAACAAACGGTGTATTTCTATCACTGCCCGTTTGGTTTTTATTGACTTTTCAAATATATCGGTCATTTTTAAAACACCCGGTATATAAAGAAGGATATTTGTTTGTGGGCTTGTGGGTTTGTGGGCTTGTTTTCCTTTCATACAAACCTACAGTTTATTTCGATCTTGAAGAAATTTTGCATACTGTCTACTTCAGATTTCGAAAAAATAATAATTATTGATATAAAATCGATACTAATGGTTATGGCAAGACATATTCATGAGAAATATCTCATGACCAACAATGTAAGGCAAAGTTTGTGCAACAATAGTTATCAACAATGAAATCAATACGCATTTCACAAACGTTCTGCACGGACCAACAATATACAGGGTGTCCGGAAATAAATGGTAAATATTCATACACGTGAGAGAACATGTCTAAAGAAGCATATTTATTCCTATAAACATGGTGTCGCAAGCCAACCGCCACAGAGATACAGGGGGATTAAAGTATGTTGCGCTGCCTGATTGTTGGCGTCCCGCGAGCGAATAGGCAATGTGGTGCAGCCCACATCTGTTCAAGAGATGTCAATGTATGCTCGAATGGCTGCCCCTGTCAGGTCACTCCACAAACCTTTAATACCTTAAATGTCACTGGAGGTCGTGGCACACATATTGATTTGCATACATTTACACAATCAGGGCTATTTCACAAATAAGCTTACTACCTGCACCCTCACAAATGGGATCGTTGATGTAGTTATTAAGAGCCCGTGAATACTAAGGTCTGTAGGCTCCAATGTGGGCTGCACCACATTGCCTAGTTGCTCGCGGGAAGCCAACAATCTGGCAGCGCAACAATCTCCCCTGTATCATTTAATCCCCCTCTATCTCTGTGAAGGTTGGCTTGCGACACCATGTCCATAAGAATAAAAATGCTTCTTTATACATATTCTTTCACGTGTATGAATATTTACCATTTATTTCTGGACACCCTGTATATCTGATGACCAGCAATGCAAGGCAAAGTTTGTGCAATATAGATTAGTTGCATAGAATTTTTGTTAGCCAGGCTTTTGTTAGAAAAGAGAGTTCTTAGTACTTAACAAGTTCGTGAAAATCTGTTAAAATGATCAGTAACTGGAGATAATAGAGAGATAATGGAGATAATGTAGAAAGAGTGCAAAGACGACAGAGAAACCACTACCTTAGCTCTGTGCTGTCTTGAGTAAATGGTAAGCAAGTAAATAGAAGAATCGGCGACTGGTAGACTACATAAGGTGATGAATGGCCAAAATTTTCTTCAAGATATCGAGAGTAGAGTGTACATCTAAAGCAGGACTGTCCAAGATTTCTGTCCGCGGGCAGCGCCCGTGCACGCGGGTAATCCCCCCCCCACCACCACTATTGCACATTACTTTGATCAGTTCCTTAAAGACGAGTTGCTAATTATCAATTCGATACTGTAAAAAAAAAAAAAAAAACTGAAGCATTTTACCAGTTTATTTCCTTCTTTTTAATTTCACAATTTTCTCGATCTCAGGTAGAATTGTATTTTCTTTTTTCCGATAGGACACGATTGCATATTAAGCATTTAGAATCCGATCCGTGTTAAATGAAAAAAAAAACCAAAAAAAAAAAACAGATTCTCAACCCAGGTCTAAATACTCGTTCAGTGATTTTATGCTTTTTCGGAATGTGCGCCATGTTATGCGAGACGAAAAACAAGCAAGTATCAGTAACAAAAAAGATAATGCCTCATTTAAGGGAATCGCCCCCTAAAGTCTGGCAACACTGCATAGGAAAATCTGTATCCACTCCCCTCCTGAATTTTGGACTATCTTCTTGGCTTTACCCGTGAGCTTTGCCCGCGATCTTTTTATGTTGCACGCGGGCAACGTGCACGATTTGGAGGGCCCTGATCTAAAGTAATATTACATGAGTAAGAAATAATTTAGTCTAGCAGTGGCATACTTGGAGAGGTCCATCCATTGTGAGCCTTTAAAAATTATTTTTCGAATTTTCATTAACAATTTTTACTGTATTAATTCTAAGCGTTTTCATGGGAAATTATTTTTAAGATATGTCAAAATTTTATCAAAAGAACAAAGAGTCAGTCCCACACAAGGGTTATCACCAAGCTTATTTGGTAGCAAAGCAGGTCCAAACATTTCATAAAAATACATTTTGACTATGTTCTGTGTGAATGTGAACATTTTGGAGCTGTGATAATGCAATGACTGAACGTTTGTTTCCCAGAATTATTAATAATGAGCATAAAATGATGATGCAGTAACAGGAAATAAATAAGGCAGCGTCTATTGAGGAGGCAAATGAGTCAGATGTTTCTCCCTTGAGCTTTCTATCAAATGTCCAGACGATGTAAATAAATTCCCGGTATATCATCTAGAATTCCTGTTTTTCGAATTTTTCATAAAATGGATAGTCAATTCGCTCTGTGTTGTATTCATTGAGTTATTATGTAACTAATTTGGAGTTATAATTTAACTTCTTGAGATAGCTCTGTATACCTACATGTGTAATTATCCCGAGCAACGCCGGGTCCTCTGCTAGTTAGAAGGTCACTGTACCTCAGTTTTCAAAAAAAATTATTTATCGATAATAATCTATATTCATAATGATAACACGGCATACTAATAAGAGGTATCTCATGACCAACAATGGAAAGCAAAGTTTGTACACCAATAGGCCCATCATGTTTATTTATTCAAATTATATACGGGAATACGCAATTACATGATCAATATAAATGGTAATATGAAGTTATTAATAAGATAAAGAAATAGTGAGATATTCTGCAGATGTCATTAAATCAATTGTATAATAATTGTGTACATTATATAACTAGCAGAGTACCCGGTGTTGCCCGGGATAATTACACTTCTAGGTAAGCAGAACGATCTCAAGAAATTAAATTATAACTCCAAATTGGTGAAATAATAACTCAATTAATACAACACAGGGCGAAGGGACTATCAATTCTAAGAAAAATGGAAAAACAAGAATTCTAGGTGCTATACGGGGTCTTTATTTAACCTCTTGTTGACTTGCCTCAGATTAAAATGATGTCCATCTTCACCACCGGGGAACATCACTGGATACTTAAGATCCAAGCTTTTCTTACCCTTGATGTAGAAGCCCTTATACCCTCTTACTCTATTCGAAACTCCCGTTATTCTGATGTTTCCAATGCCCGTATAGATTTTTTTGTTTTAGCTGCAGAGTTTCTCTGACCAATACTCGTTCTTTCTCTCTCCTTTCCAGACATATACTTTGCCAGTCACCTAGATGTTTGATAGGGAACTCAAGGGACATATACTTTGCCAGTCACCATTTCCTCGTGAATAGACGCTGCCTTTTTATGTCCTGTCAGTACATCATCATTTTATGCTCATTATTAATAATTCTTGGAAACGATCGTTCATCTACCGCATTTTCAGCATCTCCGTTTCCAAAATAGTCACACTCACACACAATATGGTCAAAATGTATTTTTACGACATGTTTAGATCTGCTGTGCTACCAAATAAGCGTGTCTCGGACTTTGTTTTTGATTAAATTTTGCAATATCTAAAAATAAACACATGAGTCAATCATCTTCCACGTAATATTTTACTAAATTTATATTTTACCTTAATTCATACAAATTTATGCTTTGGAATATGTTTATGGGGATCGACCACACAGAAAAATAAAAATCTTATAATTAAACTTCAAAAACGTTTTTTACGAATATTGTTAAATAGGCCCGCTTTCTCTTCCGTTAGTTCAGAATTTAAAAATTTCAACTTATTTAAATTTGATCATCTTTATTTTATTCAACTACCTCAATTTATATATAAAATCACGCATAACATATACGTATAATATTAGAAACCCCCCTATGATAACCAGTCCATATCACCACTATCTGACAAGAGAGAAAAAAATAATAATCCCATTTTATAGAGTGAATTACTTAAAAAGATCAATTTCGATTTCCGGCGCTATCTGTTGGTCAAAATTAACTGTGGATCTTCGGGGAGCACCTTCTCTTCAATTTTTTATACATCGTCTCCTTAGAAACATTTGCTCGGGCCTAATTCCTTCTAATTTAACTTCTATTTACTCCTAATTAAAAACGATTTGCACAGTCCTCTGTTTATTTTACTGTTTTTATTATTATAATTACTACTAATATTATTATTGGTTATGTTGTAATGTTTTTAGTTGTAAAAAAAATTATCATTACTGTTATTATTGTTGTTGCTATTGTTGTTGTTGATATTGTCGTTGCCGTTTAATGCCATACAAATTTATACAAATTTATATAATTTTAGATTATTTTATAATTGTTTTAATGATGCCCCTTGACAGGCCCGCTAGCCTTTTGGGCGCCCCTTTATTCTTTTAATACAAATATTGCTGAATTTCTTATTTGATTTTCCTTTATATTGTTGTTGTAATTCATTTTTTTTCTGTTAATCTGTTCATGTGTCCGCAGGAACTTAACTCGTCGGTCTTCGGACCATAATGAGCCCTGTTGGGTACTCTTGTATTGTATTGTATTAATATTTTTCGAAATAAATAAATAAATAAATAAATGATGTCATGTGGATTGAAGCAGAATAATTAGGCAAGATAGCGTGAACGTATATATAAAAAAATAAAGTTTTTATTTCTCAAAAGAAAGCAAAACAAAAGACGTCTGCTAAAATAAAGCTAATAAATAAAAACGAATTATTTATATATTTGCTTATATATATAAATATCAAACGAGTTGGATATTTACAATCTGCACAGTTAAACTGAGGTAAGAAGTCTAAACACGATAACACTTTTAAAAAAATGTCGCAGCGAAATAGAAGAGAAGAAGTTTCAACGGTTGCTTGAAACTAGATTGAAAAGGAACTCAGTTCTATGGCGTCAACTGGATGCTGCAGAGAAAGCTGGTTCAAAGGTCTGGTGAGGGAATACCATTAACAGGTAAATAAACTCTCAGCGCACAGTTCAAGAGATATGTAGCCATAAATTGCATTTTAAGAGAGTTCTAGTAAAGCCATGTATCGGGTTATCATCGGCATCGATAAATACAATTAAGTTTGTAGATTGAAATGGTAAGGTAGCGTATGAGCCAAGGCCAGTTAACTCGGCGTCACAGCATACCCTGGTAAAACTATTGAAGAGTGACAGCCGATGTTCCTCTGACGCCCACTTCTACGAAAATCCTTAGGGATGTAGGATTCGGTAATGGAAAACCAATTGTGAATGGGAAAGTAGAATCCACCTGCCAACGAACACCGAGACTAGTTAACTCCATGCTCGCTGCACAGCATGGGAAGACAAAAGTCAAATGTCCAGACTCGGGAAAACAAAATCTTCGTTTAGATGATTATCTTTGTAGAAAGCTGAACTCCTCGATGTGAAGCACGGTGAGGAGACCTGTGTGGTTCTTTTTAACTACAGGATCGAAACGCACTGACATGTCGGGACAACAACACCACACAAACTGACGCTACGTCGAAACTACCATAGAGTTTCGCTCACATATGAGAACCAGACGCAACATCCGTCACACTTACGTGGTATAACACTAACGTTATTTGAAGCACCAACACTCGAAGCACTAATGCTTTGATAAGCTCTCTTTTGATAAGGAAGCACGCATTAATATTTAAAATAATGCCATTTTTAGCAAAGGGCACAAAAACACAAGCGCGCCTGACACCCTACACTTCTTTAATAAGGCACATTATCTGTCGAACACACTAAAAAAAAAAACATTAGCAAGAGATACACATGAAGAAATGCGTCGTTACGAACGAAATGTGAGGGAGGTTCCTCCCTGACTCGCACTCTCTCTTATCGGTACAAAAATAGTAGAGCAATGAGCACACACAAAATTGAGAACACAATGGCACAAGGCGACCACCACTTTTAAGGCTCGTCGAATTGCAAGAACTGCTGCTGCTTCTAAGTCTCACAAAAAGAAAATTCAGCCTTAAATCGAACAGAGCACACCGCATAGAGAATACACTTGGTGTTCCAAAAATTTGAAAATTACGCACGCTGATACTTGAACAGAGATGAAAGATGGTTTCGCTGCGTTCGTGTACCGACGACAGAAAAAGTTCCGGTTACAATTCTCCATGAACTGCGAAATTCTCTAATAAGCCGAAGGGTTACCAGGTGGCTAGGGATAAATCCGTCTAGGCCACTCAGTAAATACACTCTAAGCGAGCTTGGATAGACCCCTATCACCGATAACCTTTCATTAAGTCCAATGTTATCGTATAAAAACGTTAAGGTGGCGATAGGCATTATCTTGTACTATGGCACTAATGTGAATAATATTTAAAGTCCTACCGTATTCCCGTTGAAGCCACCTTCAGAAATCTGGTTCGCATTCTACTAACGGGAACTCTCTGTTTGCTCCGGAATACACGGAAGCGGATGCAGGTAGCAACTTGCTGTTCTCCCGTTTCGTTGGCGTCGTAATTTCACAGCTGCTCTCTTCAAAGATTTGCTCGATGGCTTTTTCTAGTAAATTTTACCATACCTCGTCTTCGCTGACTTGTGGGCTTTGGAGCTCGTCTTCACAGGCGCCCCGACGACGATCTACGTTGTCTCGCTCGCTGGTCGCTGTCACCATACTTCGTCCGTCGAAGTACGACTCGCTCGTTAGCGTTTCAGGTGGGAATAACCAAACTCCGATACTCCGGCGTGAACGTTCTTTACGTTCTCCATGTCTTGCCGGTCTCCTAGGCGTCTCAAAATTGTCCTTCGCCACAAAAACGTTCGTTCTTCACGCTGCCATGATATTTTCCTTCTCTTTTCCTTTTTGCTCTCACGTGACACTTTCGGAGTGGCTCTCCTAAACTAACGTCTTCTGGCCGCGTCATCAGCTACTCTTGGTTACGCAGATCGCTGATGTTGCTGAGATCCATGTGACACATGAAAACGATTAGAATTAAACACAATCGATGGACCTCACCCTGTATACTTCGGCTAGCCTAAATAAATTCTTAGTCACTTCATCTTATTTTAGATGTTCCCCTTGATGTTGTTGCAATTCCCACTCTGCTCTTGATGCCTTGAAGCAAAACTTGGCCATTCATCACTTTGGGTATTCTAGCGGTCGCCGATTCTTCTATTGACATGTTTGCCATTTGCTCAATCCAGCACGGAGCTTCCTCTCTCGTCTTTCCGCTCTTTCTCAATAGTCAATTAACTCTCCATTATTTCCAGTTACTGGTCAAGAAATTGTTAAGTACTAAGAACTCTGAATTCTAAGAAAATCCTGAATAACAGGAATTCTATGCATTGTTACAAATTGAAATTTAGTTATATTGCACAAACTTTGCCTTGCATTGTTGGTCAGGAGATATATATTGTTGATCCCTGCATAGTGTTGATGAAGTGCGTTTTGATACCATTGTTGATAACTATTGTTGCACAAACGATTCCTTGCATTGTTGGTCATGAGATATTTCTTATTAATATGCTTTGCCATCATTATGATTATCGATTTATTATCGATAATTATTTTTTTTCGAAATCTGAGGTAGACAGTGACCTTCCATGCTTTGAAGGTCGAGCATGCAAAATTTCATCAGGATCCGAAAATAACTGTAGATTTGTATACGAAAGAAACAAACAAACCCACAAATCCACAAACATTCTTCGCTATATACGCTGAGTGGCCAAATTATTATGTCCACCCCATTAATACAATGGTGGGCCACCTTTCGCTCTTTGCATTCTTGATCCATTAATCCATACTGTTTGCATTCTTCGAGGCATGGATCCTATGAGACCATCTCTGGAGAACTGCACCTTCCAATTCCTGCAGATTTGATGGTGCTGGATACCGCTGCCTGATGGCCCGTTCGATCTCATCCTACAAATTCTCAATGGGATTGAGATCTAGCGATTATGCAGGCCAACGAAGCAAGGTAAACTCTCCGGCATGTTAGTCTAATCATCTGAGGACGATGCCAGCCTTATGACAAGGAGCATTGTCCTCCTGGATGTATCCATCCCCGCCAGAGTACACCATTAACATAACGGGATGTACTTGATCGGCGACAATACCTAAATAATCTTGGGCACGCACATGTCCGTGCAGAGGAATCAAAGGACCCAAACAATGCCAAGAAAACATCCCGCAAACCATTATACTGCCGCCACCAGCTTGAAGTGTTGTGGCGACGAAGGTCGGGTCCATGCTTTCGTGTTGTTTTCTCCATAATCTAACCCTGCCATCTGCATGATGCATTTGAAATCGTGACTCATCGGACCACATAACCCTTTTCCAGTCATCTACTGTCCAATCCTTGTGCTCCTTTACGAACTGAAGACCTCTGCTCTTGTTCAAGGCTGACAGTAGAGGCTTTCGAACTGGTCGTCGGCTTCCATAGCCTAAACGGTGTAAAGAGCGGCGAACAGTTCGTTTAGAGGCGGTCACAGTTTGTTCTTGATTAAGATTTGCCGCTATTTGACGCACTGTTGCACTTCTGTCGCCCTGAACAACTCTGGCCAATCTCCTTTCAGCTCGAGCATTGAGGAGCCTGTGAGGACTACACGTTTGACGTTGAGAGCCGCTTTTTTGCTTGGTAGTCCACTCTCTGTAAACATTAATAACAGCTGCTTTTGAACACTTCACAAGTTCAGCTGTTATGCTGATACTGGTTCCGAAACTGCGCGCGCGATCATCCCGCGTTCATACTCAGTTAAATCACGTTTTGTGCCCAAATCGTCGCAAAAAACACAGTGCAACTGATGGTTCACCTCACCTGCATTCCTTTTTTATAGCTATCTAGCCCTCTAGCGACAGCGCTGTGACGCAATAGCACATTTGCCTAAAACTGTCAGGTGGTCATAATAATTTGGCTACGCAGTGTATATAGAAGATGAATAAACCATAAACATAAATAAATAGGAACTAAAAGATAGATTATTTGAAATATAATTCCTCTTTTCAATTTATAATAACCGCAATAAGTAATAACCAGCTGATTTTCCTATATCTTATAATCACTCTCCACAATAACAGGGTGATTGTTGATTTATACGAAAAATCCACAGAAGGTACCAAAATCCATCAATTGTAAATCCTATCACCTCACCACCACAAAGTGAACATTATTAAAATCATCTATCTCGCATATACAGGGTGGTTATAAAATAACGTGAGGTATCCAGAGCCCTCTGGCGAGTAAAGTATTGTACAAAACTTAACCAATCTTAATGGGCGTACATAGTGCACCATGGGATTTTGATTTCTAAAAATATAAAAATTACTACCAGAACTCGCCGCCAATTTAATTAGTGCTGCAAAAGAGTATTAGTGTGAGTAGTGAATGATTAAATGCCAAACAGCACAGCACAGATGAATTTTATTAACAAGAAATGAGTGTAACTTACAAATGAATTAAATAATGACCACCATCATGATGTTCCAAGAACTTTATATGATACATGACATTTTCCACGGTGCCTCGAAACGGAATTAATTTGCTGCACCTGTAAAGTTATTCGATCTTTCAACCTTGCGATATCGGGGACTTGTCCTTGATACACAATACCTTTAAGAAATCCCCACAACCAAAAGTCTCAAGGACTGAGATCGGGTGACCTCGGTGGCCATACTCTGCTGTCAGAAAAATGTTCCGCAACTCACTTTGTACCTTATGTCCAATATGAGGTGGTACAACATCCTCCATGAATGCGGTCGAATCGAGAAATCCTCGTTGCTGCAGTTGTGGAACCAAGAAGTTCTGTAGCATATCGGCATACTTGTCAGCAGTAATGGTACAGGTCACTGGTGACTTGTGGCGACTAGAGAGGCTCCTGCACACAAGCATGCGAATTATTCGCAGCCCAAATGCGGCAGTTGTGTGTATTAATACCACTGTTCAAATGAAAGTGTGCTTTGCCACTCCATAAAATCTTCCATGCCCATATACTATCAACTTGCATGCGTGCTGAGAATATCAATGAAATATCCAATTGGGTAGCCTCATTGCCAGGGAGATATTCTTGAACAGAAGATATCAATGTATGGGTAAAACTTGAACATCTGAAGCAGGATCTTCCGCACCATTGAGTACGGGATCTATGTGTGCCAGGATACTGCCCGAGCCCTTCTGATATCCTGCATATTCGCCATCTCCTGTTCGACAACAACCGTTGCAAATTCTTCAACTTGTTGCTGACTAACCACTTTGTATCCCCAGCCTGGTTGCCGTGCTATAGTTCCTGTATTTTCAAATTGTTGAATCATGCTTTGTAAGTTTTATTATGCTCATCTGTCCTTTTCGCAACTTCTTTAACTGCCGAAATTCATGAAGGGCAGCATTGGCATTCTCATTCCGTTGATAATACAGCGTGACTATCAAAGCCTAGTCCCGTAACGTAAGAACTATCGAAAGGCAGTTGGCCTCAGAATGATAAGAATTCTTCCAGCCTTTTGTTTTATACTCATGATCGCCACACGGAACGCGTTTATGCAAATTAATGCATTTTATTCGGTAAACAGGGCCAAAATTTTATTGGTGGCGATTTTAGGTAGAAATTTATATTTTTTTAGAAATTGAAATCTCATGGTCCACTACGTACGCCCATCAAATTTGGTTATGTTTCGTCCATTACTTTTAATCGCTACAAGGCTTTGGCACCCTGACGTTATTTTAAACACCCTTTTCGTTATAACCATCCTGTAAACCTCTGCTCTTCAGTCAATATTCAACAACAAATAGATGAGCTGTTGATAAAATTGGGAAAAATCAGCTGTCCAAAATACATAGTGACAAAATGCAATAACGAATATCACCATAATCAAAATAGGAAAAATATGAATCCCGTGGAAAAAAAATCAAACGTATAAAGAAAAAAATAATTTCCCTTTTAAGTACCATCATAAACTAATATTTATTTTCAAAATTTCCATTGGACTAGTATTACTGAATATAGAGAAATAAGTATCCGTATCACTCTAGACGTCAATTTATCTCTCTTTATATTTATTCATTTATTTATTTATTTATTTATTTTTATTTAAATATGTTAAGAAAATAATACAAAAGGGCCCAATAGGTGCCAGTATGGTCTAATTAGACTGACAAGTTAGGTCCCCAGGGCCCAACAACATAATAATCAAAACTGGATAAACAAGATTAGTAAACTGTAGAACAAATATATAATAACAAACATCTTTCTTTCTCTAAAGTTTGATGTGGTATACGAGGCGGAACTGACAACAATTGTTCAGTCTGCTTTGTTAACATGCCTGGTTAACGCCTCCTATAAAGAACGCCTCTCATTGTTACATCATCATAAGTCGACCAGATGTAGAGCTTATTATTGGTAGAAATGCGGTTAACAAAGGACGAAGTATGATGATGTAACAATGTATGACGTTTCAGTACGGAAGCTTACTTTATAAGAGGCGTTGGCCTCTTTAATATACATCACAATCTATAGATATTCATGGTCATCGAGCTTCGGCAATTTTCCATTGTTTCGAGAAGCTAAGGAAAACAGATCAACCAGATGCCGCATAGATCGTACTAAGGCCGACCGCAACCTGCGATAGAGATTTTCATTGGAACTGAATATGAAAGTAAAGTTTCTGTCTGCTGATCGGGTGGCGCTGCAGACGCAGCGCTACTTTTCAATAGAGTTCCCGCCTTACCGGGAGCTAGAATATTTAGCTTCATTTTAACATTGGAGCTCGATGACCATGAATATCTAAAGATCGTGATATACAAGGTCTTTATAATTAAAGTTCCATTTTGACATGGCCATAAAAAAAATACTGGACCAAAAGCTATAATACTTGGTAATATTATACAAGAGGGCATGGGAAGTTTTTACCCATCAAAAAATTTAGTTCAAAAGGTCACCACCAGGATGGAATGGCACTCTATGCAATATTCGTATACGAAATTAGACACGAAGACACAGGTTAACAATGTGGTTTATGCACATGCGCTTTACAAGTCATTTGGTTTTCAGAAATAAGAAAGGGAGCCTCGTTGTCAGTACGCCTCATTTGTTACTAGTCAACGATGCCTGTTACCATGCAAGACCGTGCGTTTCTGGTTAAATGTTATTATGAATGCAATGGCAATGTACGGCAGGCTTTGCAACATTATCGTACCAATACATAGTACGTCGGGGGCCAATGACACCGCAGAGTTTGAAGAAGATGATGACAAAGTTTGAAGCCACAGGTTTGTTATCGGTAGCACCTGGCCGAGGAAGGAAACCAGTCTCTGAGGCAAACGTGGAGGCTGTTTCAATAGCTGTAGAGGAAGCAAAAATGGAAACCTCACAAGGGGCGTGCAGCGTAAGTGCTGTTGCACGTCGAATAGACTTACCACTGAGTACGGTGTACAAGATCGTATGTAAAGTGCTGTGGTACTACCCATACAAAATCCACCTTGTCCAACAACTCGAACCTAACGATCTTCCTAGTAGAGAAACCTTCGCATTGGAATTCCTTGCACGGATGGAGGTGGACGAGCATTGGCCATGGAAGGTTTTGGACGAACGAGGCCCATTTTTACCTGAATGGGGATGTCAACACCCATAACTGCAGGATTTGGGCCACCAGTCTCCGTCATGTTCTCCACCAAATTCCATTGCATTCTCCTAAAGTTAATGACTGTGTGGTGTGGTATGAAAGCAAATGTCATAATTGGATCGTATTTTTATGAAGAGCAGTCGAGAGATGGACTCGTGACATGCACTGTGACTGCTGCTCGTATGGCGTCGATGCTAAGAAGTTTTGTGATACCAGAACTTCAGCAACGTGGCGTTTTAGACACAACGGTTTTTATGCAGGATGGGGCTCCACCTCATATTGGTACATGTGTCAAACAGAGTCTTCAGCAATATTTCACAGATGAACGGATTATAGGCCGAAATTTCCCCCTTTCTTGGCCACCCCGGTCACCAGATATCAACCCTTGTGATTTCTGGCTCTGGGGTTACCTCAAAGCCACTGTTTATGTGGTTAATGTCAGGAATTTGGCGGAATTAAAAGATGAGATACGCGCAACATTCCTCCTGATATGCTACGAGCTACAGTTGAGAACGCAGTAATCCGGTGTAACCTGCTTTCAGTAAGTGGTTGAGGTCACATTCAACATGAAACTAATTTTAGTAACGATTAAAGACTTGTTAAACTGTGTCTTCATGTCTAACTTCGTATACGAATATTGCATAGAGCGCCATTTTATGCTGGTGGTGACCTTTTGAACTAATTTTTTTTGGGTGGGTATGAACTTCCCATGTCCTCTTGTATAATATTACCAAGTATTATACCTTTTGGTCCAGTAGTTTTTTTTTATGGCCATGTCAAAATGGAACTTTAATTATAAAGACCTTGTAGATCAATTGTTCACTCTGCTTTGTTTACATGCTTCGGGTAAACAAAGCAGACTTTTAGCATAGCCAACAATGATATAGGAAATATATTCTCCAATGATTCTAATAGTTATATCTATAACTGTATTCCATGAAATTTTGTAAAATAATTAGCATGTATCTATTTGTAAATTAGTATTGACGTCCATTTCTAAGGTAAATGAAATGATGCTCAAATGTTGAATACACTACAGAGCATTTTTTTCTTTGAGTAAGAATAAAGTAAGCCTAATCATAACATCAATGTCTTTGTGGTTATACCAATTCTTTTTTGTTTTTAACTCGACAGAAGTGGATATACAGGTGCATAAGTTTCTGTTCGGCTCAATCGTGTGATTCGTCGATGATGATTCACACTCGATGATGATTCACACTGCACGCGCGCTAGTGTGATTGATCAACACCACCTGACTGTTATGCGATTCCATTTGTACTTGCAACGTATATGATTCTGATCCTCAAAACATAAATTTCACAAGAACATCAGAAACATCAACCCTTTTGCACGTGCGTACAAGATGATGAAGGATATCTGTGGCCACTCCACAGGAAACGTTCAAATGTGGATAATTCAGCACGATCCCAGAAGATATAATTTGCCAACTGTCAATGAGGTATCAGCAGTGTTTGAAGCCGACGATGGGGAACCAACAACCATTTGATCAAGATCTATGCATCTATCCATTCACGGGGAAAAACTGACAACGCATGTCGATTTTGAGTCCGAACTGTGATCCAATGACTTACCCGTTGCTGTTTCCTTATGGAGAAGTAGGCTGGAAGATGAAATTCAGGAGCACTGAAGGGACGAAAGTCAACATGTTAGCCTTCTACTCCTACAAACTGTACGAAAGACCAGCATGTTTAATCTGTACGCGGGGAAATTTATTCAGTAGTATATTGTGGACGCTTTTTAAAAGTTGAAGGAGACCGGCAACACTGGGTGAAAGAAACTCAGAAGACTTTGAGAGTGGAGGCTTACCACTTGGCTTAATGGATTTTGTTCACAATCAGACTGATGGTTTTAATATGAAAGCAGGAAAGGTCTGTGTTCTACCTACCTGGTTTACCGGCAGCAAACGCGCATTGCAGCAAAACTACCAGGATGCAATGGCCATGGTGGTGAAGTTCGGGAAACCAGATCTCTTCATCACATTTACATGCAATCCAAATTGGACTGAAGCAGCAGAACAGCTGGCTCAATGCGAAACTTCGATGCGACGGTCTTTGGTTGAAATTGAGGGCATTCGTCAACGGCCTGACTAAAAACTCGGTGCTAGGGAAGGTGGTGGCATGGATGAACGTCATTGAGTTCCAGAAAAGAGGTAATGAATTAGTTAAGACAAACCAATATAAAATGGAATGATTCTCAGAGGCAATTATTTCTTCCAAGAATACCTATAATCCTAAAAACAATAATTTCACAGGCTGTAAGCCTGCCTGCCTGCCTTGCTTCGAGTATATTGAGATGGTCGGCTAAGACAGAACAACGATCATATTACAAGTTTCGATATTGACTAAATAATCATCATCAATATTAAATATTTATAGTTCTTTTCTAAATTCAGCAAACATTCAAGATAAAAGTAACACCTATAAAGATTTAAGTAATAAAAACAGCTTCCATATTATGGAATACGAATCATAAAATCAACAAACACTGAGTAATATAATATTATGGTTGCTTCAACGATAAGTGATATAATTAAACAATAATATTTAAGTATATTCTGGAATATTACGTAAGGAGAAGAAGAACGAATCTCATAGGATAGACTTGCCCAACTTTTGACGCCAGCGTATGTAATACAACGACGCCTGTAATTTTGGTTGAATAACTGCAAACGACTATTGCTAAGGACCGCATAAAATAGCTGTGTGTATCCTGAAACATATATTTATTTGGGTCGACACCAAAAGTAAAGAATTCAGTAATTTATACAGGGTGTAAATGGACGACGTTTCATAAATTTAAGGATATGTAGAGGATGATGTGGTGAACATTTTTTATTAATAAACCCATAGTCCCAAACGAAAAGCGACGGAGCCACAGCTTGTTTGATGTCCTGGTTTGTCAAGCATTGAACTAGGCACGTTTACTACGATGTCCCCTGTCATTGCATCTTGTAGGCCTTATGCACATTGTCAGCTCGCAGGCTATTTTCATATGGTACCGTCCGGATGCACAGCACATTCTCCAATCACATAATTTTGCATATCAGGTTGGTAGGAAATTCCCGTTGTTAGTTTGGAACATTCCGTAAGGGTGAAGGGTTTTTATTAATTGTTTTGAAACCTTGTGCGCTTTATCACTGAGATTGTTGTACGTATTTCCTGATGTTTAATTGTAATAACCTCTGTGAGGAAACTGAGCTGTTTCCACACAGTTTTTTTTTTTTGGCTTTTTCTTTTTAAAAAAATTGGTATTAAACATTTGTAAATTGTCGTTGTTTATTACAATTTAATGTTCCTTTACCTTTATTGCTTTCTCGAAAGCTTTAAAAATTAAAATTAAAAAAAAATACGTAATGCGGCCAATTTTCATGACTGGCAAACTTACCCGCCTTTACCCTACCTTTCAGCAAAAGTGCTGCACCTGACCAATCATACAACGGTCGCTGGACAGGTCCATTGGAAATACGTTCGCGCATTGGGTTTCACGCTCGAAATTCCAATGCAGTGACAACACAGTAATTCAGACAGCCATTCCACGGCTTGACACAAAACAAAGCATCAAACATGCTGTGGCTCCGTCGCTTTTCGTTTGGGACTGTGCCACAGGTTTATTAATAAAAAATGTTCACCACATCATACTCTACATATCCTTAAATTTGTGAAACGTTGTCCATTTACACTCTGTATATGAATATACATTGTTGTAAAAAAATCATTTGATAAATGGTAAGAATTTTTTCGGTGGAGAAGTTTTGCAATACTTCCGAAAGAACCTTTCCTGGAGCTTAAAAAGAGGAAAAAGATTGCGGGAATGGCAGATCCTCATAGCGTAGTAAAGAAGATGAAGGATGTTGTGAGAAAAATAGTGTAATCTGGAGATCTGACCTTGCTTCTTATTGAGTTTTGTTAATAATGCATCAATATGAGTGTCCCGTGTTAGGTCGTGGGTGATAATTAAACCGAGGTATTTAAACAATGTTACCGGAGTTATGAGTTGATTGTCGGTAAATCGGTACACCATCAATAAAGACCGCAGCTACCAAATTTTTGGCTGCCATTTTAGAAGCAGCAAATTCCACGAGCACATAGCAGACGGTCTTTACGTTCGTAGATTTCCTAAAAACCAATTGCAGTTATTAATATCTTGAAGCAGTTCTGTTTACCTAAAACTGTAATTATCCCAGACAACGCCAGGTGCCTCTGCTAGTTTGCTATAAAACTCAGTTATAGTACAATGTTATTACACTTCAATTTGTGCTTTTTTATGGAAGTAAGAAGGTCATTCACACTTCGCAAGACCGCTTGAAGTGGGCATTATGATTATAATTGCTAGATGAAGACGACTTATCAATATGAAGTGGGCATATTTGATCTTGTACTGTGAAGTGGTACTCTAAACGTAATTAATTCAAGTAGAAATTGGCAGTCAATATTTGAGTTACATAAGCCATAATTAAATAACATATCAGTATGAACTCCACGGAGTCTTAGGGTTTCAAGCCCCATCAGGTCACGAAGTTTGTCAAAGTTTGAAATGGTAGAAGAATGCCACAATTTTCTATGAATGATATAAAAGAAACGATTTTGGATATTGTCGATGATATCAACATGTTTTAAGAAATGTGGAGACCAAATAATACATGCATACCCCAAATTAGAGCGGTCTAGGGAGCAGTATAACGTTTTTAAGGCCATAATGGGTATAAAGTATTTGGTATATCTGTTAAAAAAAAAACAAGCATTTGTTGGCTTTTTAAGAAATAGAATCAGTACGATACACGAAAGACAGCCTGGAATCAAAGATAACACCAAGAACTTTGATATCTTCCAGATATTGCTAAGGATTATTTTTAATGCTCTATGTGAAGGCCACAGGATGTTTCATCCAGGAGAACGAGTCAACCTTAAACTTTTCAATATTCAACTTCATGTTTTTATCTGAGCACCACAAGACTAGTGAATCAAGTGAATTCTGTAGACGATGGCAATCATTGAAGTCCTTGAATCGAGCAGCAAAAAAGAAGGAACTGAACATCCTTCAGATTCATACTGACATCATTAATATATAGTCGAGACCAACCAGTTAACAAGGCCTGGAACAACATCACCTAGACAGAAGGCCTGATAACAGAACGTCATACATTGTTATATCATCATTAGTCGACCATTGTTAATCGATTTCTACCAATAATCCAATCATACATTGTTTCCAATAAAAGGAACACTGATTGGTAACATGCACGATGGAGACACTGAAGGTTGGATTGTTGCTAACATCCTGATGGTTAGGCGACTTTTCGGCTGTCAGGCAACACCTCCTATACAAAAGGCCTGATAACGGAAACGTAAAATTAACAAATGATGATGTAACAATGTATGACGTTTCTGTTATCAGGCCTTCTGTCTAGGTGGTGTTGTTCGAGGCCTTGTTATCTCATAGGCATAGTATATAGTATGATGTATCAACAACATTGTTGTATGCCACAAAGGATTGCAACAGTTACGAGCTCCAGTATTTCTAGCAGCCAACATAAGTTAAGAAATACTGCTGGAGTTCGTCTGTCGCCATCTGCCGACAACAGATGTCGCCTTCTGCAATCAAGAGACAACCGTTTTTATATGATCCCTGATTGCGGAAGGAGGCGAAGGAATCGAAGCAAGCGTATGCGCAAAAAGAAGGCGGACGAACAGGAGCTTGAAATCTGGGATTCAGCTGGTGAGATTAACAAGGGAGGGTTGCCCGTTAATTGTCTCTCAATCTCATCAGAAAAACTTCAAAAAATTGTTCCACCACCTGAAGGAAGTAGGTGATTTAACAAGAGAACCAGCAAGTGGCGTAGACACTGACTTTTGCTTAGAAAGTAATATTGTTCAGTCTCATAATTTGATTAATGGTTCCATATCATTAGTTTGCTCTTCAGTACCGGTAAATGTGGATAGCCATTCAAGTGAGGTAACGTTCTCAACATTTCCTGTGCATCAGACGAGCGGTCAGCGGCGAGCCTTGAGCGATGGTCCTTCCTAGCAGAGGACATCGTTTCGAGCCATTGAATCTCTCGTCGTGAAAGAAAAACCACAGTACGACTCGAAGGATGATGCTCCTACCAAGCCGAGGATATCAATTTTCCCGAGGCAACGTAAATCATTTGGACCTAGTGACGACCAATTTTTATTCTCAACTAGAGAGGAAACTTCACTCGTCGTGATATCTGAACTTCAAGTTGCTTCATGCTACAGCGTTTTTCCTGCAGAGGATTTAGCGCCATTTTCTTCGGACGACGTAGTCGCTGGAATTCTTCCCTGGACTGTTCCAGCTTATCTAAGGGAGAGTCTCATAACCTTTGCCCCACTCACGCTGATATTCCACTTTAATCCAAAATAAACGCCCTTAAAGAAATTTGCTCTATGAGGCCCGACAGACCACTTTTGAGGCCCAGCAAATTAGCTCTCGCTCTCCACATTTCGCCTTGCCAATATTTTTGTTTTGGCTTTAAAGCTGAATGCCATTTTTTTTTTAATTATATACGTTTGTGGTATTGCTAAGAATAACCAGCGGCGTAAAGAGCATCGATATGCGTTTAAGGGTGCTTGTTTCCAATTACACAATTATTTGGAGTCGCATTGTAGTAAATTGCTACGTACTTTTTTCTGGCTTATCTCAGACCGCTTCTATTCGGAACTAATGGCTACTCTGTTTGTATTTCGTAGCTTCCCTCTGTGCGTAGCGGCAAGGTACAGTGCATACAGCAGCAGTTTTCCAGTTCCCTACCAAAGAAATATTATTCTGTTTCTAAGAAGCCAGGCATCGATAATCGATCGCGTCTACACTCGCCGTTTAAATTGGGCTGGTAAAAACTTTGTACAAGGATGTGGCGTCTTAATTTTTTTTTGCTATTTGATTAAGGACACCCGTCTTTTCGATTATTTATTGTTTTTTGAGCGGTAAAGTCGTGCCTTTAATAATTGGGAGATTTTCCATGTGGAAGTGGAATTCCCCCTTAAACCATTTGAGAATTGTAAGGGATTGTCAAATCACCGTAAATGAGGGAACTCCCATTTCTATTATCACTAATTTCTTTTGTATCAGTTATTATTACTGAATTAAAGTTGATGGTTATAAAGATCTTAATAAATGTATGCTACTTGTTTACGTAACTCTTGTTAACTCACACTCTTCCACTGCGCATGTTCGTGACAAGGAGCATATACTTTACATGGTAGCTTCCGTGGTTTATGATTGGAAAAAATATTATTCATCCGCCCAGCCCACTCTTTTGGAAAGAAATTTTTTTTATGTTCGGGCGTATTCTTACATTTGGTCCGGCATAAGCTAAATCCAAGTCAGTCAGTCTGCTTAGGGTTACAGTGTAAGCGTGCTTAAACTAATTGTGGTGCAGTCTTACTTTAAGTAGCATTTTTTTCCCATTCATAGCGCTAGTGCGAGAAAATACTATAACTAATGAAAATTGGGTTAGCGCTCTTCCGTAGGAGGAGCATATATTTAATGAAAAGGAGGAAATAAGCAAGAATAATAAATACTTCACTGATTTGGAACTGGCAGAGGTACCCGGCGTTGCCCGGATTAATAACATATGTAAGTAAAGAGATAGATCTCAAAAAATTAAATTATGACTCCCAATTGGTTAAATAATAACTCAATACCACACAGAGCAAAGGGACTATCCATTCTACGAAAAATACGAAAAACAAGAAATTCAGGTGATATAGCAGAGCATCTAAACACTTCTTGACTTGCCTCACTACTGCGGAGCATCACCAGGTACTTTAGATTCAACTTATACCCTGTTGCTCTATTCAAAACTGCCATTGTTCAGATATTTCAAATGCCCGTATAGATTTTTCTGTTTTAGTTGCAGAGTTTCTCTGACCAATACTCGTTCTTTCTCTTTCCTCTCCAGACGCATAACTTTCTGCCAATCGTCTAGGCGTTTGATAGGGAGCTCAACAAAGACATGCGTGACTCCTAT
The DNA here is from genome assembly GCA_023313115.1 of Rhysida immarginata. NCBI lineage: Eukaryota > Metazoa > Arthropoda > Chilopoda > Scolopendromorpha > Scolopendridae > Rhysida > Rhysida immarginata. The sequence continues at coordinate 1,384,469 of JAHWFO010019727.1, read as the reverse complement.
GCCTAATCAATAGATGCTGCCTTATTAATGTTATGTCACTGCATCTTCACTTTATAATCATTATCAAATTTCTTGGAAACGAACGTTCAGTTATCGCATTATTAGCATTACAGTTTCCAAAATATACACTTTCCCACAGAATATAGTCAAAATATATTTTTAAGGAAATGTTTGGATCTGCTGTGCTACTAAATAAGCTCGGTGATAACCCTGGCGTGGCTCGGACTTTTTTTGGGGAATAAATTTTGAAATATCTTAAAAATAAACACATGAAAACGCTTAAAATTATTACAGTAAAATTTCTTAATAAAAACTTGAAAAAAATTTTTTTAAAGGCTCACAATGGATGGACCTCTTCAAGGATGCCACTGCTAGTCTAAATAATTTTTTACTCACGTAATCTTACTTTAGATGTACACTTGATGTCGTTGCAATTCCCTTTCTTCTCTCGATGTCTTGAATCAACGCTTGGCCATTCATCTCTTTTTGTAGTCTAGCAATCGGCAATTCTTTTATTGACCTGCTTACCATTTGCTCAATATAGCACGGAGTTAAAGGAGTGCTTCCTCTGTCGTCTTTGCAGGTTTTCTCAATAGTCTGCTAACTTTTCATTAACTCCAGTTACTAATCATTTTTAAAGATTTTCAAAAAATTGTTAAGTACTAAGAAATCTATGATCTAAGAAAAGCCTGAATAAAAGGAATTCTGTGCATTGTTACAAATTGAAATTTATCTATATTGCACAAACTTTGCCATTCATTGTTGGTCATGAGATATATATTGTTTACCACTGCCTTGTGTGTCCCTTGCATTGCGTGTTGACACAATTGTTGATACTTATTGTTGCACAATCTTTGCCTTGCATTGTTGGTCATGAGATATTTCTTATTAATATGCCCTGCCATAACCATGAATATCATTTTTTATTGATAATTATTATTTTTCAGAAATCTGAGGTAGACAGTGGCCTTCCTCATTGTTTGAAGGTCAAGTATGGAATATTTCATGAAGATCGGAATAAAACTGTAGATTTGAATTCAATACACACAAACAAACCCACAAACATCCTTCTTTATATAGACTGATTGGAAGAAAGTAATTGGACATCTCGCACAGCGCGTTTATTTGCTTTTATTGATAACAGCTAATATACTATCGGCCCCCCTCTGGCTGCAATCACGGCTACCACTCTCCGGGGGATGCTTTTCACAAGAGTACGTACGACCCCCACAGGAAAGTCCCGCCAAATGTCACGTACAGCCATCCACAGTTCAGGTAGTGTTTTGTGGAGTGGGCTACTACTCCTCAACCGACGTTCGACTTTATCCCACAGATGTTAGATAGGATTCAGGTCGGGGCTCTGGGCTGGCCACTGCATGCGTTCAACATTATTATCGGCATACCATTGCAGTGTATGAGCTGCAACATGTGGCCAGCCATTGTCGTCTTGGTAAAGGCATGGCTCTAGACTGTAGGTTTGCTAAAGGGTTGGGAGAACGGAAGTGTCCAGGATGGTAGTGTAGTCCTTAGCACTCATGGTGCCTTCCACCTTCACTACCGGGCCTATGCCTTATCACGAAAAACAGCCCCACACCATAATTCTTCCTCCGCTGAACTTCACTGTTGGGATGATACACTCAGGAAGGAGCCGTTCTCCAGCTAAATGCCACACCGAAACTCTGCCATCCGATCGAAACAATGTGAAGCCATTCCAGAGAACACGTTTCCAGTCATCAATGGCCCAATCTTTGTGTTCCCTGGCCCATTGCAATTTGTTCGATTTGTTCGCTGGTGTGACTAGTGGCTTGTGGGCTGCTACTCTGCCGTGATAGCCCAGTATGTGGGCCACCTTTCGGAGGGTCTTGGTGGATACATGACATCCAGATGCCTGCTGGAATTCCCTGGCGATGGTGTTCACCGTCTAACGTCGGTTCTTCCGTATCTCCCGCTGCAGCACCCGATGTTCCCTGTCGGTCAATGTGGGTGGACGACCAGGCCTTGGTGCATTCGTATAATGTCCATTGGTCCTGTACTTTTTCAGCACGTACGCCAGTGTTGAGTTTGGGTGGTTCCGGCTGCTGACAGTCTCTTGTATGGATGCGCCTTGGAGCGACATTCCAACCAGGGCACCTTTTTCGAACTCTGTCAGCTCCGCCTGTCGCGGCATGATGCATCAGTTAGAGTCAATGGTGTTGTCAGATGACTATCTTTGCATTTCCATACTGTATTGACATGAGTGGTAGCAGAAAAGTCCATTTTTTGCTGGGTGGATGGGTGTCCAATTACTTTCTTCCAATCAGCGTATATAGAAGATTAGAGAGCTTTAAATTTTGGTTTGCAGTTAAGTTGGTTCGCATCCCTAAGCTCACCCAAAATAATTCAGTTTTATTTATTTTTAATCAGATTTATTAGTGACAAATCAAAACAAACCAAGAATGGACCAGGATCCAGAAGGAGCACAAGCGGCAGCCCCTCCAGAAGTAGACAACGGAGTGGTCAATTTGCTGCATTTTAAGGCTCTTACCCAAGCAGTGCACATGCTTAAGCCTACACCCATTCAGGAAGCAGTCGGCCAACTGCAGTTTCCTTACTTCTCGAGAGCTCCTAAAGAAGGTCCCGAGAAATTCCGCAGACAATTTTCTCTAGTTGCCGCCTGTAAAGGCATACTGCTATACTATTGTGTGCAAATTATACCAGTTAACCTAAAAGGAGCTGCCTCTAGCTGGGTTTCATTGATATTAGCAACAGTCCACAACATGTCGTGGAACCACTTTGCAGCAATGTTGGCTAATACGTTAACCAGTGGGCAAACACAAATGACTAGGCGAGCGGAGCTACACAAGCTGCGACTCAAAGGATACAAGGTCACAGATTTTATTACTAAATTCCGACTGTTGTGTAATGAGTTGACCAACTCGTCTAGATCAGAAAAGCTCCATTTTTTATTACAGGCAATCCCAGCAAGATAGCTGCGCAGCTTCGAATGAAGAAGCAGCTCTCCATGGATAAGGCTGGTACTGCACCCACAATGAACCACAGTACACGGGGGAAGAACCCATGCAGATAGATGCTATTCAGGGCGCACGTGGATGTATCAAAACTCAAAATCAATGGCAGGTGAGCTGGTGTTTTAGCTGTAATCAATCCGGTCATACCGCCCGTACTTGTAAGAGTAAAAAGAAAAAGATCCACTGAAAGCAGCCCAGGTTCATCTTCTCACCAATTACATCCGAGCTTATGCAAGGTCCAGGTCACCATCAAAGCTGCCGCATGTAAAGTCCTAGTGGATACGGGGGCCGTAGAAAATTATATTGACCAGGCGTTTGCCAATCGCCTCAAGCTAAAAATTAGTAACGTAAAAGGACAAAACAAATCAGCGGCGCTAGCTGATGGTCGAATATCACCTATCAGGAAAACCGCTTTATATGTTGCAGTCAAAAGTGGAAAATATTCAGAAAAAAAAAGTTTCAATCTCACTCCGCTTGGCAATTTTAACTATTTTGGGGATGCAATGGATCCAATATAATCCGGTCCACTTTGATTGGAACACAAAAAGATGTGCAGTAAACAGGCTTGGGGCAAAAAGCATGGTTGCCGCAATGGAAGAAGCACTCAATGGCCAAAATCTCGCCAGCGGATTTATGCCACATCCTCATACGACAACCAGAGGTTCCAGTTTTAGCTATCAGGGGTCAATTAAGCGGGGGAAGGGACGAAGAAAATAAAAACGATATCTATCATTACTCATTTCAGAAGCTAACTGAGGAGTTAAAGGATTTCTTTAGAGATAATTACCAAAAGGCTTACTGCCGGCCCGAGCCACTCAACATGAGATCTTCCTCAAGCAGACCTTTAAGCCCTTCAATTCGCCACTATACCCTTTATCCAAAGATGAAGAAGAAGAGCTAAAAAAAACATCACCGAGCTTCTGCGTAAGCACCTCATTAAGCCAACTACCTCTTTCTTCTCTTCTCTTGTCTTATTTGTAATCAAGAAGGACGGCAGGCTTCGAATATGCATCAATTATAGAAAACTGAACAAAATGATGTATGACAACAATTACGCCATACGTAGGACCGATGCCCTCTTTGATAAACTCAAGGGGGCGAGGTACTTTACTAAGCTTGACGTCCTTCAAGCCTATCATCAAATTAGGATGAGGCCAGCACATACGAAATTTACGTCTTTCAAGACCCCCATTGGCCCCTATGAATTTAGGGTTATGCCCTTTGGCCTTAAAGAAGCAGCCTCCACTTTCACGAAGGCTATGAACGAGGCTTTATGGGGGCTACTGAATGAAGAACAATTGTATAATTTGATGATGTGCTGGTCTTAGCCCCAACTCTTTCGGCATTGCGTAAAAGAACGCACAGGGTATTGGAAAGGCTTCAGTAGCATCGCTTTTTCCTAAAAAGAAAATGCGCCTTTGGAGTTTCAAAAGTGTCATACTTAGGCTTTGAATTCTTGGCCAAAGGAAAGGCATGCAAAGAGCACCTGACTAACGCCATTAAACAGTAGCGAACACTCACCTGTGCCAAACAATTACGGAGGTTCATCAGAATCGTACAACTTATCGGACGCTCATTAAAAGGTATACAGAGATAGCAGCACAATTATTTGATCTGCTAAGGAAAGACGAACCTTTCAGGAAAGACGATTTTTGTAATCGTCAGCAAAAAGCCTTTCAAAACTTAAAAAAATGTTTTGCGTGCTCACCGATATTGAAAATTTTCAATGAAAAGCGGATTTTGCATTTAATGTGCGATGCCTCAGAGGGAGCTATAGGAGCTGTAGCACTCCAACAGCATGGGGACAAGCTCATGCTTATAGCTTTCAAGTCTCATTGCTTCAGACCTGAAGAATGTGGGCTGCCAATTTATTCTAAAGATTTGCCATAGCGCATGTAGCGCGCCATTGGAGGCATTACCTCCAACAAGTGCCGGCGTTTATTTACTCGGATAACCAGTCAGCCACCAGCCTGCCGTCACATCCCAAACTTACCAGTCTTCAAGCATCAATAGTTCAGTACCTGCTAGAATTCAGTGTAGAGCTGAAATACATCAGATCAGAGAAAAATGTTATCGCTGATGCTCTGTCTAGATATTTCACTAAGGAAAAGCTACCCAGTAGGTGGGAGCATAGCAAGCGTTCCGAGTACAATAGCGAGATCGATGGGTGGGGGGAGTATGTCACAAGGGATTGCGACAGTTATGGGCTTCAGTATTTCTATCAGACGACATAAGCTAAGAAATAATGCTGGAGTTCTTCTGTCGCCATCTGCCAACAACAGATGTCGCCTTCCGCAATCAAGAGACAGCTGTTTTTATATGATCCCTGATTGCGGAAGGATGCGAAGGAATCGACGCAAGCATATGCGCAAACGGAAGGCGGACGAATGGCAGCTTGAAATCTGGGATTTGGCTAGTGAGATTAGGTTAGGTTGCCCATTAATCGGCTCTCAATCTCGTTAGAAAACCATCAAGAAGGTTTGATGAGAAATTGTTCTGCCACCAAAGTACTGAAGGAAGTATGTGAGCTAGCAAGAGAATCAGTGAGCGGCGTGGACACTAATTTTTGCTTAGATAGTAATATTGTTCCGTCTCATAATTTGATTAATGGTTCCAATTCATTAGTTTGCTCTTTAGTACCAGTAAATGTGGATAGCCCTTCAAGCGAGGTATCGTTCTCAACGTTTCACATGCATCAGACGAGCGGCCAGTGGCAACAAGCCTCAAGCAACGCTCCTTCCGAGCAGAGGACATCGTTTCGAGCCATTTATTCTCTTGTCGTGAAAGACGAACCACAGGACAACTCGAAGGACGACGCTCCTACCGAGGCGAGGACATCAATTTTCCCAAGGCAACAAATCATTTGGACCTAGTGCCATCCAATTTTTTTTCTCGACTAGAGAGGAAACTACACACGTCGTGATATCCGAGCTTCAAGTTGCTTCATGGTATGGCGTTTTTGCTGCAGAGGATTTAGCACCATTTTCTTCGGATGACGTATTCGCCGCAATTTTTTCCTGGACCGTTCCAGCCTATCTAAGGGAGAGTCTAGGCAACTTCGCCCCACTCACAAGGTAAGCTTTACACCCAAATGCTGATATTTTTGTTTTAGCTTTACACCCAAATGCCAATTTTTTTAATTAATTACGTTGCTGGTCTTTTAAGGGCACTTGTTTCCAATTACACAATTATTTGGAGTGGCATTTTAATAAATTGCTTCGTACTGTTTTCTAGCTTATCTCAGACCGCTTCGATTCGGAACAAATGGCTACTCTGTTTGTATTTCGTAGCTTCCCTTGCGGTCTGGTCCAGGATGGTCAATGCTATGCGTAGCTGTGAGGTACAGTGCAGTCAGCAGCAGTTTTCCAGTTTTCTACCAACGACATATTATTCTGTTTCTCAGAAGCCAAGCAGCCATAATCGATCGCGTCTACACTCACCTTTTAAATTTGGCTGGTAAAAAGTTTGTATGACCACGTGGCGTCTTAATTTTTGTTGTTGTTTGAATAATGACACCCGTCTTTTCGATTATCTATTGTTTTTTTTTAGCCGTAAAGTTCCACCATTAATAACTGGGAGATTTTCCACATGTAAGTGGAATTCCCCCTTTAGCCATTTGAGAATTGTAAGGGGTGAACTCCCATTTCTATTATCACTATTTTGTTTTGTATCAGTTATTTTTACTGAATTAAAGTTGATGGTTATAAAGATCTTAATAAATGTATGCTCCTTGTTTACGTAACTCTTGTTCACTCGCACTCATCCACTGCGGATGTTCGTGACATTGTATCAACAAAGGTATCAACACGCACTTCACCAACGTTGCGCATGGACCAACAATGTATATCTCATGACCAATCACGCAAGGCAAAGTGTGCAAGATAAATACGTTCATTAAGAATATAGATTCCATTGTACCTTTGCGAATTATAAAACAAAATTTGTTTTATTCTGTTTTTAATTTATTCCTTCAAACTTATTTCTCGCTCACAACATGGATGTATTCCCCATCGCTGAGTGGACACTGTTTGTTAGGAGTAAATTGAATATGCCTCTACTGAAATGTGTTCAAATAAATATGTAGCCTCTCTTTTTGTTGACTTTTCCATTTATTGCTTTATAAATTATCTTTTTTACTTGTTAATTTTGCTTTATAAATTATCTTTTTTCCAATATTCAAAGACTTCCACTTAGCTGGCTCTCTGAGTTATTAACTAATCGACTGTACCAAGTAATACTTAACAGAACATCTTCCTGAATTCTAACTCGAAATGAAGGTGTTCTTCAAGGATCGATCCTATCACCGTTCCTGCTTAACCTAGTATAATTAATGACTTACCTAATGCAGCGTCTATAACAAGTACAATTTTCTATGCTGATGACGTAATCTAACTGATATCTAACCCTAATATCTAGCAACTCATTATTTCATTAAGATTGCAACTCATTATAAAATTCTTTTGGAACTTATGCGATGGAATGCTAAGAATTCCCTTGCGCTTAACATTGATAAAACAAAACGTAATGTTCCAATGTTCCAATTGATATGTTTTTATCAACGGAACAAACGTAATATTCCAATTAACCCTCTAACTCATTATGGCCATCTCGTTTGCTTTTAAATACTTAGGTCTTACCATTACTCAGGATCTTGCTTGGGATCAGCATGCTGGTAATTTGTTATGTAACCTTAATTGAAACCTTAATTTCCAGACTGCATTATCTTCCAAATCATATTTTGTTATTTTTTTACTACTCTCTGATACACTCTTCACTCTGCCCCGGTATCATTTTTTCGGGATCATCCACCTCATGTAATTTGGCTAGACCTTTAAAATTACAGAAATAGTTCTAACATACCCTTTTGAAGGTACAGTCGGGTGCAAAAAAGGTTTTTACCTGCTCCGTAGGGACTGAGTTTTCTGGATGTTGATCGGTTGCAAAATCGTGAGAGTAGAGAGTCTTCTAGTGAGAGGCAAGGCAGATTATAATATACCTGTTCCTTCTGAATGCAAATAGGGTAGCAGGTATACGCTTGGGATGTGCTTGTCGCCTGCTCCCTCATGACAATAATAAGCGATAGTGGCTAACAGTAATATCGTTAAAGTCTCTGCCTACTGACTCGAATGGCAGAGTTCGAATCCGATATGGATAGACAATTTTTTTGTTCATTATCGCGTTTTTGATTTCGTTTAAGATTTGAACAGTGTATGTAAAGAACACTATAAACAGGTTAAAGTTTTTTCATCCAAATGTGCAATTTGATCTGTTTATTTGAGGGTTTAAAAAACTTTTCATGTTAATTGTCATGTCATGCTTTATTCTATATTTTAGTTTTTAGTGAAATATACACTAATTCATATCACCGTTACTTTTACAAAAATCCTCCTTTGTTCAAATCATTTAATATTCTCTACTATTAAAATATATAATCCTATATATTAAAACGCAAAACATTTTTTGTAAGAGCAAAATTGGCACTTCTGCGCATGGGCACCTGAAGCCAACAAAGAAAGTTACGACAATCCATCATGAGCCAGGGATTGTTGTAAGGAGAGAATATTCAATCATTGTTTTGAATTAAATAAACTGAAGATTTACAGAAAGAAAATCCTGCCTTGATCATTTTATGACGTTTCCTTGTGACTACTGAAAAACTATGAAAATGTTCTGTTAAATGTTATCTTGTTAGAAAGTGCTTTAAAAACTGATCATTTATCCGCTGACACTTTATGTCTCAGTTTAATAGCTTCAGAGAAATTTAGTTTAACGCTATTTTGATTTTATGCATTAATTAACTCATTTCTTATTCTTTGAGCATAATGAGATATTTATGCTCTGATTATTCTATTTTCTTGTGCATAATGATTATTCTATTTGTTGTCCGGACAATTTTTTATTTTATTATTTTTTAATTAAAGAGATGGGGATTAATAATAAGATGAGGTGTTCTCCGTCGAATTTTGATGGGATCCATCTAGTTAAATAAGAAATTAAAAAAAAATTCGGATGGTTTTGGCATAAATGTCGTTGATTATTTTATATACACACAAAAAATGAGACTTGTAACCTTTCGAGCAGTCAAAAGAAAATAGCTTCCACTTACACCCATGGAAGAGGTAGAATATTCCCTATTCCCTGCTTACACCTGTAAATTACTTCCGCATCACACCAAAAGGAGCGCTGCATCAGCTTATCGCTTGATCACGCATATAAATATATCTATACTGTGACCATTTATGTTACAATATTAACCAAATAGATTAGTTTATTATTAATAACACAAAAATTCTCATCAGAACAGCCAAAATAATCTTTATGTCAACATAGTTGAGCACGTGACGTAAAACTTGCATACCCTCGATGCTAAGCAAAAACTTAATGGAATCATTCCATAGTAAGCGTGCTCGACTAGATACCTGGAAAACGTAATCTCATTGGATTGAAATACTGTAAGGAAGCCGAACAATTTTGACTTAGGTTAAAACCTTTATGCACCCGACTGTACATGCATCACTATCTGTTTCCCAATACTTTGCTTTATTTCACCTTCCAACTGTTTATTAGATTTTTCATCCGAGTGTGTTCCTTTGTTTACAAGGCTATTAACTACCAATTACATTTATTCTCTCCCCTGCATTTCTAATACACCCTGTATAGACACAATTACTCAACACATAAAGCAGCCAAAATACGTCAACCAACTGCATAGAATAATTATTCTAGACGATGTATAATTTAAAATGGGATAAAATACTGGTCTTATTTACCTTCTGAGGTTCGTTCTTTACCTTCTTATCCAGTTTTTATTAAAGAGTTAAAAAAGTTTACTTTTACTGAATATCTTACTTGAAATTTTCTATTTTAACCCATGGCAATTTTTTAGTATACTAAAAATATAATACAAGTTTGGTATTAATTGTCAGCTAGCTATTGTTTAAAGTCTGGTTTCCATTTGCTTAAAATTTGATGCGATTATGCGTATCACCGTCAAACCGATGGACCACATGCACGGTCGAGCGGCGCCACCGTCGATTTTGTTTCAAAGCGAGGCTGGGCTGGCAAGCTTTAGTTAGGGTTAAGCTGCACCCATGTTGGCAGTATAGTGAAATTTTAATGAGTTGTGATTTTTGCTTTTTCACTATTTATTGCTAACCTAATAATTAATCTCGTATAAAATGGCACATTGCCTAGATGCACAAATGATCACCGCTACAACAAAGAAAAAATATTTCATCGATTTCCTACTGACAACAAACGTCGTAAGCTATGGATAATCCAAATAAAGAGGGATATTGGACCTTGATTTCAGATAAATAAATTCATAAGTTAAGCATACATTAAAGTAAATAATTTTCATGACTCTTAACAGGTGTAATAAAATTAATAACATCTAAATAAAATTGTGTAGATGGAACACTGATTTATAAATAATTAAGGTGATTCTTATTTTTGTAGGTGACACGAAATACTTACGTATGTAGTGATAATTTCAAGAAAAAAACATTACACATATTGACAAAGGATGCCTATCCTTCCAAATTTAAGTGGACCCAAGATGTGCAAAAAAGAAAATCACCAAAAAAAACGCTTCAGTCTGTTAGTGTGAATTATAATGAGCAAATTGATTTATTATTTTAAATCAGAAAAATGATGACTAACCTTTTATTTTTATTTGTATTTTTATAAAATACAAAACTTAATTAACCATAATTAATTTTAATTAAAAAAAGGTTTACAATTTACTGCATGTGTCAATAAATCACTACTTTGTGGGGAAATAAATATTGCTAGTGAGAGAAAGCAAGTATGCAAACATATCAATCAACAAAACTATGCATTTGCAATTATTTATGTGGGCATGAAGCATTTATTTTATGTATTTTTCAAGCTAAGCATACACATACACCAAAAGCACATGCATAATAAAAAATTACCATTTCGTACTAAACTTTTGCTTTTAGACTATCATTTTGTTGCTTCTTTTTTTTCGTGTTGATCTCGCCGGAAAATGACGAGAGAAGTTTCTCTATAATTTAATGCGTCAAATCTATAATCTATAATCTTGTATTAATATATTTCTTATGAAAATTTTTTTTTTCTCAAACTTAAATGAAAAAGTAAATTGAATTATCTCGATTAAATAAATAGTATTTTTACTATCAACATGCTCTTTTGTTTCTTTCTGCTACACTTTTCGTGAAGTTTTGCTTCGTTTTTTCTTTTTCTTGTTTTCATATTGAAACTTTTTTCGGGATCTCATATGGAGCCATCGTCGGATAATTTGTTTATTCTGCTATTTTCAAACCTTTCAACAAGAATTATATTATTTTTTATCTTAATAATATACTATTTAAAAACTCATTTTTAAATTTAATAAAATTAAAATTAAGATGTTTCATAAATGGTTGCTTTAATCAAAATTCATCTATTAAGGATTTTCTTTTTTTTTTTTAACAGTATTGGTTCTTTTGCTTTTATACCTAAGTTTACAATTTTTTACTGGGTATTCTATGTACGATTCCTTTTACGTTTCATTTTCTTTCTTTCTTTCTTTTTGTTTCTTAATACTTCTTAAAAACTATTTTCTTTTTTTAATGTACCTTTATTTTCATTTTTGCCAGTTTTCTATTTCTTTTTCATTACTGATTTTGAGAAAGAAATTACTCTTGGGATAATCTTAATTCTGCTATATTTATAAAATACTTTTTTTTTCAATTAGGGTATATTTCTTTCGCTATTGTAAGTTATTGATTACTTGTTTCTGTATTACAAATTTTATTGTTTGGAAAATTATGTTCTTGTTATTGATGTACACATTTTAATTTATATATTTGAGGAAATAGATTGGTAATCTTATTTTTAGAAGGAGTTATATAGGCATAAAAAACAAATCTCGGAGTTCTGTTTGCTATTTCATGAGTCCTTTTTCTCAAAGGGATATGGATGAGACTCCTCCACCCTGGCCTCCTCCTCTGCACCCCCCCACCCCTGTCCCATCAGCGCGATACCAAATAGTGTTGTATTTAAGAATTTCATTAGAAATGCTCGCTTCAATTAGCTTGACAGGCTTTAAAACAACGCACATGCTCAGTCTCATAGCATATTTTTTATAGGTGGCTGAAAACAATTTGAAAATGACACAAAAACCCATCGTCATCGATGCTTCGCTAACCAAGACACCATGCTTTTTCGAAAGTCAACGCACAATGCATACTGGGAAAGAGCAGGAACACTTCAGGAGCATGGAAACAAAGCCGCCAAGACGTATAATCGCATAGTCGCACTATGTAAACGCATCGACGCACAATCGACTAGTCACATAGTCACATTGTCGCCTAGTCGCAATAAATTGTGGCACATGGAAACCAGCCTTAAATCTATCTTCGTTAATATTAGTAATATTCTCAATAAATTTTTTTAAAATCTTTTCATCTTTTCATCTTGAAATCTACAAGTTATCTGTCCCTGTTAAAATGGGTTAATAATATCATTGTATTAAACCAATGGTCATTATTTCAACCTTTTATAATGTTAATATTATTTTGTTTTGTTTATGGGCTAATAGATGTGTTTACATTATTTTGTACTTATGTTTTTTTACTAACTGTAAATGTTACATTGTAGACTTTCCTTGCGACTCCAGGGACCTTACTTTTCATTCTTTGACCATACAGGCACCTGGATAGGCACCGACTGTGTATACATTTTAGCAAATTTAAATAAAAAAATAATAAAATAATATAAATAAGAAACTGAAATTGCACCAATGTATAGAATTCCTGTTCTTTAAGCTGTTCTTATAATTGATATTTCTTAGAACGCAACATTTTCCTGAAAATGTTTAAAAATTATCAGTAACTGGAGATATTGGAGAGGTATTGAGAAAGAGTGGAAAGGTGATAGAGGAAGCAGTCCCTTTGCCCTGGTGACAGTTGACAACATAACCAATATCAAAGCATATATCAACCTGACCATTCAAATCAACAAGCATAGTGTGTTATGCTCTATAATAATCTTTCGAAAGATACATGTTAATTCATAGCTATTGAAATGCCACTGGAGAAATGAATGATTATTGGCCAGAAAAGAAATTGTAGAATTACTGAAAAACAATTTGAGTTATTATTTCAATTCTTGAGGTTGTTCTCTTTAACTACAATTGTAATTATCCCGGTTAACGCCGGGTGTCTCAGCTGGTCTACATAAAGAAGAACGTATGTGGGGTAGTGGTTTTGCTTGTTTGTTTCTTTTACAAATCCGCAGTTTTATTCCAATCTTGATGAAATTTAGCACACTTGATCTTCAAAGCAAGAGGAAGGTCAGGTTCTATCTGAGATTTCGAAAAAATAATAATTATTATTAATTGATAATTTTAATGATGGCAAAGCATATTAATTAGAGGTATTTGATGACCAACAATGCAATGCTGTGGGGCCGCCACATTCCAGTTGGTATAAAATACTATATTAAACTCAATAGCCAAACGACTACTTATGAACCTGTATGTAACACAAGGTGGGGTTCAGCAACTCCAATTGCCTGATTAACCGCACATAAAAGATACCCTACACACCGGTCTGGCTGGAAAGGTCGTCGGTTAGGTGAAAAATAATTCCCAAATTTATCCCATCTATTTTCTTTTAATCCATTTATGCCTAGTGATTTATTATTGGAACGGTTATAACGTGGGAGTTATTTGTAACCCACTACTCATGATTATCGCAGAGCACTGATTTGTCATTTGTGTATGTTTCATGAAGGTACCAGCTGTCACGTGGAGCACAGTGTTAGTCACTTCCACAGGTACTGTCGCGATAGGAGCTCGTCAAAATGTAATGACAGTTTTTGGGAAATTTTTCAGTGATCCATCCAAAGACAGGTAAATATAACTTTACTGCATTACCGCCAATATGAGTAATTTTTTTATATTATTTTTCTGCTTGTTATGCTATTGTGCTATACAAAAAAATTTCGAAATTTGCTTTTTTTGTAATAATTATAAGTTTGAAATTTTGCATGTTCTATTTTTGGAACACTAGGCAAAAGCACTACTTCTAGGACTTATAAATTCTGTATTTATTTTTTTAGTGGAAATCAGTTTACAAGCAAAAAGATGTCTAGATTTCTCAGTTTACATGAAATATCTTACCTGTTAGAGGAAGATGAGACCATAGAAGCATATGTTATATGTTACTTCGCGACCTAATTAATGGATAAAGAAAATATTTACCTTAGAGTAGTGGCTATTAAAGCTGACGTGAATCACTGACTGGACTGTTCATTTCACATGGAATACGGCCGAGTACTCATTAATCGGTTGCTTCACAACAGCACCGTCTTTATCAACAATACCAGCTCAACAATAACTGGTGACACTGTCACGAAAGTTTCTGTGTCTGCAGCTCAACAATCCCCACTTGTTGACTGCCAACACAACATTCCTCCCGTCGCACTAAGGCTGGGGAGAATACCGCTGGGGCAGACGACGTTCATGTGCCGAGCGCCGAGGAGCGCCGGGCACTTCCTGTTCATAGTGAGACCGAGCAACCACTGGTGGATGAGCAGGTTCCTCTGCTGGTAGCGCACGCATATTTCTTGCGGGCACAACAAATCCAGTCGCGTGTGCAACTCTCTTCCCAAGAAGAGCTTGGCCGGGGATTCCTCGGTAGTGGCGTGAGGTGCTCAGCGGTATCTTTCTAGAAAGATATTCAAGTTTTGGTTTAGGGTCGCTCGCGTCGTGCCCATTGCTTTCAAAGCCTTTTTTATTAACTGTACGTAGCGCTCCGCTTGTCCATTGGTGGCGGGATGATATAGTGCCGTACGTTTAAGGAATTTAACACCACGTCGTTGCAGAAACGTGGAGAATTCGGACGAGGTGAATTGGGGACCATTGTCTGTAACGATGGTGGACGGCACTTCATACATTGCAAAAAGTTCGTCAACGATTGCCATTGTGGCTCCCGTAGTTGTCATCATTGTCGGTTTCACCTCTACCCACTTGCAATAGGCGTCAATTATGATGAGGAGCATCTGTCCTAAGATGGGACCTGCATAGTCGAGATGCACCCTCTCCCAGGGCCATTTAGGGTATTCCCAGTGGTGGAGTGAGTAAAGTGCTGGTGCATTGGAAGGGGTCGCGCACTCGACACACATTTTGGCAGTGTGTTCCTATGTCTCCATCGATACCTGGCCAGTAAACGAATGAACGTGCTAGGCCCTTCAATTTGCCCATTCCTAGGTGCCCGGTGTGAAGATCGTCCAGTATGGGCTGTCGCAAGGAAGAGGGAATCACCACCCGGTGTTCGAACATCAAACATCCGGCGCTAATGGTGTAATGGTCGTCAGGCGATTTATATCTGGCTTGAGCTAAATCATGGGCGCTCTCGAGCTCCTGTACGATCCTCTCCAATCTCGGATCACTCCAGGTGGCTTCGGCGATGAACTCTGAAATAATGGGCAACTGGTTCATCTGTTGGATAGAGAACAGTTCGTAGCTATCTTCCTCCTCCTCTTCCACTCTGTTGACGGCCCCTAATCTTGAGCACTAATCTGCATTGGTATGTCGTTTAGTGGGTCTGTAGGTAATGGCAAAATTGAAATTTGTTAGAAATTCAGCATAATTTGCTATTCGGCTGAGACATAATGTTGGAAGCGTCTTGTGGGGATGGAAAATTTGCGTGAGTGGTTTATGATCAGTCACCAGCTCAAACTGCTGTGCGTACAGATAATTAAAGAATTTTTTAACTGCCCATATTATGGCAAGCGCTTCTTTATCTATCTGCGGATATCTTTGTTCTGTCTCTGACAACGAACGGCTCGCGTTTGCAATGGGTCTCTCGAGTCCGTTAGTTGTTCGGTGGGTGAGGACTGCTCCGAGGCTGTAGCCACTGGTATCAGTCGCTAGTATTAATGGCAATGAGGGGTCATACTGTATGAGGGTTTGGGGCGAGATTAGTGTCTTTTTGATGTCCTCATAGGCAATTTTGGCTACTGGGGACCACTCAAACTTTTCTTGGCCTAACATTTCTCGCAATGGCTTTGCTTGGTGCGACAAGTTGGGCATGAAGGCGTTATAGTATGTGGCTTTCCCCAGGAACAGTTGTAGTTGTTCCATGTTTACTGGCCTGGTGCCTCTCATTTTATTAAATATGTCTGTGATTTTTGGTATAGGGTGCTCGTCGATGATCGTTTGCTTGTTGACTGTGGGTTTATAGTTGCCTGTGATACGAAGCACACCATTCTTCTTCACGACCACATGTGTTGGTGATGCCCACTCCGAAAAGTCTACTTTTTCGTAGAAACCGTCTCGCAGCTTGGTTTCTATTGCCTTGGCGTACTCATCTCGCAGGGCGAGGGGCACATCTCTCGCCCTTGCGAAAATCGGGATTGCCTCTGGGACCAGATGTACTTGAGCCGGGGGTCCTTTCAGCTTCCCCGCCGTTGATTGGAAGAGGCAAGCAAACTCCTGGAGTAGCTTGTCTAATTCAACTTGCTGATCATGGGTAAGTGTGTCTTCCTTTTGTTGTTTGATGGCTTTTATTGGTGTAATTGAGCGTTCAAAGTTTATTTCTTTTGCAAAGGTTGCCAACCAATCACGTCCCATCAGTCCAGTAGAATCGCCTTCTACTACATAAAGGTTGAGACGCTGTGTGGTGTTCCCCACCGTCACACGCACATTCGTCTTCCCCAGACAACGAACCTGGTGACCGGTGTAGCTCAAAACGCCGATCTGATTTTTCCAGGTGTATCTTCGGTTTTATTTTTTGAAGCCTGGAGATGCCCATAATTCCACATGCTGCACCGGTGTCGACCTCCATCTCGATAGTTTTCCCGTCGATCTTCACCTCGATGACACTTGGGTGGTTCACATGGTGCACTCTTTCTTTGTGAATTTTGCTGAGGGACTGTACTTTGTTAACTGGCACATCTTTGGTGGGGGAACGCTTTGTGTTCCAGGCTTTGTTCCTAAAATATTTGGCTAGATGCCCAGTTTTCCGACAGGAGAAGCAAGTTGCTATCTGGTATCGGCAAGTATCAGCCCAATGTTGGCCACCACATCTTCCGCATGGTTGTCTTGGAAGAGACTTGCTTCTCTTAGTGGGGCTATTTCCAGACAGGGACTTGGGTGATCCAAGGTTTTTCCGTCAGGTCCATGGATTTTATCTCTGGACTCGTCCACGTGGCACTTGTTTTAGCGTGGGTTTTTCATATCCCAAACGATTTGTTGATTCACTGGAGGGCTGGCTGGAGATATTCGTCGCTGCCACTTCTCTGGCTAATGCCCAGGTGGCTTCCAAATTTTGGGCAATTTTAAAGGCAACATCGAATTTTTCCGGTTGCTTGGCAATGATTTCATCCTTAGCACCGGCTGATCTCAATCCATAAAGAAATTGTTCAATAAGCATCCTGTCCAGGAATGTGCCGTACTCGCAGTGGGTGGCACCTTTACGCAATCGAAACAAAAATTTGGCCACTGTCTCCTGCTCATCTTGGACGATTGCGTGGAATTTGACACTTTCGACATATTTGTTCCTTGGCCAGTCGAAATGCTGGGTAAGAATCTTCTTAATTTCTTTGTATGGGATAGATTCTGGCTCCTGTGGGCTGACGAGAATTCTTAGGACCTCGTTTAATTCAGCTCCCATGTGGACACGTGCATACGCTACATATTGGTTCTCTGGTACACTGGACAGTTGGAGTGCCCACTCAAATCTTTTGAAGTATTCTGCTATGGTTGTTTCCTCCTCGGGCCGGTAGGCTGGCATTACGAACAGGGGAAGTCTAGGGGGGTAGTTCTCCTGCGTCTCTCCTCCAGAAGTCATCGGTGCAGCCGCCATTTGTGCGACCGCCGTATCTGTTGCTGCGTGGAGAGCTGTTGCGATCATTTTTGACAGCTCTAACATAAGTTCTGGCGGGACTGCCATGGTGGATCTTTTATGGATTGACTTCTAAGGTACGTTTTCACTTTTTTTTATATAACTGTTCTCTCCCTTCTTATGGCTATATTTATCTTGACGCTAGCGTTCATTTTTTTCAGAACGTTCGTCTTCTGGCTGGCGTGCTTTTCCCACGAGGATTCCGATTTCTTTTGGTGAAATCCCACTTCTGACACCAAATGTTACTTCGCGACTTAATTAATGGATAAGGAAAACATTTACCTTAGAGTAGTGGCTATTAAAGCTGATGTGAATCACTGACTGGACTGTTCATTTCACAAGGAATACGGCCGACTGCTCATTAATCGGTTGCTTCGCAACAGCATCGTCTTTTTCAACAATACCAGCTCAACAATGACTGGTGACACTGTCACGAAAGATTCTGTGTCTGGAGCTCAACAATCCCCACTTGTTGACTGCCGACACAACATGAAATATCTCACCTGTTAGAGGAAGATGAGACCATAGAAGCAAATGTTATAGAGAAAGAATCACCTGAAAATGCTACGTCACCTGTTTCTGATGAGGATTCAGGAAATGAAGGACTGTCCATAGAGTCTCAAAGAGGCTGAAGAAAGAGGAAGACCTCAAAGATCGGCCACGTACAGGCAGACCTCGCGTTATCACAGCTCAAGCCTTCGAACATGACCCGAGTCTCTAAATGACACAGTTCTCAAAGAAAAAGAAGATTTCTGTGACCATGGTGTCCAGAGCGATGTCGAGAAAAAAGTCGAGAATGATGTCGTCGCCTTCTCAACGACTTGAAGAACCATGGCAATCGCATTGTCATCTTTTCTGATGAAATAAACTTCATGGTCGACCCGGTAGTCAACAACCAGAACGACCGCGGAGTCAGCTTTGGCCAGGACATCTCTGACATCTGTTACATGACTACAACCAAGCACCTGGCCTCAGTGATGATGCTCGGAGTCGTGGCATCGAATGGCATAAAAAATAACGCCAATCTGGTTCTCGAAGCATTACAGGATTACCGCGGCCGACTACAAAGACATCTTGACCAAGGACGTTCTACCCTGGGTAAAAAAGGTGATGAGGAATGCGGATTACATCTTTCAATAGGACGGTGACTCGGCCCACTGTGCCAATACCGTTCAAGAGTGGTTAGGGTCGAACATGGACTTCTGGTTGAAGGAATTTTGGCCTACTCAGTCATCCAACCTCAACCAACCCCAACTACAGATTGTGGGCGCATATCGAGAGCAAGGCCTGTAAGGTTCGTCACGGCAATGTCGACCAGCGTAAAGCATCTGAGAACCTCTTGCGGATTCCATGAAGAAAGACTACATCCGTAACATCTGTCGGAACTTTAGACCACGCTTAGAGCGTGTGCTTGTCGCCGACGGCAGTTACATCGAGCAATATGCATTGTGTACACCCAGAATCTATTTTAACAATAAAAACCATGTCTAAATGCATAACACACGCAGTTATGTCATTTTTGCGGGGGTCCTCAGAAGTGTAACAAAACTTTTGCAAAACACAGTACATGCTGGCATGGATTCAACAAGGTGTTGAAACTGTTGTGGAGGAATAGCAGCCCAGGCAGACATCACAGCATCCCATAATAGGTGCAGGTTGGACGGTAGTGTGGAAAGGCGTCACATGGTTATCTCCACTTCATCCCATAAATGCTCGATTGGGTTGAGATCGGGCGAACGAGCTGGCCAGTGAAGCAGGTGTGAACTTCGCGTCAAGTTCCCGAACCAGTCCAAGACCATTCGAGCATGGTGACAGGAAGCATAGTGACTGCTGAAACTGTCCGTCAACACCATGGAACACAGTCATTATGAACGGATGCACCTGTCGGCAACAATGTGCAGATAGTGTGTCGCATTCAGGGATGTGTCTATGGATATCAGAGGACCCAGTGTGTCGCAAGAGAAGACACCCCAGACCAGCACTCCTCGTCCACCCGCCTGTATGGTTGTCTGCTGACAGGATGGGTCAATGGCTTCGTGCTGTCTGCGCCAGATGCGCAGTCTGGCATCTGCATGATGGAGGAATCGCGATTTGTCGAACCAGGCGACCTTCTACCACTCATCCAGTGTCCAGTGGCGATGCCTGTGTGCCCATAGCAGCCGCGCTTTTCTATTTTCTGGTGACAGCGATGGTACCTGTACTGGCCACCTGTTTTTAAACCCAGCTCGGTGCAACATTCATCGCACTGTATGCTCCGAAATGGGTTGGGATGCACCCTCATTGAACTGCACTGCAATTAGTTGGGCTCTTCCCGTCATGTTGCTGTGGATGATTCATGCAAGTCGCCATTGGCCTCGTTCATTCACGGCCCTGTTTCATCCGGAGTTGTGTTTGTTGGAGGTTGTTTTTTGGCATAACTGCCATTCACGGAATATCCTTGACACTGTTGCATGGGAAAACCCGAGGAGGTTCGCGGTCAAGCTCCAATGACCATGCCTCTTTCAAAGTCGATCAAATCCTTGGATTTATTCATATTCAATCCACTTCTGCTGCTGACTGCAACTTGTGATCCAATGCATCCGTATTATACACCGCTTCGGCCTGTTCCATTGTTTGGGTGTCACTGGGAGGCCGATCCATTTTCCGTAAATGGTGTCTCTAATAAATTCTTTGCTCAGTGTATATTGACGTCTTACATACTGTTAAAATACAACTAATCTAGATGGGCCAGAATAATACCACATAGTCTTGAGTTGGGACTTCAACGCAATTACAAGGACAATGGGGAACAATAAAATTACTGATAAAATGGTCGGACATAAATACACCAATCCTGGTAACGTCAAAAACATAAAATAGACCTGTAAGTGAATGTGCGAACCAAATGGGTTATCGGATTATAACACTAATAAACAGACTTTCGTCTGCTCACCATTTGGGTAGAGATGTAGATAATATAAAATGAGAGTTTTATATAAAAACCAAAATTACAGAAATTAAAGGTCGACCTAAATGTTGATTTATGAAGAGGGTTGTGACACTTGAGAAAAAGTAAGAAACCTTCTCAAAGCTTTTCTTAAAGTAGATTAGGGCTATAGAACCCATATACCTGAGGGATTTACCTAGTAGGGAGGCAGTAAAGAGTAGCCCCAATCTCATTCCCCCAAACTCTGCCTCTGCGCTCAGCATTAAAAACCCGACTTTACCTAGGTTATATGCTCACCCTAAGATACACAAACCTGGAAACAAAATGAGGCCGATTGTGTCAAATATTGACTCTCCTACTTACCGGCTTTCTAAATTTCTAGCAGAGTTTTTAAAAACCTTAAAATTGTCGAACTTCGACAGTTCGGTTAGTAATAGTATTGAATTAGTGAAAAAATTGAAAAATAAGGTCATTAAGAAAGGGGAAATTTTGGTATCCTTCGATATTGTCTCCTTGTTCCCTAGCATCCCTATACCTGAAACTATAAACTTTTTAACTAATATTTTGAGTGAGAACAAAGTTCCTGAAAACATACGCAACGAATGTTTAAGTCTAACGAGGTTATGTACCAATAATAATATTTTTAAATATAATGGGAAAGTTTACAAAATGGTGGGTGGTACACCGATGGGCTCTTGCCTTAGCCCTATTTTGGCTGAAATATTTCTGAAAAATTTCGAGGATATCCTGAAGAATTCCGGTTTTTACTTTCCCGATTGTTGGTTCAGATACGTGGACGATGTCTTCACAATTTTTGACACCAATGCTTGCGATATCAACACTTTTGTCCAACTTTTAGATGACAATGAGGTAATTTTCGAGGTGGAACATTTCCTGAACAGCCAAATTGCAGACTTCTACGACCGAGGTCTCCGTGAAGTCCTCCATCATTTTAATTGTTGCATTGACTGGTGAATAACACTGGGCAACATCTTTTCAAAACTTTTTTGCTTCCGATATGAAAATAACGATTTCTTAATGAGTTCAATGTGCTGAACACGAATATGACTGAAAATGCAAAATTGGCTCTAGTTTTTTTGTAATCTGCAAAAACAATAGTGAAGAATTTAGACATTAGAAGACACCAGATGGCAGATTGTACTATCCACCCTAAGGCAGCAATTTTTTAATGTTAACCTAAGGGAGAAACTACAATTTTTTGTTCTGAATTAATAAAAATAGTGATGTTCAAAATATTAAATGTCTCACTATCTTTATTGATACCTATCACTTTTTCACAAGTTCTTATTTTTAATTAAAATGAATTTTTAAAATAAATTTGTAATAAAAATTTTAACAGAAGTGAAAATTTAACAATTTGCAATAGCTATTGCTTTCTCAAATTAAAAAATGCCAGGCTAAACATTTTTATGGAATTAATAAATTATGTAGCTCAGCAAAATGATGTTTAAAAAAAGCGGTATTTTTTATGCGAATTTTCATAAGAAAATCCATCTGGCACTTGATCAATTTTTTTTTTTAACAATTTTCATTTATTATTGAATTTTAATAAATCTTTGAAAACGGATTTGTTTCCCCTCGTACTTAAAAAAAATCAATTAAAACCGCCGTTTTCCCCGTAGGTTAACATTAAAAATGGCTGCTTTAGGATGGGTAGTACAATTCGCTATCTGGTGTTTTGCTTGAGAAATGTTATATATTCTTCCCCATTGTGTACCTAATAAAATGACTACCAATAGCTCTGGTCAACAACATTTTTGGTACCGGGAAAGATAGGTGTTTTATATTAATTTAAGCGTGCTGATTACAAATCTGAATTCCAAATTTCCCTATCACGTCAAGATCTCGAGTTATAAATATAGTTTAAATTTTAACGGTAGCCATTGTTTAAATTTGACATCATAAGGCTGTTTTACACCACTGAAACTTAACATCCTGACGTGATAGAAAAATTTGGAGTTCAGATATGGAATCAGCACATTCAAATTAGTCCAGAAAACCTAATCATTTTAATCTATCATTAGTTTATTTAAAAAATGTCGCTCATTATTAATAAAGAAGTAATCTTAAAATCATGCTTTATTTTGTTGAAACAATGAGAAAATTATTTTTCCAACTTCAAGTGTACAATCAAAAAAGCGAATTTTAAATGATTTAAACCATTTAGAATCTTAAATTTCCCAACTCAGTAGTTGAAATTTGATATATCATTATAGTCTCAAATAAGTGAAGACTTAATCATTTATTATAAATAAAGTGAAGCGAAAATTAAACGCGTTAGACAAAAAAAAGGATTTAGTTTGGAATTTAACCTTCTGCTCAATATAGAGCCTCGTAAATTTTTCAGAACGAGCCGTCTCTGTCAAGAAATATTGCAGGAATATACTGTCTTGTAATGAAATGTCGGTATTCCACCTCGAGGGTATTAAGATGGCGTCGGAGGCATCCTCTTTCTACGCCACTCATCGTGGTTTCTACTTTCTTTCATGGTTTTGTATTTTCAAGTGTGTGCCGAGTATTATGTCTTCATTTGGAAGGAACTAACATCGTGAATTCTATTTATTTGGTCAATTATATGATTGTTTGAATTTCAATTCTCAGTTGATTGAATA
The DNA here is from genome assembly GCA_023313115.1 of Rhysida immarginata. Lineage (NCBI taxonomy): Eukaryota > Metazoa > Arthropoda > Chilopoda > Scolopendromorpha > Scolopendridae > Rhysida > Rhysida immarginata. The sequence goes on along the minus strand of JAHWFO010019727.1, from coordinate 1,361,023 downwards.
TGATGCATACGGTGTTTAACCAGAGTGTTTTCCAAAGAAACCTTTTAGCGGTAGTTTTATTCATTGATTAGTGTTGTTAAGTTTTATGTTTTTACATAAGTTCACGAAACAATAGATTTAATTTTTTAACACTTGATAGTAGAGAATTCACCAATACTTCTTACCGTAATAAGTTCAATGGGTATGGGAACTTTGATTTTAGGTTGCAGCCAAGGATTTATAACTTCGCATGTTAATGTCAAAATCACAATGGACGAAAGTGATACCACAAGGCTAGCAACGTTGGTTGAAGAAATGTGGCTGAACACATAGGAGAAAATCTACAGGAAAGAGAAAATAAGAAAAATATATAAAACTTCTAGAATATAAAGATTGCACAAGATAATTCAAAGTTATTTGATTTACTGACATAGATCGTCTCTGGAGTCCACTGGGTTGAAGGAACCTTGATTCCAAAAAGTGTACTAAACTGGCTTGTAAAGACAAGGAGTGCTGCACCCGTCGTGAACCCACTGATTAACGTGTCTGACATGTAGATGCTCAACTTACCCAGTCGACAAACTCCCATAAATATCTGAGCCCGAAATCCAAAACAGAAAGAAAATACTTAATGATTATAAGTCAGTCTACTGTAAATACTTTGAGAATATGCGTATTTTTTAAACTTTAAACTTCTTAAACCTGAACAATCCCCGAAAGCAGACATATTGTTGAAGCTACTTGAATGGCGCTGTAACCATTCATGTGATTCTCGTCTTTGAATCCGTCATCTGTGAAATTCGAAGAAGCATTGAAAAAATTTGCTCCCGTTGAGTTAACATCAGCGGAAAGGGAAGCTTCCTGGGTCGAAAATTTCTGCACGGTTTTTGCAAACATTAAAGATGTAATGGCAAAAGTTCCTGTAAGAACCATATCAATTATATCATCTTACAGTATAATGCCATCACCATCAATTAAAAAGAATAAAAGATATAAATAAGGCTAAAAGACAAAATGTACCCTGAGATATATGCCTCGAAGTGCCAAAAAAAAAGTAAATTAGGACAGGAAAGAAGGAAGTGTATAGACCAGTTACTGCAGGACAATTACCCAACATCGCGTAGGCCATACCTGTAAAATGAATAAAGCCAGTTTTATTAATTTACTATACTTATACTCAACCAAATATATAGAATTTCCTTCTCACAATATCATATTACCTAGAGGTATCTGCATGATACCTACGGTGATGCCGGATACCACATCACCAATAATGTAGCTTTTGGAATAATTCCTGAGGGTGTCGATGAAGGGTACTCGAGCCCTTGCGCCCTTTTTTAACCTTTCACCCGTAAATTCTTTAGCAAAGTTCTTCTTCGTAAATTGCCAGCATCCTTTGTGAACAAAAAATAAAAACAATATCTTAGCGCTTGAATCCTGATAGATCAAACGTTCTTAAGTTTTAAAAATGATCAATGCTCTCTCTAACTATCGGGTAATCAACAGCTTTTGCCAGCATAGGGCATCAATCAGAGAAACATTTTTACTAAACAGAATATGGGATACTGGGTAATGACATTTTCAACTTTATGCAAGAAAGTGTTCATGAATGTTGAAAACTCCTAAGCTATGAGAGATGAAGGCATAGTGTCAATTGCAAAGTTGTAGAGCACCCTTCAAATACTTTAAAACGAATGTTAAAATCATTGATTTATTTGAGGAAAATTAAAGAAAAAATTGCTTGAAGTTAGAAGGATACTTCACCCATTTGCAGAGAAGCCCATCATTTGTGCGGATGAAACCATTAAATTGACAGGGAGAAGGATGCATGAATGAGAGCCAGGCTTTAGTTGAATCGATACTACAGTATGCTGCTAAAAATCACACGAAATTGACACTTATCTGACAGCAGAACACAGCAAACGATAAGAACATTATTTAATTAGACTGATTTATGCACATTTATTTTATAAATTGCTCAATGTGCTGACAATTGCAAGCGATACAAATTTGTGCATGTTAGCCTACAGACTTTATGATGTTCTGCATGTGATATTTCCAGAGGCTACACTGATACGATTCATGAAATCTTCAAATGATGTTGTTGGTTTAATATATAACCGCAAAGAAAAATTCTAGTGAGGTCAAATCTGGCAATCTGGGAGCCCTGGCAAGATGAACCCCCTCTATATTATCCAAACCTTCACCGCTGGACGACTTCTTCTATCCTGAAATCAACGATGAAAGGACACAGATTTCTAGGCGTTCCTAGTATTCAAATGAGGGAACTTCAAGCAATATCGAAAAAGGAGCTTTCCCACGCTATACAATAATTGTACAACCTCAAAAGTGTATGGTGGCCATGGGGGCTTATTTTGAAGGATAATAAAGTATTATCTGTGAAATATCTGTTCCTGGTGTTTTTTTCAAGTCATTCACCGAAATTTCCAGTCTAACCCTGTATAATGTTTGCTAATTTTTTTATGTATCAAGGATTCATTTGTGACCAACAGTTTATTGGCAAAATATAATCAAATTAGGGTTCTCTACCACCCCTAATTTCATTATCTTTTTATCATTAAAAAGTAACTATTCATTATCTCCAGTTACTGATCATTTTTAAAGATTTTCAAGAAATTGTTAAGTACTTAGAAATCTCTTTTCTAAGAAAAACCTGAATAACAGGAATTCTATGCATTGTTACAAACTGAAACTTATCCATATTGCATCATCATTTTATGTTCTTTGTACACAGAGTTCTTAAACACCCTTTATAACCAAAATAACAGTTTAATTACGTTGGGGAGACAATTTCAATAATAACAAGATTCTCCAAAATCAAATTTACAAACTTGAGTTGTTTTAATTTTATTGTTGGGATTTTACTCAAATTTTTATATTTGATTTTGCAGAATCTTGTTATTACCCTTTATAATCATTTTATATCCATCCACTGACTTTGTAATGGTGGACACACAGTGGATTCAGATGAAAATAACAGACTTGCAAAAGGTAGATATAGGGTTATTCAAAATATGTACACACACTAAATTTACAAAGACATATGGGGTTGAAAATAAGTCAACGTTGACCTCTACAATCAAAATAGGTACCGTAAGCCAGGGTTGCTTTCTACAACTGCGGATGGCTTTGCACAAGGAAAAGTCAAACTTTTGCTGCTTTTTTCGAGCTGAATGATTATGTTTTACAATAAGATTGCATTAGTGTTAAATACAAATTCATTCAACACAAAATAAGAGCAGCAAATGTTTGACGTTCCCTTGTCCGCGGGTGTGGAAAGTAACCCCGGTTAACAGTACTCAAAGTGATTATCATAAGCTTCGAGATACTTCTGAACATGTTGAACAGTTGCTCCTATCCATTTCTCTAGCTTTCTGTTATCAAGTTTAGGAGGCACTGTAGTCATCTTCATTCAATACGTACATGTATAATAATCTTGGGACGTAAGCTTTCGATTTTGGTGTTTTGGAAAAAGTTATGGACAACATCAGTTAAAGTGTGTATACATTGGTCACTAGAACGTTAACTCCACACCGTAGGCGCTCAATCCAAAAAGTTGGTTGGTTTGGTTTGTTGGGTATTAACTGCCCTTTTAACTACTATGATCATATCAGGACGGCATTATAGCGGCCGCAAATTCTGCCTCGCCAGCAAACGACTACACGGGTCCAATGGCTTTACTCCAGTTCCGAGGGAAGTGCGTGATCTCAGGATTTCCCCCTGAAAAATCCTCGTCGTCCTCGGCCGGGATCGAACCCGTGCACTCGGGCATCAAAGGCGATCCGCAACCACTGAGTCACCAAAGCTAGCAATCCAAAAGGACAAAGACCTTTTAATGCCTGTTGTGAGCAAATATCCTCATCCCTTCTTCTAAGAAAGTATCAATTGGTAACACTACTGTAATAGAAGGATGGAGCCGGATCGAAACTAGCCAACGAAAGATAGGAAAATTCTATAAGCGACTTGATATATGATACGCCCAACATAGATCGCATACATGTCACGTAGAAATAGAGTTAATTGGCGCAAAGTGGAAGCTTATATTCTAAAGTAAATATTATTGACACTAGAGGTAGATTAACTTAAAAATAAACTACTTTTTAATCAAAACAATATCTGAAACTTACAAAAGAAATAGTTTAAATGTTCCCTGTAACACGAGCGAACGGGGAGAAGTGTGTATAGCGCCTACTCTCAACACTTCTAAATATCATTTAACACAGCATAGTGAAATAATAGTATAGTATATACTTATTGCACAGTATACTTATATACAGACACATAATGAAATAATGTAATGGTAAATTACATGCTTCTTGAGCAACTCTAAAACGTAGTTGCACACAAAAGGAAATGCTTAATAGAAAATTAGGCCAGCATAATTTTCAGTCTAATTAATATCAAGGTTGGATTTCTTCAATGAGTTATTGATCCGTAAAGTGGATAAAACTGGAAACATTGCCCCCATAAAACCACTATGGAGAGCAGCTACGCAAATATGTTTAGTATAATTACCCGCAAGGGACCTTTCTGAAATAGAATAAGAAAAAGAATATTTAATATTAAAACCCACGCTTATCGATGGCACAATTTAACCTTAAGAAACGCTCTCTAAAATAGATTCCAAATTCTCTACCTTGCTATTGAAAGATTATATTAATTTGCAAAATGAAGGGCGGTAGCTGAACAATTTTGAGAAAGAGCTTATACCTTACTGAGAGGAAATTATGAACGGGAGCTTACCTTACTGGGTACAGAATACCGCTCCCAAGACCTCAGTGCGGTAGGCTTGATAGCCATAACCAGTTGTAATTCTCTGCTTGGTCTGCTGTGTATCTCCTGACGAAGAAATTGGGCTATTAGGAATTCTAGCTGACTCTCCTGTCCTCGACTCCAGACTAAGGTATGAAGAAACGTAGTGCGGGTTAATGGCGGACAGGGTGTGGCTGGCCGTCTTTTATATAAACCAGTTGCCCTTTGCCTTGGCCGTCGTTCTCATTGTCAGCGTTCGAATTGGTGTCCTCTGTTCCCTCGTGAATGGCCGCTGCTATAAATGACTCGGCCGAGGTGCTCGTATTCGACTCTTCCAATTCAGCTGTACCTGACGAAACGCCTTTGTTACACACGTTCTTTTCGTTCGCTGGTTCGGACACTGTAATTAAACTCCGACAGTTATTAGCGTTACCATCAAAGACGCTCAGTTTGAGTTCCTTGCTCCCTGTAACACATTAGCTGTCGCTTTTTCTTCCTTGTGTTTCTCTTCGCATTCTTATTTTTCCGGGGCCTCTTTTCTTTCACCTTCACGTTAAGCTCACTCCTCTCCTTCTATTCCTCTTTCCAAAGACGCGCCACCGCTCCTTCGACAACAACGCTTCTTTTCCGCTTTCTTTTAATATTACCAGAACTACGCTTCTGCCTCGCGCCCACAGAGTAAAGAAATAAGCAGAGCGGCCGTGCCTTACTTCCACCGTTCAACACAAATGAAGCCACAGCAGCCGAGCTGAAGTCGCCATATTAGTGGCAAAAGAGCAAGAAAACCACCCTTTCACCCTTACAGTGGTAGCTTCGTTGACGAACTTCAGTAATTCAAAATAATCGTATCAAAGCAAAATTCTCATTAAAAAATAAAAATAATCAAATACTTCGTTCCAAATTTAAAAAAAAATTCAAATATGATTTAAATCATACAAATTAGCTAGTGGTTTGCTTATTTAAAGTGTGATTTTTTAAAATTAAATATCTGGAAACATACTCCAGTTAAGCTTTATTGAGTGGTGATTACCTGAGAACAAAATCAATTACTGGTATTTAAGAGTAACAAATGAATTGCGGGAGGAGAGAGATTTATTTTTTCATTATATTATTTTGTGCCCAGAGTTTCAGTAGAGCTAAAGGCTCGTTCGCACTAGCCAAAAGAAACTAGTTCTATCAGAGGTACTAGTTTTATCAGTGAAGTGCGAACAAAACTGGGTGTAAGAAGAACTAGTTCTTTCGGCTCTGGAACTGGGGTTTCCAACCCCAGTTTCTCAAACTGGATCTGGGGCTGGAGGGTCAGGGTGCTTGTTCATGCAAAGACTTCTGGGTAGTTTTCCCATAAGTCTTCACGAATAGCGATACGATCACGGATTAAAAATACACAATGGCTACCGAACAACAGTGTTCTCAATCTCAAACAAATCAAGAAAAGTGGAAAGATGGCGAAACTAAATTTGGAAAACAAAAAGCGCCATCTTTAAATAACGATGAAGAAGCATTAATCATTCCAGGGCACGCTCTATTTGTTGTCTGGAACTGGATTTCCACCTCTAAACAGGATTTCCAGTGCGAACAGGAGGATGATAAAACTAGTGTTCAATTAGAACTGGTTCACCTGGAACCAGAAAAGAAACTAGTTCTATTTGTAACTAGTTTCGTAGTGCGAACGAAGTCTAAGAGAGACTAGGACCAGCTGTTCTCTCTATAGTAACTGATAAGGGAATGATAACTGTATATCAAAACCTTATCATGTTAGTTTTTCATGCTTGAAAAATACCATCAGTTATATGTCTATAATTATATTTAAAAAATATTCAATATTTCTATATTAATTATAGCATCCTAAGAGAAATTTAGACTTTCGCTCTGTGCTTTGACAAAGAATAGCCTCTATCAGAAACGTCAGCCTTTTTTTTTTTTTTTTTTTTTTTTTTTTTACCGTCCTGTGTTCGATTTTTATATTAGTTTTTTCAAATTGGTTTCATACAATTTTAAATGAATTTTCTACATTTTTAAATAGATTTAATACGATTTTAAATAGATTTAATACGATTTTAAATAAATTTAATACGCTTTCAAATTAATTTTATATTCTTTCAAATAGATTTAATACATTTTTAAATGAATTTAATACAATTTTAAATGAATTTAATACGATTTTAAATAAATATAATATGTTTTAGTTCATTGTAAAAGGAATTTCATTATAAAACTAAGTAAAAAACCATTTTTATTTATACCTTGTTACATTAAATCTTTTTTTATTATTTTTAATTCAATTGCAGAAAACAAAATTGTAGCATAAACAAATAATACAAACGTAAAAGGAGTTAACAGTTAACCACTGTGTAATTAAACTAAAAATATACAAAAATACTACAGTTTTTACAAATTCATTTTCTACAATTTTACATGAGCTTCAAACATTTTAAAATAGATTTAATACACTTTTAAATGAATTTAATACGATTTTAAATGATTTTACCGGTGAAATACCCTCTCAGTACAGAAATACGATTCAAAAATATTTCTACTATTACTGTATTTACTTTAGTTTAATTATATAGTGGTTAACTGTTTGTGTTATTTGTTTATGTTATAGTTTTGTATTCTGTAATTGAATTAAGATAATAAAAAATATTTATCGTAAAATTTTCTAAATCAGGGGTTCAATAAAAATGTTTTTTTTATATACTCAATTTAGTAATTAAACTCCATTTACACAGAACTAAAACGCGCATTATATTTATTTAAATCGTATTAACTTCATTAAAAAATGTATAAAATCTAATTGAAAGCGTATTAAATTCATTTAAAATTGTATTAAATCCATTTAGAAATGTATGAAATTCATGTAAAACTGTATGAAACCAATTTGTAAAAACTGTAAAAAAAGTTTTTTTTAAATATTTAGTAATTAAACTTCATTTACACACATTATATTTTATTTAAAATCGTATTAAATTCAGTTAAAATTGTAATAAATTCATTTAAAAATGTATTAAACCTATTTGAAAGAGTATTAAATTCATTTGAAAGCGTATTAAATCTATTTAAAAATGTATGAAATTCGTGTAAAATTGTATGAAACCAAATTGTAAAAACTGTAAGCAAGTAATTTTAGCTAAAATAATTTAAACGTTAATAAATCAGCTTATTTAAAATATCCAAAAACAAATAAAAGTTAATAAATCATATAAACCTAACCATTATAAAGCTAAAATAAATATATATATATCTCCTACTATTTAATTAGTGAACAGAGTAGCACATATCAAAAATTTGTGCATTTTCCCTTGATGAAATATATATAAAATATTGTGCACAATATAAATATTATGTATTGCGTTTTATTAGGAACAGATTTTTCTTGCCAAAGTACTCAAAATATACCATAATTTTTTGTAAATATTAGAATATTTATTTTTTTCATTTTCAAATTATTGATTTCAAGGGCGCGTTCGACATGTGCACACTAAACGCACCTAATGACATCGAGCGGTGAAAAAAGTGTAGTGCATTTTGTGTGTGTCATGAAAAACAGGAAAGAGCACGAAAGTGGGATGTTCACCTCACCCGTGCTACCATGAATAGTATGCGTACTGCTGAAAATAAAACTCATCATAACATCTGCATTCATATAACACGCCGAAATCGATCATTACACAGGAAGATTTCAATGTCAGTTTAAACGATATGCAGAATTCAATTATTTTTATACCTGTTGGCTCTTTAACGGTAACTAAAATTCCGAACTATCTATCGCTACATTTCAAGCTCTAGGGCAGCGCCATCTTGCAACGCAGTAAACGACTCTACTCCTAACCTAGGGCATGGATGAAGAAAAGATGGATGGGACACTCCATTGCCTTCCTTAGTGAGTTTGATTTTGGGGCGACATCTGGAGCTTTGCGTAGTACTAAATATAATCGTCTGCTTAGATTACGTTAATAAAATTAAAAATAGACTGAAAACAATAAAATAGAAAATATAAAAAAACTTTCTAAGCACACTTTTATCTTAAAAAGCCACTTAATATATGAATTTCTTTTTTAAAAAAATTCTAGTATTACGCAAATCGAAACGATGGTGATGAAGTTTCGGTTTAGTACTACACAAAGCAGAAACTGAAACTATTTTTCTTTATTTCCCAGACAGATTTGGTTTAGTACTACGCAAATCCGCAGAGAGCGCCACTGAAAAAAAACTCACGCTCGACGCATAGGAGTGTCCCATCCATCTTTTCTTCATCCATGCCTAGGGTCATTTAGTGCGCGCACGAAACGCCCGGTAGTCAAAGGAGGTCGCCACTCCTAACTTTTGGTTATAATAAGCGCTTTCGATTTCAGAAAGCTCGCATTCGCCTGCTTTATTCTCCTTGTCGTGAGATCGCCTCAGATTGGCCAACGAAAGATCACGATTCCTTCTCTCATCACGATTCTTGTTGAGAAGCATTTACCATGTGGCGTGCTCGCCCTCGCTTTGGCCGACCGAGGTTCCATTGCGATCACATTAATCTCCTCTGAAAAGTTCTGGAACGGTTTTTGTGTCCTTTACTTTTCCGTTACTTTTCTTAACTCGGTAATGTTATAAACATTCTTATACAGAGTGTATCTGAAACCCGGTCACAAACTTTTAGAGGAGGTAGTATGGATGATTCTAAGAAAAAAATTTCATATAAACATGGGATCGAATTTGAACGATAACCAAGTTATGAACAGAAATAAAAATGCCGCCACTAAGATCAATATGTTAATGACTCAGTTTCTATAAAACCTCAGATAATAAAGTTTAGGGGAATAATAGGATACATAAAATTGTGTACACTGGCTAAGGTCAAAAACTCTCACCGGTGAGAAGAGTTAGCGCTTGGTCGGTCAGAAATCCCGGTGAGAAAACAGTGACGTCATTTTAACGTGGTCAGAAACGCGAGTTAGTGCTGCTATGTCTAACCGGTTAGTCTAACCGTCCTCACCGAGAAACAGACGGTTAGCTCAGGGAGAAATTACGTCATCATTCTCTAACCGGTGAGGGTTTTTGACCACAGCCACTGTTAAAATTTGATTGAATTCCAACGTGTATTTTCCGAGTTATGCAGTCAAAATCGTAACACAAGCTCACATGTTGAGTACTAACGACAACGTATTATGATGGTGACTACGTAACTCGTTTATCGTTCAAATTTGAACCCATGTTCATATGAACTTTTTTGCTCAGAATCACCCGTACTACATCCCCTAGAAGTTTGTATAATGAATTCTGAATCACCCTGTATACAGGGTGTTTCTAAATGGAAGAACAATAAGTACAGGGTGATGAAGATAACTACAGGGCAGTATAATGGGAAGCCTACCCGCTCAATTGCAGGGGCCGGCTCAGTCGATTGGCAGAATGGAGGGAGATGCAGGTGGCCTGCAGCAGCCAGCAGTTTCTACAGATGGGGAGGGGGGGGGGGGTGAACGTCAAAACTGTCATGTTTTTGATAAAATTACCCAATTATCAATTGATGTCGAGCCGGCCCTTGCGGTCGAGCGGGTAGTCTTCCCGTTATACTGCTCTGTAGTTATCAGCAACACCTTGTACATAGCCTGAATCCATGCATCAATGAAAATGTCGAAAACTCAAAATATCGGGTATAAAAATTGCATCCTTATGTCATTTATCACCAACATTTCATTAAATTCAAAGAGGAGAGAAATTAAAAAAAAAGATTGTACATGAAAATACAGGGTGTAAATTTTAAGTTGACAAAGCAGAATAACTCGAAAAATAAGCTTCACACGAAAAAATGCGTAGAATCCAAAGTTGATTATTTTCGAGGGGGCATCTGCTGGTGCTAAAATTAGCCCACCCCCCCCCCGGCCCCTGGGGGTGGGGCGGGGGGCAACTTTAAAATTTCAAATGGGAACCCCTATTTTTTATTGCAGATTCAGGTCCTACATAAAAAACTACGTACATTTTGTCTGAAACATTTTTTTTTATTTTTGGTAGATGGCGCTGTAATTCAAGAAAATCCATTTTCTCATTTTTGCGTGGAAATAACTAATTTATTATTCATTTCGATTCCTACATTGTTTTAACTACAATGTAATTTGAAGACATTTCGTCAACAAACAAATAACGTAAACATTGGCATTTTTTTCAGAATGTTTACATTTTAAATTCTGATCTTTAGAAGAAAAGATTGTAATTTTTCAACTGTTTTTGTGAGTGTACAACGCCGTATTGCTTTTGAATTTACATTATGAATTATCTTTCTGTGGAAGAAAAAATTGAGATGGTGTACATTTATGGAGAAAGTGGGAGAAATTTTGATAATGCAGTCGCGCTTTATGCTCAGCGTTTTCCTGGCCAAACGCGATCACGGTCTTCTTTTGTTCGAGTTATTAAACAATTTACTGCGGAAGGTAGTGTGAACCAGAAAAAAAGAACCCGTGCAGCTACTGTTTGTGGAGAAAACAATCAAGTGTCAGTCCTAGCTGCTGTGGCTCATAATCCACATGCGAGCACAAGAGAAATATCAAGGCAATCAGGAATTTCACATATGAGTGTTTGGAAAATGCTGAAGCTCCACAAATTTCATCCATATCATGTATCTATGCATCAGGAACTACATGGCAATGACCACCAAAACCGTCTAACGTTTTGTCACTGGGCACTTCAGCAGATGCAAACAAACCAACATTTTTTTGCACGAGTTCTTTTCTCCGATGAGTCAACATTCACAAACCACGGGGAAGTTAATCGACATAACATGCATTACTGGAGTGAACAGAACCCACACTGGATTCGAGAAGTCAACCATCAGCGACCTTGGTCAATTAATGTTTGGTGTGGGATAATTGGCGATAAACTTATCGGTCCATATTTTATAGACGGTAATTTGAATGGCAACAAATATCGTAACCTACTTGAAAATGAACTACCAGATCTACTTGAAGACCTGAGTATTGAACTTCGACAACACATGTGGTTTCAACATGATGGTTGTCCAGCGCATTATTCATTAGTAGCGCGCGAAGTACTACATCGACTTTACCATGGTCGCTGGATCGGCAGGGAAGGTCCTGTGAATTGGCCAGCCAGATCGCCTGACCTTACATCGCCAGATTTTTTCTTATGGGGTTACCTCAAAGATATCGTTTATAAGGAAACGCCAACCACTCGCGAAAACATGATTCAAAGAATAAGAGATGCTTGCGCTGCAATTACACCAGACATGTTATCAAGATGTGTTCAGGAATTTACAAAACGAGTCAATAAATGCATCGAAGTTGGAGGTCATCAATTTGAACATTTAATTTCATAAAACGGCGAGATGCAAGGGATTTAAGGACAACAAGCAGGCCGAAAGTGAGAGGCGAGGGGACTCACTGGAAATACAAGCACCCCGAAATTCATTTACTTGCAAGTATTTGCAAATAAGAAAAAATAAAACGAAAACAATCGGTCCTTTTAAGGACCACCAAATCTTAAACGGGAATAACTTCATCTTTACACAGTCTTTTACTTTTTTACTCTGTTAGTTAATGAGTTCACTCGTTAGTACGTAGGATGTTCGGTTAGTTAGTTAGCTAATCAGTTGATTTGTTTGATAATTATAAAGTTGTGTGGCCTCATGACCACGAAACAAAACAAAATTATCCTAATCCGCGGCAAAAAATAATAAAATAATAACTTTGCGGCAAAATTTACGAAGTAAATAAGTATTTTTTATTTCTCCGTAACCATTTCCACGCAAAAATGAGAAAATGGATTTTCTTGAATTACAGCGCCATCTACCAAAAATAAAAAAAAATGTTTCAGACAAAATGTACGTAGTTTTTTATGTAGGACCTGAATCTGCAATAAAAAATAGGGGTTCCCATTTGAAATTTTAAAGTTGCCCCCCGCCCCACCCCCAGGGGCCGGGGGGGGTGGGCTAATTTTAGCACCAGCAGATGCCCCCTCGAAAATAATCAACTTTGGATTATACGCATTTTTTCGTGTGAAGCTTATTTTTCGAGTTATTCTGCTTTGTCAACTTAAAATTTACACCCTGTATAATTTAACGATCGTACAACGTAACAAAATTGTCAGCTTAAGTTATATTGTTAAGTTTGAGATGTAGCCAAATTCATGCAATAGAGCGAACTAAAACGCTTCTTCCATTAATACAGCAATCCAATTGTTGACTACAACAAATGAATTTGCGCGTGTGCATAGACAGTGGATTAAAACACCATGACCTCCATTATTACTTCACACCCAACCTTAAAAGCTGATATCTATTGTTTAAACCGTATACAAAATTTAGTGCTTCGTTTTCCCACATGAGCGCTTAAGCGCATCATTGACAGTTTACATTAGTGAATAAAACTAACACGAAATATTTTATCTACTTTTTTAATTTGATCCTTGATTCATTCAAAAAATTTGTCATAAAAATTTGGCCAGCGTGGAGACTTATTATCCAATTGCCTTTTAAATTAATTGTACTTTGTGCGTGGTTTTCTCACTATGTGCGTCTTTGACGAATGTCTTTTAACAATGAAGAGCATATATGCAATTTTATCCGCTAAGAATAGGTCTGGAATAATAGAGGAGGTCATGTAAAGAACCGTGAAAGTACCAGCACCACTGCTTGTTCACTGAAATGTCATGTATTGTTACATCATTATCAGGGGGCGAGATTTAGGGCCTATTATTGGATTTCTAACAATAGTAGTGTTTATTCATCTACGGATTACATATGACTCTAAAATAGGGATGTGCGATATTCTTCGATATCAAGGATCTTTTGGTCCTTCCAGTTCGAAATAGTCGTAACTTAATGAAAAAATGATATAACTTATGGGTTTTTAGTTAATACGAGGGGAGATCAAAAAATAAGTTGCACTTCCACGGTATGGCCATTTATTACACCACCTATACAAAAGCAACACGGCTATAGCAGCATACAATGTAGGTTCACTTTTCCACATAGTCCCCAAGAGACCCTAAAAATTTTCCGAACGATCAACCAAGTTTTCGATTCTGAATGCATAGAAATCTCCTCCAGCGTTTTGTAACCACACGGTGACAGCCGCTTTCACCTCCTCATCGTTTCGAAATCGTTGTCCACCGAGTTCCGTTTTGAGCTTACCGAAAAGATGAAAGTCGCATGGCGCTAAGTCGGGACTGTATGGAGGATGTTGCCAAACCTCCCACTTGAATCGCTGCTGTAATTCACCCGTTTGGCCCATAGAAATCGGATTGCTGCTCGCACCTCAAGTTTGGAGTGGATATCCAGTTGACGCGCCATTGCTTTTAGCCCACTAGTCACACAAAACACGACGGGAAACCACAGCAACCGACCTATCCGACGTCTACGCAGTTAATGTCCCTTTCTCCGCTTTGTCCAAGATTGCGACACACAGCGCGCTCCTGCGGTGAGTTAGTGCAGCTTACTTTTTGATCTCCCCTCGAAAAATATGCTACTTACATATAATTTCACCTTTTTCGCTTATATTGGCTAGGTTATCGCCGACTTTTCTTAATTTTAAAATTTAAAGAATATTTTCTCTAAAGATTCATTTGTGCCACATTAAATTTATAAGTCACCCAGGGTCACCACGATGTTCAACGCGAAAAGAAATAAATTTAAAAGATACAATTTGTACCGACTGTATACCGCATTGAGGACATTTGAAACTGATGACATAAATTGTTTTATTTTCTATTTCTTTTTAAATGATTCCAGTTTTCTCTTTTTCACTATGGAGGGTTGATTCAGATAAAATGAAGCGACTTTGCAGTTCTGTTACGATGGTGTAATACCATGGCGCCACCATTGGTTGTGTTCGATGTGAGAACCACGTTGTTGGACTATCGCCCGGCACCGTAATTTCCACTGAAGTAGGCTGAGTTTGAGGGACTCCATGGGAAGTTCGTTCCACACCTGCTGACACACTTTCCATAGCCCATCAACGCTTCTTGGTCGGCAACTTCCGAGCCGTCGTTCCAGGAGACCAAAACCACAGAAATCCATCGGTGATGCTTCAGGAGATTTTACAGGCACATGAGAGAAGGGAATAACTCGTATGCCCGTCTCCTGTTCCATCTTCCTGTAGTAAGCCACAGATGACTTGGCAGTGTGGCTTGATGCCTTGTCCATGTGGACCCAAACTTTTGATTGCTCACCAGGGTACAGACGTGGGATATCCTGCCGATATATGTGGTCCATTACATTACTCTGGAAGTAAGCTGCACTATTTTACAGTTTCCAGGAACTCGACGAATCGTGAGCAGTCCCCGTGAGCAATATCCGGCAACCACCATGAAGCCCTTTCAAAACGTTTCCTTGCACCTTCGGACAAAATCGGACCTGGCCTTGCCCCCTCTTTCGCGATAGTAAATTGCCCTGGGTTTGTTAGTGTCATCGAGGTACACCCAAGCTTCATCCAAGGAGACAACCCACTTCCATCGATCACCTTCAAGATGGTTTTCATACAGTTTTCTGGCGTTGGTGAATCGTCCCTGCACGTGCCTGGCCGACAGTCTGTGACCGCGCGCTTTATGACGTCGCTACAGCCCAAGATTGTCATGAATTATTCTGGAGACTGTTACCTGTGAAATACCTTTCCTTTGGGCTAGACTTCTCTGTGTGGAGGGATATTCTTTCAGCACTTCAGACCGGCATCACCTGAGCTGGGCGTGTTGGCTTGGGCTTGTTTCTGGTCTGCTTCTCTTCTCGTCCACGTTCATTAGATGGTCGCAATTTGTTCTTTTTGATTATTCGACCCACAGTAGCTTTGGATACCACAATACCATTTCGTTTGCATAATTCCACAATGCACGAAAGACTGAAGTTAACGTCGGAAAGGCCAAACATATACCCTTCCCAAAAAGCTGTGATTTTGGAAGCCATGTTTCAGCATGAAATGTCCCAAATAACACCAACAAGTGTTTACAATGCTAATCCCCATGAATAGTGGAGGAGTCATGCAAATCACATTCCGTCAAGGTCATACGCGGCGTTTAAAGTCGTCTCATTTTATCTGAATCAACCCTCCGTATATATTTACATATTAATATGCTCTTTCTAATCAATTTAGGATTTTTCGAGGTGAATGAGTTGAGAACAATTCTACCGCACTTAAATTGACCTTTAAACCAAACATGTCAAGGGTGCTTTTCAATTGCAAGTTCCATTCCTCGAGCTCGTGTAACCTAGACGACTTCGGTCGTGTGTCCATTGCTTATGGTTCTAACGACTCCTCGCCTCATGTTCAACAAAACCAATCAACATTCGAGAGACAAAAAATTTTTTTATTTGTTGTCAGTCTCCTCTTAAGGAATTGGCAAGCTCGTTAAATTTTGCTTCGTTCTTTAAAAAAAAGGTGTAACACAAAACCTTGAAACATAAATGCTTGATTAACTCAACAAACCTTGTTCACAAGAAATAAAATAGTTTACCTTATCTGTGGATAGCAACATACAACCTCTGACAATTAAGTTCGGTGAATGACGTCACACCCTAATCTGTGCGAGCTTTATGCGAGTAACAATGCATGTTAATACAAACCCAGTCATTGTTTAAGCAAGTTCAGACAGGTAACGTTTGTGCGTGCAATAGTTTAGCAGATGCTCGTTTCTTCAGTTGAAGGTGTAGCGTGCGCACGTAACTGTGGATAATGGATCAAAGAGGAACACTACCGTAATAGTGCAACAGTTTCTGGCCAACAAAGGGGGCGTATCCATAGCTCATCCACCTTATTCACCAGACTTGGCACCGGCAGACTTTTTCTTGTTCCCACGCCTGAAACGGGCCTTAAAGGGACATTCCAGACATTCAAGCAAATGTGACACGTGAACTTAAAGCCATCCCTAAGGAGCTTCCAGGACTTGTACACACGATCCCAAAAGTGTATTGCCTTCCAGGGTGATTATTTCGAAGGACAATAAAGTAAATGTGGCTCTATCTGTTTTGCATTTTGTTTTGTGAACTCATTCACCGAACTTAATTATCAGAGGTTGTAGAAGGAACCAAAGGAGAGTCACACCGCACGTCCACAACACCAAATTTATTAACTTGTATACGTATTTCGGGCGCTACGCGTCCATTTTTCAACAAGTTATGAACTTGGGGTTATTACAAACGACAATCGAACAATGAAGTGTACATTTTTTTCAGACGGGAGGAAAGCAGCGCTTTCACAAAGCTCATCGAACCAGAATAAATTCCAAACGAAATACCACTGAGTTAGTCAAGAAGCCTAACCAACCCAAGCGGTCTTCCATATTATACAAAAAAGAAAATAAGATTGACTATTGTCAGAAACAAAATACAAACGAAATAAAAAACAAGGGGAAAGAAGATTATCACATCTTCCAGTAGTCCGGGAAAGAGACGTTGCAGATGTCTTCAAAGTTGATGTCAAGAATGTGCCTTGGTTTTCGATACTTCATATGCCACTTCATATTCATTGAGTTCTTCAGTATTCCAGTCACTAGGTCATTGTCATGAATCTTTATCTTCTGCACTATAATCAAAAGGAGATCCTGTATAAACTTTCCGATGTAGACCATGTCTAAATCCGAGTGGATGGATTGATTTTTCACAGTCCTTCTGTCAAGCTGGGCAATGGTCCTCAGGGTAACATTCAGGAATGACTGTAGCTCACTCCATCTGTTTCTACAGACAGTCGCCCACGCAGGAATGCCATTCAGGAGTATGATCCGAATAATCGACTTGTATAGAAGGACTTATTGTCGATGCTGAGGGTGCTGTTCCAGCCCAGGAGAGCTATGAGACTATTTAGCCCTCTTCGCTTTTTCAGAGCGTAGGTCACGTGACGATTCCAAGAGAGTCTTGAGTCGATGATAACGCCAAGGTATTTGTAGTTTTCTACCCAGTCCCTCTCTTATTGAATAGAACAGGAGAATCTGGTGGACACTTGGACTTTCTGTTGAAGTACATAGCCTTGCACTTTCCGACATTAAGGTTCATTCTCCAGCAGTTAAACCAGTCTTCGAACATCTTCAAAGCGTTCTGCAGACGAGTGATAACGTAAGCCGGTTAGTGTGCCCATGTCATAATGGCAGTATCGTGAGCATAGAAATATGGATTACAATTTTTAGGGTTTGGGAAATCATGCACAAAATAATTAAATAGCAGAGCCCGAAGACAGATCCTTGAGGGACACCGGCCTTTACAACATGGGGCGTGGATAGATTTTCACCAATTTTAGCTTGGTATGACCTGTCAGTGAGAAAGGATTTCACCATTAAAATCAAATCAGGAGGAAACCCGTCTCTAATCATCTTGTAGCCAAGACCCCCATGCCACACTTGGTCAAAAGCTTTACTGACATCGAGAAATACCACTCCGCAGTACCTGGTAAGGTTTAAGGAGGTGCTCAGGTGTTCTACGAGCCTCCATATCTGCATCTGACAAGAGTGGATGGCACGAAAGCCAAACTGATCTTTCCGAAGAAGATCATTGGCGAGACAGTGGTCTTGGAATCTGACGAGGATCGTTTTCTCCAAAACTTTAGACATTGAGGGGAGCAGACTAATAGGTCGGTAGCTCGAGGGAATTGCTAGATTTTATCCCTGCTTGGGTAACTTGTTTCCAAGATGCAGGGAAGTAGGAAAATTTCCAGCAGTCGCTAATGATATTGGTGAGAAAGTCAATAAAGTTCTGGCCAAATTTAGGAAGCTAATCTGTAAAAATTTAGGAAGCTAATCTTTAGTTTTCTGTTGAATATTTTAAATTAAGAATATTTAATCGAAAGCGACATTACTCAGATAACGAGATTTTTCTAGGTATCAGACATCTGCAACATGATCGCGTGATCAAATCTATATTATGTTTAGGTAAGGTTATCCTCTTTTTCAACAATCCATTTATTTCATGTAGGAGAAACAGAAAACAAAAATATACAGCAGATACCTCTATTATCAAATGGCAGATACTTGAACATCAAAGCTCGATAAATTTCATCATATACAAAGAAATTTTATGTAGTTCTGCGTGTTAATGGAAATCATTGTAAAAATCCAGCTACGTCATAAGGGAAGACCTGTAACGTTGGGCCCGTGTATTCTCTTGCAGTGCCAGTTTTCTACAAGATGCATCATAATTTAGTTTTCAACGATATATTGGTTAACTTGTTCAAATAAGCCATGCTATGCAATATTTAACAACTTCATGGCAGGAAGCAAGCTTTGTTTTATGAAAGGCGCACGCAACTTAATACATCATTAATAAAACATTTTTATTTTGTATGTTTTATTTCTCAAATCATTAATAAAACATTTTTATTTTTCATGTTTTATTTACAGATTTGAAGGACATTGGGCTGAATGGTTGAAATGAATGAACAACATTTCTACAGATAGGCACAAAAAAATCTATAAATATTAAATTATGTTCCGACAAAAGGTTATGCTTTCTTCCGCTTTCCCTCTCTTATTGAAAATAATTTATATTTTTTTTTTGCGTTTCTGACTGGAAATGTTAGTACGGTTGATTTGTTTGTTGAATTGGTGCTGTAATGAAGGGGAGTAAAATTTAGCTTCTCTACTGAGTTTGCTGTAATGAATTGGTGGCCTTTAAAAACATATGGAGACAGGGCCTACATGCAACGAAATAAACTTTTATGTCGAGACGCCTTTACTTACAGACTATCATCAGTCTGTACAGAAATGCTAGCGACTGCCAGCTTATTTGTAAAAGATGGGGTCCTCCCCTCCACGCACATTGGTTAGGAGGGAAACGCACTAATGACGCGAAGAGGAGGAGGCTGCACCAGAGTAGATCGAGTGATGAGTTACATTAGATTGGGAAATTATATAATATAATAATTGGGAAATTGAATTGTTGCTTGAACACGTGCTGAACAAAGCGCATCTTAAGCAGAAATATGAACCATAAATAAATAATCAGTGCAAGGAGGCTCTAAGTCTAGCACACGATTCTTACAAATACCCGTAACGCATCTATTTCCTGCAACGAATTGTTGTAAACGCGTGTATGTAGAAAGAAACGTTGTAATCACTTGTTAGGGATCTATAGTAAAAATTAGCATATTTAAATGTGACGCGCGCGTTCATTTCTCATTGAGTATTTTTAAGGCAGATATTAAAATACGAAATGATATGAGAAAGTAACGCAATTTACTCATTAACGGACGAAATATATTGGCTGTTTAAAAGTCAACATACCCATAGTCTTGAGCGGCTACTGGATGCGTCGGTAAGGCGGATATACGATAACTCAGAACATCCCCGAATATCCGATAAGGGGACGAAGATCAAATCCCGAACCCTAGGTGTTATGCGACCCCTGCTGAAGGGTGGATGGTACGTCGGTTATAGTGTCTCTTACCTGGCGATATTCAGGAGTATCTAGCTCTTTCCCGACGTTTCCGATTTCAGCGTCAGTTTTGGTTGTAGCAGCAATCTAATCTTCAAGTTTAATCTTGTTCACACCCGTCAATATGACACTTCAAAGGTTTACGTAAATTTTTATTTCAATTAAAATAATAGGACCTAATTATTAATGTACTAGGTAACCACAAAAGTTCCTGCTGTTTTTAATTCCGGAAAACAAAATTATGTACACAAAATTTAGCTTAGCGCCAATCCCCAAAGTAATCACCATTGGCATCTAGCACCTTCTGCCAACGTGTGTCCAGTTGATCAATCCCCTAGCTGTAAAACTTGCCGGTCTTGGACTCAAAGAGATCTGTGAATGCATTTCGCAGGTCTGTATCATTGGTGTAGGATTTTCCACGAAGAAGGTTGTCCAGAATGGAAAAGATGAGAATCCGTTGGAGCAAGATCTGTTGAGTAAGGTGGATGAGACAAAGTTTCCCTGGTTTCCCTGGCCACCAGCGCCACATGTGGCCAGGCATTGTCATTAAGGAAGAGTACCCCTTTGCGATTCACGAATGCTGGCTCCTTCTGCTGCAATGCCTGTTGCACACGGTCCAACTGCTGGGGAAACAGGTCCCCAGTGATGGTTTGGCCAGTTGATAGCAGCTCCCAGTGGCATCTATGCCCAAGGATCATGGCATTTATGCCCATGACGCATATGCCCAAGGATACGCGGATGACATTGTCATCGACGCATCTGGAATCTACCTTATTGGATGTGATGGAATCTGCTTTGCACGATGTTCAAATAAGGTGCAATGAGTGGAATTTAAAGATCAATCTTTGAAGATCACTCTTGTACCTTTTACTTGTCGCAAAAAAGCTATTCCTTTTGATTGAATACCAACTTTGTTTGGAGAAAAGATCATTGTGAAGAAGGAGTTCAAACGCTTAGGGGTCACCCTTGATAGTAAAGTGACTTAGAATCAGTGGTGTGCTGGCAAATTTTTAACCGGCTCCACAACTACTCAGTTGAACCTAACACATGAATTAATGTATAAAAAATAAAATTATTTGTAATTTTTCATGTCTTTGGATTTCAACAAACGGCTCGCAAAATATTACGAAATTAAATAAGCGGCACGAAAAATCTCGAGCGAGCCGGTGCGAGCCGGCTTCTAGCACACCACTGCTTAGAATCAACACATTGATAAAAGAATAAAGCAGGTTTACGTGGCACTTTATCGATGTCGGCGAGTGCTAGGAAAATCCTGGAGTCTAACTCCTAAAATGGTATAGTGGCTGTATGTTACAGCTATTAGACCAATATTAACGTATTGTGCTCTGGTTTGGTGGCTTAAGATTCAGCAGTCTACATTTAAGGCCAGGCTGGACTCCCTTCAAAGGTTGGTATCGCGGACGATGTGTCAAACACACAAACCACCAGGGCCGTACCCGGAATTTTTTTTGGGAGCGGCTGAGGGGGGTTGGCGCAATCCTGCTTCTGGTGGTCTCCCATGTATCAAATTTAACTGACATAGTGGCCCACAGTGTTGGCACCGCTACAGCTAAAAATAGCGCGCTATTATTAGCATCGCTATCGCTATTGTAGCGATTTCATAGCGCTTATTTCCCAAACAAATCAGCGCATATCTAGCGATGCCAACACTGGCGGACCAATTCGTGGGAGTGCAGCCCCCACTGCCCCATGCTAACTAGGGCCATAGAAGTCATTCTTTTTTTTCACTCTGCTTGATACTTATATCCAATGAGTCGGCAGGAAAAGCTCATATCATCTGGGTAATCAAGGGCTATGGATAGACTTCTCAGGGACGAAGTCTTATACCATCATTAGCCGTATTATGATCAGTAATATTTTACAAATACCTTCCGATATTATGAAAACTTGTACCCTCCCTGAGCCCTCAAGCGAGGTCATCATAGACCCCGTGGTAAAACAGAGAGGTGGGAGTCGGCATTTTCCTAAGGGCACCATCATTTGGTATACGGATGGCTCCCGACATCATGGACAATCTAGTCGCGAAATCATTCTACATTTGTGTCATTAAACCTGCAATGATTCCCGGACTAGTTTTCAGATACCTACCGTGTGGCTGACAACTCGGATCTAATTGCTGGCTCTTTGTCGAGGTTCATACGTCCGGAATAACCAGGATTAATAGATTGTTTACCGCAATGAATTTTCAGTGCGAGTTGCCAGCAGTGAAAAACAGGTTTCCAGAATGAATTCTCGGTAGTCTGTGGCCAGCAAGCAACCGCTAATTTCGAACCCTGGTTATCATGGGTTCTCTCACAGGTCTTGATTTACTGCGAAAACATTTACATAGAATGGGAATCTGCTGGGAGAACCACTATGTTTGAAATGCAACTTAGTCAACGAAACGGCCAATCACATTTTTTTTGAGGACATTCCCCAAGTTCCAGCGGGCAATCTGACTTGCTTTCTTAGCGAGTCCGGCTTCCTGTACGTATTCTGGGTTCGCTGGGTTTTGGTGCGAAATTCCTTAATACAAATAAACGACTAGGCAGTCCTTGGTTTTACAATCGATTAACCTATCCGTTTTTATAAGATAAGATATAGGATATGATAACATAGCCAAAATAAAGCAAAGTACAGATATTGCATAACAAGAATTATTCCTGAGCACGCGCACTACGCACTACCAGTAGTTTTACAAATGGCCAATGCTATCATATCGTCTCAGTGAAAATAGTCATCTGTTATAAGGTTTCTAGTCGCAAAAGTTATGAAACCCGCTGAAATTTATGGAAAACTGGTAAACTTTTACGTTACCGACTGTATGGGCTCTTTCAATACGTGCAAATGGTGTAGAAACTTTCGGGAAGGAAGAGATAGCCTGATAAACAGCGTTCTGGGCGCTCAGCGTCAGTGGCATCACCAGTCATTATCGAGGACATTAACAACACATTCAGAAAAAAACCGTTGCATTTCTTTGAAAGAAGTGAGTGAAACGTTTCATATATCCTATGGATCTGCAAGGGCTATGGTGCATGAGAAGCTTGGATACTGCAAAGCCTGTTCGCTTCGGACACCAGAACAGACCGGCAAGAAAATGGCGTGGAGCACGTAACATATGCAGCGGTACAACCAGGAGAAAACTGCTTTTCTGAATGGCATTGTCTTGGTAGATGAGTCCTCAGTCTCGCACGTCAAACAAGAGCCTAAAACTTAAAGCATGGTGCAGAAACATCCACATTCTCCGGTTCTCAAAAAATTCGAAGTTTCTCCTTAATCTCAGAAGATTATGCTTACAGTGTTTTGGGACATGCAAGGCATCCTACTCGCACGGTTCATGCTTCGTGGGTCAACCGTCAACACCGCTTCTTATTGTGAAAGGTCGACTAAACTGCGGCATGCTATTCGGGATAAGCAACAAGAAAGAGGAAACGATGTTCGACTTCGTATGACTAACGTCGTCAAAGCAAAACTGGTCCGTTTCGGTAGGGAGGTTCTGGACCACCCAGCCTACAGTCCGGACATAGCACCCTCGGACTACCCGTTCTTTGGTTTCATGAACAGATTTTTGGGTAGTCAGAGGTTTGAGACTGACGAAAAACTCAAATATGCCGTGCGCCGTTGCCTGTATCCAAACCCGACGAAGGTCTATCAGTGAGATATTCTGAAACGAGTGGAGCGTTGGGATAAATTCCTAAATCCTCAAGGTGCTTACATCATATTGCCAAAAATGGCCGGACACTTTCGATTTTAGGCGTTTTATCGAATATCTAGAAAAATACTTGACAAACTATCCTGAAATTTTAGGGGTGTAAAGAGCTTGTTACACCTCATACATTGCAGCAAAGATTTTGTCCCGAAGGCAAATAGGGAGCCAGCAACAAATTCAACAATAAAAATAATGTTTTGGATCTTCCTGTAAAAAATAATGCTTAAAATGCGTTCAATGCTGTAGCATGGGATTAGGAGGTGTCCATTTGAAATTCTTTTATTTATCTGTGTCCGTTTGTATAACAATAGCACGTATATTCATGGAGTTATGAAGGTTTTTTAAAAAAATCGAAATGTTTTCGTAAGTTTTTTTGTTTATAACATGCGGGAGTTTCAATTCAATGCAATGCCATTTTCAGAAAACTTTACAATCTACAGTAAAGACAAAATCTGCCATCAGAATATAAAAATATTAAATATTTGATGAAATATCAGCATTTTTACTAAATAATGTTTAACGCGCATGCCCAAGGTTTACCAAATTATCTTTTACATAATTTCTTAGCCAAATGTATAGAGCTACTCTTATATAAAGCGCGAGCATATATCGTGAAATATCGCCGATAGAATGAGTTGAATTTCAATTGCTCTCAAAAGTAAACAAGTAAACGGTAAGGGGTTTTCACCAAATTTTTATTTTTGGTTCGGACACCAGTATCAACTTCTTCTCCTCAAGCTGATATGAAGCCAATATGAAGTCAATATGCCTTCATAAAATCGTAAGGAGAAGGAGTTGATACGGGTGTCCAGTCCAAAAATAAAAATTTGGAGAGAACCATTTATGGTTTTGTTTATCTTCGAGAGCAACTGAAATTCAACTCATTCTACGGAGGGTTGATTCAGATAAAATGAGACGACTTTAAACGCCGCGTATGACCTTGACGGAATGTGATTTGCATGACTCGTCCACTATTAATGGGGATTAGCTTTGTATACACTTGTTGCTGTTATTTGGGGCATTTTGTGCTGAAACATGGCTTCCAAAATCACAGCTTTTTGGGAGGGTATATGCTTGGCCTTTCCGACACTAACTTCAGTCTTTCGTGCATTGTGGAATTATGCAAACGAAATGGTACTGTGGTATCCAAAGCTACTGTGGGTCGAATAATCAAAAAGCACAAATTGCGACTATCTAATGAATGTGGACGAGCAGAGAAGCAGACCAGAAACAAGCCCTAGCCAACACGCCCAGCTCAGGTGGTGTGAGAAATCCGGTCTGAAGTGCTGAAAGAAAATCCCCACACACAGAGAAGTTTAGCCCAAAGGAAAGGTATTTCACAGGCAACAGTCTCCAGAATAATTCATGACAATCTTGGGCTGGAGCGGCGTCATAAAGCGCGCGGTCACACAACTGAGTGACTGAACACAACTGAACACTTTGGCTTACTACAGGAAGATGGAACAGGAGACGGGCATACGAATTATTCCCTTCTCTCATGTGCCTGTAAAATCTCCTGACGCATCACCGATGGATTTCTGTGGTTTTGGTCTCCTGAAACGACGGCTCGGAAGTCGCCGACCAAAAACCATTGATGAGCTATGGAAAGTGTGTTAGCAGGTGTGGAACGAACTTCCCATAGAGTCCCTCAAACTCAGCCTACTTCAGTGGAAATTACGGTGCCGGGCGATAGCCCAACAACGTGGCCCTCACATCGAACAGAACCGATGGTGGCGCCATGGCATTACACCATCGTAACAGAACTGCAAAGTCGTCTCATTTTATCTGAATCAACCGTCTGTATCAGCGTTATCTTTTTGAATTTTCATTATATTTTCTTGGACTTTTTACAAGAAGAACTCTATACATTTGTCTAATAAATTATGCAAAATACATTTTGGTAACCCTTGCGCATGCGCAGTTAAACATTATTTAGTATAAATGCTCATAATTCATCAAATATTTAATAGTTTTATTTTTGATTGCAGAGTTTAGTCATAAACAAAAAACTTATGAAAACATTTCGATTTTTTAAAGAAACGTTTATAACTCTATGAATACACATGTTATTGTTATACAAATGGACACAGATAAGTAAAGGAAGCCTCCTGATCATACGCTACAGCTTCAACGCATTTTAATCATTATTTTTTACAGGGAGATTCCAAACATTATTTTTTGTTCAATTTCTTCCTGCCCCCTATTTGCCTTCGGGACAAAACCATCGCTGACGTATATGAAGTGTTACATGCTCTCTACACCCCTAAAATTTCAGGATAATTTGTCAAGTATTTTTCTAGATATTCGATGAAACGTCTAAAATCGAAAGTGTACGGTCATTTTTGGCAATATAGTGTATGTGAAAAAGTAGATTAAGATCTGTAATTTTAACTGCACTTGTTGTTTACCTTATGTTTTGTAATTTCTTTGAAAAAAATAAATGACGTTACTTTCTGATATTTCCTCATAATTAGTATTGGAACAGCGACCTACAAACATTGAGTTATGCACCAAAAATTGACTGGTGTTGTGACGGCTACATAACAAATCTTTCCGACGACAAATTCAGCTATTCCGAAGCAAGAAGCCAGGTTCGTTCTGTACAAGAAAGGAGTTTCAAGTGTAATTAATACCATTAGCAAAACTAGAAACGGCGCCACACCTCAGAGTAAAAAGCAGTCCAATCATCCTGTAACCAGCCACACAATGGGCCATTGCACAAATGTCAGAGGCATCTGTGAACACGGTAAACACAATTATCAACCGAGATTTACAACTGGAGAATCGACACAAGGGCCACGTTCATAGGCTTTTGCCGCGCTATGTTCAAGAGCGACGGACCAACTGCCGTAAACTGTACGAACAATACATGTAGAAATAATCCTTTCTTTACCAGCCCAACCAATGCGACCTAAAGAGAAAGCCTATTCACTGAAATGTCATGCATTGTTATATCATCAACAGAGAGGGAGATTTAGGGCTAATTACTGGTAGAAATCCCTAATTGTTGGTAGACATCTAATCATAAGGAATAATAACCTAATAATTTCAGTTAACAGGCCTTCCTATTCGGTCGCGTGGACCCATTTCGGTGTTTGCATTCTTGACCTCGCCCTGTTTCTCCATAATTATGACATAAGTTTTAATTGTAAAAGGAAGCAATTGTTATGCACAAATGGGGTGATGAAGGATATAATCTTGGGAGATGGAATGAAAATCTCGGAGTGAAATGGAAGGGAAGAGAATATAATGAAGAGAGGGGCTCAATAACTATGTATATATTAAAGGAGGTCAAAATGCCTAGGAACATTAGATGCAGTAAATAGAGGTAGTAGACAAAATTAATTAGTAACACAGACATTGTGGAACTTTCTAGATTGCGTACATTGTCAATAGACAGCATTGGAGCAGCCATATCCTCCTTTCTGAGAATATGTTAGAATTTTAAAGAATTCTTATCTCGTGATGTTGCTTGCCACTGAAATTTCCTCTCATCCTGGAGTAAGTATTGAATAATTATTGCATACTAGCTGATATACCCGGCGTTGCTCGGGCTCTTTTTTGATGAAAGTTTGCAATATCTGAATGGGAATATACAGTAAAAATTAATACATTAAATTCATAGAGAAAAACCGAATTTTTTTTTAATGTTCCTAATGGATGGCCCTGTAACAGTTCGCCCCGGTTCGTGTTGGAATGTTGTATATAGCTGAGCGAGTTTACCCATAGTGCAGGAGAAACAATGTGTGGAATAATGTGTATGGCTACGAAATTGGGAGGAAATAGAATGAAAATGAAGCAATAGATTGATCTGACGTTTTTTCAGCCCTGGCTATGGCTGTAGTTCTTCTATTTTTTGTGACCTGACCTTTAAAAATTCATTTGTTTATCTAAAAATTCCACAATTCCAAAATTCTCTTGTTGGGTGGCGATGGATGTACATGAGCGTTTGTGTCTGTGTATTCTGCAATTCCAACAATTGATAAACTGTTAGGAAATACAGAAATTAAACTGGAGCAAACTCCAAGCAATAGGTAAATGATATTAATTAGAAAAATGGATAGAAAAATTCTGCGACTTGGATTCGAACCAGGAACCTCGACTGTCATGGTCGACGCCTCTACTAATTGGGCTATCGCAGACACCTGACCAGCCATGCTATCACTAAGTATCTTAAAGACAACCAAGTAGTCTTTACCTAATGTTTGGTGTTTGCTGCGGTTTAATTTCTTTATTTCTTATTGTGTGTTCATCAAAGTTTCTGATGGTTTGGATAGGAGAAATTCACGATCTGTGAACCGGGTGCCCACCTCCCATTGGGCTTTCCTTCTTGACACATGGCTGTTCAAGTGTCTGTGATAGCCCAATTTATAGAGGCATCGACTATGACAGTCAGGGTTCCTGGTTCGAATCCAGGTCGCGGAATTTTTCCATCAATTTTTCTAATTGGTAAACTGTTGCAATTCACACTCTGCTCTCGAGGTCTTGAAGCAAAACTGGTGCAAATTTACAAATCGATCAGTCTTGAGATTCATTTACATGTCTTAATGAACATGTCTTACATATATAAATATTTGATTGGCTGAATCTGGTATATTTTCTCCAATTTTTATATTTAATGCCATGACATTTTTATAATTCTGTGTTGCTATCACTACTGTTGAAACAAACAGAGCAGTCTATTGTTGCACAAACTGTACCTTGCATTGTTCGTCAGGAGATATATATTTTTGGTCCATAATTTGAATTTAAGTCCATGAATTATTATCGATAAATTTTATTTTTTCGAAATCTTATGTAGACAGTGACCTTCTTCTTGCTTTGAAGATCAAATTTGCAAATTTCATCAAGATTGGAATTAAACTATCCAACTATATATAAAGGAGAACATGTGGGTTCGTCACGGAAACAGTTTGGCATTGTTGTTGCACGTTTAAGCATTGTTGGCGCTCACTTAAAGCACAAGCCGGAACTGAAAAGTCACCTGACCATTGTTGTCTGAGTAACAATTTTTATCATCAAACAATCACAAAACTATAAATAAAGGAGAAAATGTAAGTTCATCAAATGAAACAATTAGAATGAACTGAATTTGATAAAACTAATTACCGCGCAAACTGCGCGTGGGCCCTGTTCATAGATTTATATAAGAGAGAAACACACATGGACCCATCTGTTCGCTATGCATCTCAAAATGGCTAGACCAATCTTTGATGAAATTTTTCATGATAATTTCGATGGACCCTGGGAAGGTTTAAGGTAGATCATGATGGAGATATCACGCTACATAGACAGCACACTCTACAATTCGTTACCACTCTCCCTAAAACAGGTTAATATGGTTAATTATGTAGTGCCACACCAGTTAATGTGTTAAGTATACAATGCAACACCAGTTAATGTGTTAACAAATTTCCAGTCCCTCTTCCCCCCACCTTAGGGGTTGGTTTTCCTTATTGTTATTTGTTTTAAACGACCCCTGTATTAGAGGAAACAAAGCAAAAAAAAAATTATTCAAATCGGTCAAGCCGTTTTTGAGTTTTAGCGAGATTAACGAACAGCAATTCATTTTTATATACAGGGTGAATACAAAAGTCTGAACCCCCCTTTTATTTTTTGAACCAAAGCAGATATGTCAATTTTGATGAATCCAATGAATAGGAATTTGTGGGTGGCCATCCCATGGTGCACTTTTCCTCATCACAAATATGCAAATTAGGACACATTCAAAATTTTTCTTAAAAACCGTAAGGGATAGAGAAAAAAACCCAATTGCAAACTTGTTCAGCATAAAATAAAAACAAAACAAAAAAAAATCATACAAATCGGACCAACCAATCATCCACAATCACGTGCTGTTTGTTGACCATTTCTGGAACAGTGTAGCTTGCCATCCTGGAATTGTTCTGTCTTCTGTGTGCTGAAACATGCCTTTTATTTGCTTTTCCGCATGAAAGTGAATGTGAATATGGCAATTTATGTTAATTTTTTTATTTGCATGCTTTACATGATGGAAATATCAACATTCAATTTTCCTTGTGCAGTGTGACTGTTTGTAAGCTACAAACAGTTCACCAGGTGATTGTGGGTGAATGGTTAGTCCGATTTGGATGATTTATTTTTGTTTTGTTTGTTTTTTTATGCTGAACAAGTTTGCAATTGGATTTTTTTCTCTATCCCTTATGGTTTTTGAGATAAATTTTGAATGTGTCCTAATTTGCATATTTGGGATGATGAAAAGTGCACCATGGGATAGGCCACCCACAACTTCCTATTCGTTGGATTCATCAAAATTGACATATCTGCTTCGATTCAAAAAATAAAAGGGGGGTTCAGACTTTTGTATTCACCCTGTATATAGATGGAGAAAAATTTCCGATTGCTCCCAGGTCACTCTCAAGTCTGCTCAATCACTAATCACTCACTCTGAGCCTTCTCTCACTAAGTCTGCTCTCACTAATCACTCAAGGTTAGTTTGAGCTGGCCAGGTTGGCTGAGTTTTCTAACACATTTGAATTGCAGTGAAGCACACTGCTGGGAAGACTCCTTAAGTGATTGGGCTTGAGTAACTCTTTCTCGTCCATTTTCTCAAAATCTTTCAAGGGGAAGGGTGTGATTAAAAATTGTTTTTAAACTAATGTGGTGTTGCTCTACAAGGTAGCAAATGGAAATTTTTCTTTATCTTTATTAGTTTTCTAGTTAGCAAATGGATGACTTTAAATTTGAGGGTCAAAGTCAAATTTGAGTGCAGCAATGAATTCCCCACCCCCTATTATCTATAAACCACACTAATCAGAGCTCGCCTACTTGGCAGCTTTGAGGTATCTGCCACGTTACCAGACTTTTTGGACACCCTGTATTTACCCGTCGAAGGCGTCGAGTCAACCGCCACATCATTTGTCTGTTCCTGGAATGCATGCAAGAAGATATTGTAATCCACTCCATTCCATTCAGCGACATAAACGTCAATCACCGGATGCATCGCCTATCAATTTTTGTGGCTTTGGCCTACTAAAATGGGCTTTTGGAAAGAGACCACCGCGAACATTGGAGGGCCTTTGGAAAGAGTGTCAACAGGAATGGCTATGAATTGATCTTGGTATTCTGCGTTCCAGCCTCTCGTAGTGGAAAATGCAATGCAGGGCAACAGGAGCCATTTATGGCTATCAGGTTGAGCACACTCGACAATGGCGAAAGGAGCATTCCACCTTTTCAGGCCCTCTGTAACTTATTATAAATTCCTAACAACTTTTTATCAGGTAACATAGTCTTGCTTCAGTCTACCTCTACATTTCATTTCCAATTTTGTGTTTCGAAAGATTAGTGTCAAGGCTGCGAATCGAATACATACATTTACTTGCAGTTATCGCCATTAATGTAGATAAAATACAGTGTGAATCAAAAAAAGCTGGCGTGAAGAAAAAAGCAAGTCCCATGACAATAGGTTTTGTGGAATACACCTATTGTTGAATATATCTATTGTTGCAAAACCTATTGTCCTGGGTCTAATTTTTTTTCCTCGCCCTGTATTACTGTAAAATTAAAAACAAATTTTTATATTCTTCTTTCAGCATATTTGAAAATCGTTTTACGAGTTTTATTCTTGTTTATAGCTTCAAAACTGCTTCCTATTTGTGTTCAACGAAAAAGAACCTTTCAAAGAGGTGCTTGTAAAAGAAGTAAAGAGAGAAAGAGAAAAATCTTTTATTTTGTAACAAACAATTTAATCGGATGAAGCAAAACTATGTTACCTAAAGTTCGCAGATCCGTGAACTTCACTAACCATCCTAAAAGACTATCTGGAGTCGACTAAAATCAAAAACTAAACGGAATACACCATAGAAATGCCTATATTATATTATTCCACAGATAAAAAGTAATGCTATGAAAAGAGCCTTGTGTGGCTATGTCTGAGCAGAGAATGGCTATCAGGTAAACCTTTTCGGTGATTTTAGAATCTAACGCTTGCTTGCAACTCTAACCAACTTCTGAATGCTCAATAAGACTAGTTTCCTTGACAGGAGCAAATAATTAGTTCTGTGAGCATCAGTTTTTGGGCCGCCATTTGGAAGTCAGTAAAATTAGCAAATGAAATCGAACAACAATGCATAAGTCTCTCAATATTTTATTCTTAATGGGTAAGTTTGTGACAGTAAAAATCATCGTCTGAGGAATGATGTCAATAGGAATTTAGTTATCCACACACAATGATTAAATTTATGAATTGTTCGAGGAGAATAAACGGAATCGAAGTCCTTCTTATTATTTCAAGAATTCATTTAAAATTTAAAGACAATCGGTGTGTCAAATTCTATGGAGGAGGCAGCTCAAAAGCGTTTCATTGTCTCAACCATTTTACTGAAGTTGAAGGCACCAAGAGGTTCAACTAGTCTCTCTCTTGACCTCTTGGTCTCGTCATCCTTTTCAATCTCATGGTGTATTCATTCCATCAATCTTTTTTGTTAACTTAATCTGTTGCCCCAGAAACCATGTCGACTGGTAACAATCTTGTAGAGCAGGCAAGTCCATTGTTTTGATTTTTAAGAGTAATTAAATTCATATGGTATTGATGAATTCAGCAAATAAACATCTTTCCTGAACACAAATTTTCACTCAAAGTTTTGTCTGTTATTCTTTTCCCCTTATAAAACCATCTTTTTTTAAAAATAAATAGTCGGAAAATTTTCTCATAGAAGTAACAAATGATTAGTCATGTGGGAAACCATTATAATATCAAAGTTTAGCTGGTATTTTTCCGTTAGGCTTAGGCGCTTATTGCTCTGATCAGATAGGCATATGCTCAGACATTATATTAATGGCTGTCAATTTACTTAATGCTAAAGAATCATTTTTCTACACAATCATTTTTGCCAATTAAGGGTGTTTAATGTTATTTTGTGATCTAAACTGAGACTTGATAATTGTAATAATAATAGTGTTGCAAAAGGAGGCTTTGATTGATAAACTTCTTTGTTTATATTCTAGAAGAGTGGCCCCACTGTGTGCGAATGTATGCAGTTATCTTTATTCTTGAATATAATTAATGCCATCATTAAACAAGTGGCGTACCATTTTTGTAGCAGTTGTATATGTTATTTGTTATCACAGATAAAAAGATAATTTGCATTGGTTTAACTTTATGCTTTAAACTAATTTCCAAATCGTGATATTTCAAATTGTATTCTTTGTATCAGTAGTTCAACATGATAGACAAATTGTTAACCTTTCAGATAAAAGGATGTATTGTACAGTTTTAGAGTATTACCAGTATTCGTTTCTTTTTTTGAGTTTAAAACTCTAGCTTATGTTAGCAATAAGTTTTTGTCTTTATTCTAGTTACTTTGATTAAATTTATTTATTTATTTATTTATTTATTTATTTATCAGCTCTACAATTGGTGTCCTATTTAGTTATTTTCCAGTGCGCATCATTTTGCATTGACATTTTTACATTGTAGAGACTTTATGGTAGCTAGTGTTCTTTTCGACAGTCGGCCTAAGGAGAAGCCTCAGTTTTGGTAGTGAAAAAAAATACAATTGTTGTGTTAGTTATGATAGATTAAGAAAGGTATGTATTCTTGATTATATTTTTTATTCAAGCTCATTCATAAAGTCTTTTTTGAACATACCTATAATTTCAAGGTTACTCTGGCTTAATTATTTTGGTATTAAGAATACTCTACTGTTTGTTGGTGCTTCTGTAGTGGGGTGATTGGTGCTCCGACAAGTATATTTTGAGTTATAGTGCATTCAAGTTATCAAGAGTTTCAGTGAATTCTCTATGCATAGCAGTGACGGATTTGATTATTCTATCCTTATATTGTATTGACCTTACATTGTAGGGCTGTTAAGTCAAAAGTTGTGGTGATCTTAGTGTGTGCTTCTTGAATATGTATTAATGAAAGTGTAATGGAAATATGCATCAAATGAAGTGTGTTATACTAGTAAAGTTGGTGTTACTGAATCAACACGGGAAAAAAGTGTTTATGTTTTCTCTAAAATAATCGTGTTTCTGTCTTTGGGAAGTGCCGATCAATGTCTGAAGTGCCGAAAATGTCTGACCAACAAAAGAAAGAAAGGCAGATCGCTAAAAGCTTAAGTGAGTCGAAGTTCAGAAGTAACATCGGCTATTTTAACATCAATTGGAATCATTCTTGGAGGAAAGAAAAATTTAGTTATATGCAGGGAGTTTAAACCCAAGATACAGAAAAAGTTGAAAGATGTCAGACATTATGTCAATTATTGCGACAAATGTCAGCAGAGCTAAATCCGTCGTCAGCATAGCTATGACTTGCTACAAACGTTATAGGTGCCGCCGAATCCTTGGCACAAGATTTCATTGGACTTTGTTATGCTGCTACCCTTGACAGATTGACAACATGATGCACTACTGACCATCACCAAGGAACTGTCCAAATGACTGAGACTGTTGGCATATAGATACAATATTACAGCTGAGGACACAGCAGCTTTGTTAATCAACAATGTATTCCCAAGTTAGGCTTATGTCAAAGCTGTGCGCATCTATTTTCAAGATCTTGGGAACGACATTGAAACTAGTGCTTTGCATCCACAAATGATGGCCAATCAGAGACAACAAATCAGACTGTGATCCAACTCCTCAGGAGTTATCTGAATGATGAGAAAACTAATTCACATATAAAGAAGATTTAGACAGAAATAGCCATACACTTTGCAGTTTCAGAAAGTACGGGCATCTCACCATAAAAATGTGGTCTGGGGCGGGAGGTGTCTATCCCACCTAGACTAGACAGTTTGGTAAATCAAGCGTCCCTGTCAGAGTCACTAGTAAGTAAAATGGCCTGCCAAATCAAAGAAGTTAGAGCACGAACTGTGAAAGCAAATAAAGCTGACAAAAACGTTTTGATAAAAAGCATATTCCGTCAACTTAAAGGCAGACAATTTGGTACTAATAAAAGCCATGCGATTCAAAAATTTGAAGGGATATAGGAGTAAGAAGTTACACCATAAATATATAGAACCTTTTAAGATAATTAAGGTATATAACAAAGTACCAGCCCAATTAGGAATCCCAAGGACAATCTATAGGGGCAACACAATATTCCATTGTTCATTTTTGAGACCGTATAGACAAAAACGGAAAAAACGAAAACCACTGAGACCTATTGCAGATGAGCATTTCATGGATGTGTACATGGTCGAGAGACTACTCAATGTCAAGGGAAATCTACCATCCCATCAGTTTTTGGTGAAATGGGTAAGCTATAAAAAGCCTACATGGGAGCCTGAGGCAAACCTACATCATTGCCAAGGTTTGGTCACCCAGTTTTTCAAAGACAGAAAACGTCAAGCAAGTGAGCAGAATGGCAGACATATTACCAAGGGGGGTTCCAAGAGACCGAAAGATCTCTCTTCTTTGAGAGAGGAACCATCATCAATGCCATCGGGAATCGGAGTCAATCGCAGAACCATCATTATTTTTTTGAACACACAGTCAGAGAGTGTTACGAAAATGGGAAGCATGAATGCCATTATAAAGCAAGAATTTTCGATAGTAGCAGTTTTCCCAAGATGCCATGCAAGGAGCAATAGGTGGGAAATTGGAAATAAGATAGGAAAGCAAGGAAGCAAGAGAGAAAATCATGGAGCAAACTTAAGACAAGACGTCAAAAAGCTGCCGAGCAGTGTAAAGCGGAATCACATGGAGCGACAAGCAGGGTATGGAATGATATCCAGCTTCAAATGCCGTTAGCAAGAAACGGTGTTGGCAAAAGGAGAAGCTGACGGGAGGCGTACGGCGACATGCATTCAACAAGAATATTAGATAAACACTGCAGCAAGAGCCATATGCCGAATAGTGTGAGAGGCAAGAATGCTGGAATGAAATTGTTATCAAAGAAATGCCTGGACTTTGCAAATCTGTGAAGAAGAGCCCATCTGTGTACTTAACATCGTTGGAGGCCAAGTATTGGACCAAGAACCAGCTAAACCAAAACGAAGATGAGTATTGCTGTCTTCGATATCAAAAATTAGCTGGTATTTTTCTGTTAGGCTTAGTCGCTTATTGCTCCAACGCAATAGGCATAGTTATACTCAGAAGAGGAGTGGAGACATTATATTAATGCCTGTTATTTTATTTAATGCTCAAGATTAGATTTTCTACACGTTAACGTGTTGTTGCAGTTATGCTTGATACTTGCAATGGTGTGCTTCATGTCAGATAGAATGCTGTGAATTGAGTAATTGGCTTAGGCCAGCAAATTGTTATATATGCATAAGTTCAGGGAAAAGGGTGTATTATTTTAAAGTATTAGCAGTATTCGTTTCTTTATTTGAGCTGTAAAACTCTAGCTTATGTTAGTAATAAGTTTTTGCCTTTATTCTAGTTACTTTGATTAAATTTATATTTATTTATTTATCAACCCTAAAATTGGTGTTCTATTTAATTACTTTTCACTGTGCATTACTTTGCACGTGACAACCAACAATTTCTTTAGAAAAATTTTTTATAATGTTCATCTAAATATACCGGGTGGGCAAGAAATAACGTGAGGTGTTCAGAGCTCGCTAGCGCTAATTCTATTAAGCCAAATGCAGTACATTTTGGTGTATATACTTAGTGGAACATGCAGTTTCGATTTCTGTAAAAAAAAGTACCAAAAGTCGCCATAGGAGGCGCTTATTTCAGGAAAACAATGAATACCTAATTGTCAAATGAACAAATACCGTACAAACCAACTTTAGTAACAACAATAAACAATGTTTTATTTTTAATTACAAATGTGTTTCAATATGATCACCAGTGTGCTGTTCCAATAGCTGCATGTGGTACACGACATTTTCTACGGCAGCTCGCAGCATATCTGCATTAATTAGTCTGATATGTAACGTTATTTGATCCTTTAAGGTTGAGAGGTCAGAAACATGAGCTTGATACACAAGGCTTTTCAAATATCCCCATAACCAAAAATCACAAGGGTTGAGATCAGGCGACCTGGGTGGCCATACCATAGGAAATGCACGAC
This sequence comes from Rhysida immarginata, assembly GCA_023313115.1. Taxonomy (NCBI): domain Eukaryota; kingdom Metazoa; phylum Arthropoda; class Chilopoda; order Scolopendromorpha; family Scolopendridae; genus Rhysida; species Rhysida immarginata. Next base: position 1,324,213 of record JAHWFO010019727.1, on the reverse strand, counting down.
TAATTATTCTGTTGTCTGAAAAAGGTTCTCGCAAGATCTGCTGCACCTGACGTTCTTTTGTATCCTATTGGTTCATGTATATGCATAATTTGTACCACTGTTCTGTATATGAAGGCTTGCATGCCTCTTGCTGTATATATCCTTGACAAAGCCGGGAATAAATGGCGAAACTAGTTGGAACTCCTGATGTCCCTCTGTTATACTGTAAGGCCACCACCTGTTTAATTAAAAAATAATAGATAAAATCAAAATCAAAATAAAAAGCTGACGTTTCGGATAGAGACTATCCTTTATCAAAGCAAAAAGGATAATTCGCTTAAGGCAAATAGAATATTAGAGAATTATCCTGAAGTTATGAAAGGAGTACTAACGGACGGGTTTGCATAGGGGATAGTAATATGGTAGTGGCTGAAAAACAAGAAGAGAACAAATGAGATTAATTAGAAGACGTGTTGGAAGACGTTAGGACAGGACGGAGGACAAATAGGAAGCATTAAGAGGGCGGCGAGAAAAATGCAATAGGATCACACATATGAAATTAAAATTATAAAAAAGGTTAGGAATGATAGTGTCAGCGGAAAAAGTGACGTTGCGATCGCAAGAAGAGCGAAACGATAAAAATAAAAATAAACTTTTTATTAAAAAAAATAGAATGTCAAGAGAGACGGAGAAGCTGACCCCTCGAAGAATGGAGAAAAGCGGGCGAATCCAAAAAGGAAGGAAAAGAGAAGACAGGGAAGGAAGGGGGAGAGTGAGAGAAAAAGAGACAGAGAGTGCCTGGCTTCGAACGGGGAATGTTCGAGCGGGACGTGAGGAATTCAAGGGAAAGAATGTGAAGCGGTGGAACCAGGTAGAGTCGGAAGAGAGTAAGAGACGGTCCAACGGAAGAAGAGAGATACCGAGTTGAGGGAAGCCGGTGTCGACGACGACAGGAGACGGACGAGATTGTCACGAAGGGACGAGCTTGAGCGGACGGAGACAAGTCAAGTGCGAGTGCCGTCGACGGGGGACTGAGCGAGACATACGAAAAGGACGTTCGCATCGACGGTGGTTCACTCTCGGCAGCGTCGAAGGAGGCGTTTAACGCGCAGGCGGCTTCGCGAGTGCTGGCGCCAGACTCCAGGTTTTGCTCAGCCTGCGTCGAGGCCCGTTCCCGAAAATATTCACGTGAGTGACTGAGTCTAAGTAATTGGTGCGCGTATTTTGTGCTAAGATTATTGAACTAATAGATTTACAATTTACGCAAGCAATTAAAGTGCTCTGGAAACGGCGTCATGCATTGATATCGAACGTATGCTAATGTTCTTATTTTATTTTTGTTATATGTGGTCCTTAGCTCCATTGCATTCCCGAACCTCCTTGTGGTCTTCAAATTGTGACGAGTTCTCCTTAAACATATGCAGAATCCTGCCACCCATGCAACTACGACGACAGTAGGACTGGTGTCCGAGGTACCCGCTACAATCATATTAAGTAAGTGTGCAAGATTTATATTTCCACTCCGCTACGTTGCCCAATTATCTACCGCCCTCAACGAGGGGAGCAATGTACGTAGGGCTAATTCTACGGGTTATATCTTCCCATATTAGGAAGGAGCCCCCACCCTCCTCATGGTGGGCTTAGGACCTTTCGAGGTTTAACTGCACGCTGAAGTTATTTGCCGAAGAGTTAAGAGTGCCTCAATCATCGCATTTGGACTTAGTGAGGAAACACACCTGGCCCGAACTTTGTATTGGAACTTTACTTACCTGTTCATTACATTTAATTTAAACCAGCCTATATCAATCTGTAATTATTCTATTACTATTGAAGAATAAAGTTTATTCTGTTTTCAACTACGTTCCCTCTCTTACTCTGCTGTCACGTACACAGAGGCTTAGTCAGAAAGCCGTGACAGATAGGGTGCCTAGCAAAAAGATTTCGTAAAATTCCCTGAATTTCCCTTGAATTTTCCCGATCATTAGCAGACAAAAAAAGGCTATCATAAAAGAATATTATTGACATTGTTCAAAATTTTCGATTTTATGATTTACTCACTGTTCCCGGTTAAAAAAAATTCCTTGACAATTCCCGGTCGCTAATCACCCTGTAAAATAGTATCTCATATAAGAGCACCAGGTCAAAGGTCACTGAAATAAAAGAGTACAAGAAGCCTATGAGAAAAACAGTGTGTAGGGGGTTCAGTACTCTATTTGCGATCGCAAGCAAGCAAAAAGAGCTTCGCATTTGCGACTTGCATGCAATCCAAAAGCAATTGCCTCGCAACTAACGTAACGTTTTCCTGGAACGTTGCGGGAACCCAAGAGATCCTGCAATCTTGTTAAAACAATACGGCGGCTGATCTTATGCGAAAAATAAGGTGTTTAAGAAAATCTGATGGTAATAATAATGACCATGAAGAACCGATAGCAATTAATAGATGAGTGAAGTAAGTTAGGATGAGGCAAAAGTGCTTTTATCTTTAATTTTAACAAATAAAATTTGTAATAATGAGCAGTCGGCAATGACAAAATTTAACACTACTTATAGTTGATCATTTTAGTTACAAGTATTTTTTAAATAAAATGAATAATTCTTTCGTATATTTAAATATGCTTACAAGTGTCTTCTCAGCGTAAGAAAAAACTTGCAATTAATTTTTAAATTATTTAAAAATCTTTTATCTTCCTTGATCGGGGTCCTCATAGAGTGTTGCCAGGTTTTGAGACTGGAAACTGTTACAGTGACATCTCAATTATCCTACCCTTTATGCTACATATAAGCCTATCATAAATTACATCTGTGATTACTAAAAAAGAAATAAATAATACTGACAATTTAAATCTTTTAATAATAAGAAAGTTTCATATATATGCTCAAATATTTGCATTCATACATGCAAAAGTTTCATTTTCACTAATATTTTGACACATGTCGTTAATTAAACGTGATAACATTTCAGTTGATGGTGCATGAATTTAACCTTCGCTTAACTGTTTTAAGGCGTGCCATAGGTTCTGTGGAAAGTCTATTGCGTTTTTTATTTTTTATCACTATCACAGATGAAAATATCGCTTTCACAATCTGCATTTGATACTGCAATGGAAAGCAGCGTACCTATTGTTTGAATCCGTCGAGTGAAGCCGTCGTGCAGTACAGTAGCAGCAGTGGATCCCTATTGAATTCCATGCGACATTCCAATCGACAATCGAGCAGCGCAGGACAAAAGAGAAACGAGCGGGCTGGAAGCAATGCTTTCTCCGCCATACTCGTCCAGAAAGTAACCAGGAGAAGTATACAGAACTAGGTAAGAAGCTACATGAAATCTAGTTCAGTCATCCTGAGAATAAAATGGACTTCTTCCTTATAAGGACGGAAAAGCAGACTGTTGATTGACGAGGGACACAGGAGCTAGGAGATCCAGTGTTCTGGAAAGATGGCCTTTTGGATGTCGTCGAAGTTGGCGTCCAGGATGTGATGAGGCCTGCGTTGCCTGAGGGTACTGCTAAAGGTGAGCGAGTGATCCTAAATACCTGCAACCAGTAGATTGGGATGAATCTTCATCCTTGGAAGCAGCTTTTTCAGCGATTCCTGGACTTGGTTCCCGATGGGAGGTTTATCGAAATTGTCAGCAATAGAAATATCTGTTGCAATTTGTCCTGTCAAGTTGGGCAATAGTCCTCAGGATAATGTTTTGGAAGGTTTTATATCTGGATTTACATATTGTTGCCTAGGCAGGCATGCCATAAAACAAGATGGTTCGGATTATTTCTTCTGGATCTCCAGAGATTTCCGGTTTTATATATGCTATCATCACTGACCAATCAGAGCAATACGAATTTGGCTTAGAGAGTACATTCACTTAAGTGCTTTGTAATATGTAAGTGCATGTATTGTACTATTGGTGACTCATGATAACTTATCATATATCTGGAGTTTGTCAAAAAATGCTACAAAATTGTTACAAAATCGCCAAATGTGCTACAAAAGTTCTACAATTTCAATCATAGCTACGGTTCGTACTACGGCCGTTTTATAGACCGCAAATATGCTACCGTAGCACCAAAAATGCTACATCTGGCAGCACTGCTAGTCTGCCTTGAACAACAGAGGCAGAACCAAGAAAGTAAAAGAATAAAGCACGTGGATCCCTTCCAAAGCAAATTCTAAAATGCTGTGATTGGTTTAAGACCAAGATAATCTCAACGCAGAATTTTCGTTTGGATTTGACGTCGTGGGTTATGAACTCTTTCTTGCATCGTATTTTGCTAGAGGCCCGTTTCACACTCATGCAGACGCTATGCACGCGGACGCCGCACCAGCATGTGATGTTTTCACAGTGATGCGGACGGATGCAGCATCGAAGCAGTTTTGAAATTGCCATATTTTCTAGAAGTTATTTTCATATTAGCTATTATATATAAAATAAAACATAGGACAATCAAAGATGGAGAAATATTAGTTTCGTTCGATATAGTATCATTATTCCCAAGCATTCCTCTTCCAGAAACAGTTCAGTTCTTGAAAAACATCATGTGCAAAAACAAGGTGCCTTCTAATATTCAGACTGAATGTTTAAAACTTATTAGACTATGTATTGATAATAATGTTTTTAGCTTCCAGGATAAAGTTTACAAAATGACGGAAGGCACTCTATGGGATCGTGCCTCAGCCCTATCTTGGCTGAGGTTTTCTTAAAAAGTTTTGAGGATATCCTCAGAACGTCGAATTTTTATTTCCCTGACTGTTGGTTTCGATATGTTGATGACATATTTGCGATATTTGATACTAACAGGTGCGACACTAACTCTTTTCTACAACACTTAAATAGTTTTTCCCCTCTGTTCAGTTCACCCTGGAATTAGAGAGAGACCAGAAGTTGCCTTTCCTGGACGTTTTAATCTTTAGGAGTCAAGATCACTTAAAGTTCGACGTTTACCGGAAGCCCTCTAACGGCCTCACCTACATTCTAAGTGATTCTAGCCACCTCTGGAACCAGAAGACTGCCACTTTTGTTTCCATGTTGGATAGAGCCCTCAACATTCCGCTCAACCAAGAACGATTTAAGAAAGAAATTTCCCTCATCAAAAAAATCGCAACTATGAATGGCTACAACAATCGCACCATCATGGATTTACTTAGGAAAAGAAAGTTCAAGAAATTTATCAAGGACAGCACCACGCATGGCAAGACCAAGAAACAGGGCAGTATTATTTCTTTACCTTATAACAAGCAACTCATCAGAGGGTTGGGCTCAACATTAAAATCATTTGGTTATTCAATTTGTTTCAGCAATCCCAATCAAATGAAGGACATTTTCCCCAACCCTAAGGACAAGATCTCTCCGCTCCTCAAGTCAGGAATTTACGAAATTAAATGTGCACAATGTGACATGGTTTACATAGGTCCGACGCGTCGAAGCATAGAAATCAGATACAAAGATCACCTAAGACATAGAAAGTTTGGAAGAAGTAACTTGTCCGCAGTTGCCAAACACTCCATCGACACCGGCCATGATTTTCATAATGTTAAACTGATAAAATCAATAAATAAAAGACACCTGTTGGATGCGTTCGAAAGCATTGCGATCCAGCGTACAGACAAAAATACGCTACTTAACTTAGATATGGGTCCGATTATCGATTCACCTTTAATCAAGTGGTTGACCCAAACAACCAATCAAAAGAATTGACTTTTTTCGTGTCTTTCTTTTTCGATTTCTGATTGGTTGTAGTTCCTTATATATACTCATATTTTTTCCAAGACTCTTATTTTCTTTTTTTGTATAATATGGAAGACCGCTTGGGTTGGTTAGGCTTCTTGACTACCTCAGTGTATTTCATTTGGAGTTTATTCTGGTTGGATGAGCTTTGTGAAAGCGCTGCTTTCGTCCCATCCTAACAAATGTACACTTCACTGTTCGATTGTCGATTATCGAAGACTCAGGTAGTTCTCTCGTTGTCTTCGAGGTGCTCCTGGACTGCTGAATGATGGTAGCAATTGCTTCCGAAAAGTACTTCCAGAATCAGGTTGTATTTATTCTATTTCTTAGTGTTGTTGTGGTTAAAGAGTTTTTTATTAATATTAAGATTCACATTACAATTAACCACATTAGTCTTTATTTTCGTTTAATTTCTGAAGTTCGCAACACCGCCTGCTTTCCTATAACTTATTACCATATTTGGTGAGTGCGTCGGATATAATTCAACCAGGCTGATTCATTTGTGTCCTCAATTCGAATCCATCTACACTGTCATATCAATGAATTATGACCAGCACCCCTTCAATGCACACGCACGGTTCGCCCCAACAACGATTACACATTGCAAAATTTGCATAGCAGGCTGAGAAAGCTTTAAAGCTGGTGCATCAAACGGCAGGTGCTCGAGCCTCAAGATGGGTAAACGTCCGGATTTAACGGACATCCAAAAACGGATGGTAGTAGGCTATCGCAGCAAGGGTGGCACCATCTCCTTAAGGCGCGATTTGTGAACTGTTCACTGTCCGCTGTAGTGAAGGTGTACAAAGAGTGGACAGCAGGGACAGAAATTGCGTCCCAACGCCATCACTCAAAAGGTCACGAGCCATCGACCAACGGGATAAGCAGCGCCTACAACGACTCGTTAAAGGTGACAGGAGAGCCACAGTCCATCAACTGACCACCAGATTCAACAGTGGTGCCAACAGACGTGTATCCGACATTACCGTTGAACGCACCCTGATACGGATAGGTCTGAACAGTCGGCGCATGGTTGCTGCATCCATGTTGACCAAGGGTCATCGTCAACAACGCCTAGACTTTGCACGTGAGCACCGCCATTGGACCACAGACGAGTGGGCTAAGGTCGCCTTCCCCGACGAGTCAAGGCTTTTGCACCATAAGATTGACGGGCGATAGCGAGTACGTCGTGATTAGTACGATGGGCTGGTGTGATTAGTATGCATTTCCGGGGGATCTTCTGTTGGGAGCAGTTAGGTCCACTGATTGGTCTAGAGGGTAATTTGAATACCTGTGGCTAGCGGACCAGGTACACCCGTACATGCTCACGATGTTCCCCCAATGTGATGGTGTGTTCCAGCAGGACAATGCACCCTGCCACAAGGCACGTCTCTTTCTGGATTAATTCGAGGAATACTCTACTGACTTTCGAGTGCTCCCTTGGCCCGCTAATTCGACGGACATCAATACAATCGAACATCTGTGGGAGCACCTTGAACGACATGTATGGCAGCTGGACCCTCCACCTATGACTCTCGCAGCTCTGTGGACAGCGCTTCAATCGGAATGGACAGTCATACCATCAGACATATACGGCCCACTTCTTGCGTCCATGCCACGATGCCTAGCAGTAGTTATAGTGGCGAAGGGTGGCCACTCCCATTACTAAGCCGGTGGTCACAATTCAGTGATATGACAGTGTATATATAAAAGTTCACCTGCATTCGTCCAAGTCGCACTTATTGCCAAGTAATCAGATGTAATAAGTACTTTCCATGCGCTACTAAATACTGTGTATTGAGATTGGTAACTATAACGTTTAAAATATTATGTTGTTCAATGGAATCATCATCAGTGATGTAGCTAACAGTATCGTTGTTTGTATTTTAAATAGAAATTTTTTTACGCGTTTGGTGAATGTTAGCAGCATGTGTGATTCTAATCTCTCGTATTCGTCTGTGAACTTTTTCATCGAAGGTGCTTGACTATCTGGAGTGAGATAGCAATTACAGTAGTCTTTTGAGTTAGTTCAATATAATCCATTATGGTTACTCTAATCAATCCAAACATTAACAGTTGATGTCATTCTGATATGTCATAATCATAGAAGATACGATCAAATATAGCACCTTGGAATTTAGGTGCCGTAGTCTCAGCGGTTGGCACCAATGGGAACTGTTCACGTTTACATTTGATCGTGGCACCTAAATTGATGTTGGCTGTACGTTTAGTGATCGCTGTCCATTTCAAAGCATCATTTCTGTTGTCTTTGAACTTGGAAATCAAAGGTGGCTTACATTTGATTCGTGCCCATTTCTTCATTTGGCAACTATAACCATAAACGACAGATGCATTGCTTTTGCTGATGTTGTAGATGTTGTACACTCGTTTCTTTCTTTTCGAACTCACAACCATAACCTACTACACTCATCTCTTTCACATGTTGTACAGGAGTGACCACAGGGTCAATAAACAACATTAGAAAAATGATTTTGAACATTTTCGGATTTGCTCAATAGACTTATAATCGGAACAATAAATGACTATAACTCGGAAATTCCTTGATGTCTACCGCTGATATTTGTTACGCACTTATCCAAAAAGTCGTCATTGTTTCATACGAAATTAGCTTCCTTTTTTACGATCCCTTGTGAGTACGCCGATCGCACCATTTACAAATCCTTCGTCCACATCGATATTCACTCTCAACAGTACGGTGAGTCAATAGCCAAGCATGTAGGATATTGCAAGCCACCTAATTCGACAATAGCCATCTCGGGTAGTTTTGTTCTTGCTGGATCTAATTCAGTTTTGCGGCCATAACCGTTAAATTTATTATTGGCAATAACAACTTATTACACACGATACCAATCTTGTTGCGAGCATCAATGCTGTTGTTGCGATGAAACATTCGAACTATATCGGGCAAATTTTCCATGCAGCATTGTTTACTTGTAAATCTTCTCTCAATCAACTGCTTTCTCCTGAGGAAGCAATCTTTCACCATTGCCAGTCTTAATCAGTATAGTTGAGAATATTTCATTACTCTGGCACATCACTCGTGAGATGAATTGTCGATGATATTGGGCATCACTCGTCTGAAATAACCACACTTATCTCATCAAATATTACACATTTCAAAGAAAGGAATTGGCGATGATATTGTTATAGGACCTTAGGAGTCAATTCACAGACCCTTTTGCTCTGCGGTGTGATTCTAAATACAGAGTGTATAGATTCTTAACAGTGCAGAGTGTTCCCGTTCAATTTCACTGCAGCCTTACCAGTGGACGCACAGACTATATAGGCATTACGAACTGTATTCTGCCGAATCAATTTAAGGTTTAATGTTTCCATGATTAATTTTTATCATAAATATTTTGCCATTGCCAGCAGTACGGTCCAAGTATACATGTATGCATTCGCTATCGCGTGTGCATATTCTGGGCATAAATTCTAAGATTAACTCTTCTGTTCACATTGCTCTGCAGATATTTGGATATCACATTGCTACACTTTCTTTCAAGTGCGATAGCCTTGCCGGTCTCGTATTCGTGTTCATCGTTGTTCTGATAACCCGCCTCGCCAACAACACTTCGCATGTATTCATCTTTCATTTTGTTCTGTTTGCAAGTTGTTTGCAATGTCGTTGTCTCTCTTGCACAGTTCTCTAAGTTCTCCCATCAATGCATCTATATCTGTTGCTTTCGTATTCTTTCCTTTTGGCTAAAATGATCACCTTGTTCGGATCGTACAATTGGATTAATTGGTGTATATCTAATACATCTACAACTTCATTGCGAAATGGATAGAACAATGTAATCATTTCAGGCTTGTAATTGATTGTGTCATCGATGCAATAATGGCGGTATCTAATCACTCTGTGCCCACATTTCTGCGTCTATATGTATTGACGTTTGAACTAAAAATGTCATAGACTCCATAGTTTTCATTATCAGTCACTTCTTTGTTCTTTATGAAGTTTTCATTATGAAGTTTTCATATAAATCTTCTTTGTCCATCACTACACGTCTCTTCTTAGCTTTGTGTATCTGTTTTGGCAAAACATTCGAAATTTTGGCGACTAGTTTACAAATGTGGCTTATCAAATAGTTGACGCAGAAGATATTACATACCTTGTCTTAAGGCGGAGACACACATGAACGGTTTACATCCGACTAGCTGTCGCATGCGACTCTGGAACGACTACTTCCGGTCTCAAACGGCCAGTCGTAGGAGTCGTGCGACTAGTTTTTCAAACTTCAGCTCTGCCCGACTTTCACGCAACTTGTCGTTCACGATAACCAATCAGGTTGCGAGAATATACACGATTACCATCACGGGAAGCATCCACACGCTTAGCATCACGGGAAGAATATACACGATTTAGCATCACGATTAAAATTAATCTTTGTTGGATTAATAATAAATTGTATTTTTGACGCGTAATCGAATCCATTTTGGCGGAAATGAATACAGTTTCCTGTTCGACTGCAGCGTTATCACGGGACATAATTCGAGTTAAAATGCTTGTCGGTTGAAAGTCGTGCGCGCGGAAGTTGGAAATGTGTGTTTTGCTAGTCGCATGCACTCTGGTGTCGCTTCAAGTCGGATGAAAACCGTGCGCGTCAAAGTCGGATATGTGTGTTGGCACCTTTAGGAACACATCCACAGCGTGTCTAATTGTTCTAAATTTGTTCTACAATGAATGCACAGCATGAAATCATTCACATTGAACTGATGAAACTGATGGAGCAAACATATCACATTACTGTTATGTGGGCGCTTAAAGTCCTCAAAATAAAATCTGTTATAAACATTACATGAATATCCAAATTCATTGTAATGAATATAAAACGAAATATGAATTCAGTCTCCCAAATTTTCGCATATATGTCGCTCCTTACCTAAATGATATTTGATGAAGATGCTGTTAATGTTGACGGTTATGGCTCGTTATGGACTTCCACTAGTTGAATTCTATCACTTCATGTTGATACATTTATGTCATCAGATATGTTATTGGCGTCGAACTTTCAGTTATTGGCGCATTCGTATCGAGCTGTAGTTCATCTTGGCGGCGCTGCGCCTCAACTTTGAGGCGTTCGTGTTGAGCCATTAACGCTCAAGATCGGACATCCTGGTGTTTTTGGATTCCCCATCTCTCGATCTATATTCCTGTGACGGTTTCTATAATTTTTCTCGTGTTTATTAGGCATAAATTTGGAAATACTGTAATTTTTGCGAAATTTCCACACTTCGAAGGCCGATATCTTAGATACTATTGAATATTGAGGTTTAAATTTTAAGCCATTTTATAAAGCGCGGCAAAGATAAAACAAATGACACCTCAAACGTCGTGATAGCACAAAGGAAGCCGGCGCTAGATTACATGTCATTCATTTCAAGCTTCCCTGTGATCTTGGTGGTTTCCGTTAATCACAGACCGAGAAATAATTAAAAATCTAGAAAAAGTCGTAGCATTCTCCATAGAAACGCAGGTTAAACAGCCGGCGGATTCCACCCATGCGTCGGAGGGCGCCACCGTCTGCTCAGTACCATCGCTTAGCATGGGAAACGGCGAAGCTGTCTATTCTATGTTATTCTATGGTAATGGTCCGATTAAGTGTAGATAACTATGGAGCATTGAGAGCGGCTTACGAGTGCTATGCTACAGCTTCTAGCAAGACCGATTCAGATATCAGTTTTTACAATACAATTTCCCAGTTTTGTGGGAAAACTTTGGAGATGGTTGGGAGCCGCGATGTTATGACTTTGAAGGATCATGGATCCCAGCGGACAATGCAAACGAAGACTGACATCTGCCATGTGGAGGCAAAGGTTAATGCCATTCAGTTGGAGGCTTTGCTGCTTTCAATGGG
>JAHWFO010019727.1:1279854-1308187 GCA_023313115.1 Rhysida immarginata | reverse complement strand
ATAAGTCATTCACAAATTACAAATCAGTGGTCTGTAATAAGAGAAATACGATACAAATGTCAACAGACTAGAATCAATATCAAATCTGTAGTACTGCCACCCAATGTAGTAGGTGATTCGATGGGCATGTAATCTAAATTGAAACGTTTCTTCACAAAGCCAAGAGCTGTAAATTTAATATAGCACCTACATTGAAGTCTCCAAATATCAAAATTTACACATCAGTATCCACCTCCATGTTGTCTTTGATATGTGTGGTTGCTGGTGAATATTTCATCATCCCACTAAACAACAACATTGCCATATCAGATATCGAACATTAGGATGATTTTAAACAATGCCTAGTATAAATCTCACCACACATTAACCATACAAATATTACCGATACCAACGTCAATCAGCCATCTATAGTTTGACCAGTCTATCAGTGTATGTTCGCATTCGGTTAAAGAGTTAATATTTCTGAAGTTCGCAACACCGCCTGCTTTCCTATAACTTATTACCATATTTGGTGAGTGCGTCGGATCTAATACAACCAGGCTGATTCATTTGTGTCCTCAATTTGAATCCATCTACACTGTCATTATCAATGAATTATGACCAGCACCCCTTCAATGCACACGCATGGTTCGCCCCAACAACGATTGCACATTGCAAAATTTGCATAGCAGGCTGAGAAAGCTTTAAAGCTAGTGCATCATACGGCAGGTACTCGAGCCTCAAGATGGGTAAACGTCCGGATTTAACGGACATCCAAATAGGGATGATATTATGCTATCGCAGCAACGGTGGCACCATCTCCTTAAGGCGCGAATTGTGGACTGTTCACTGTCCGCTGTAGTGAAGGTGTACAAAGAGTGGACAGCAGGGACAGAAATTGCGTCCCAACGCCATCACTCTAAAGGTCACGAGCCATCGACCAACGGGATAAGCGGCGCCTACAACGACTCGTTAAAGGTGACAGGAGAGCCACAGTCCATCAACTGACCACCAGATTCAACAATGGTGCCAACAGACGTATATCCGACATTACCGTTGAACGAACCCTGCAACGGATGGGTCTGAACAGTCGACGCATGGTTGCTGCTCCCATGTTGACCAGGGTTATCGTCAACAACGCCTAGACTTGGCACGTGAGCACCGCCATTGGACCACAGACATTGGATCAAATCATATTTGATGAAGATGCTCTTAATGTTGACCGTTATGGCTCGTTATGGACTTCCACTAGTTGAAATCTATCACTTCATGTTGATACGTTTATGTCACCAGATATGTTATTAGCGTCGAACTTTCAGTTATTGGCGCATTCCTATCGAGCTGTAGTTCATCTTGGTGGCGCTGCGCCTCAACTTTGACGCGTTCCTGTTGAGCCCATTGACCCTAAACATCGGACATCCGGGTGTTTTTGGATTCCCCATCTCTCGATCTATATTCCTGTGACGGTTTCTATAATTTTTCTCGTGTTTATTAGGCATAAATTTGGAAATACTGTAATTTTTGCGAAATTTCCACACTTCGAAGGCCGATATCTTAGATACTATTGAATATTGAGGTTTAAATTTTAAACGCGGAAAGATAAAACAAATGACACCTCAAACGTTGTGATAGCACAAAGGAAGCCGGCGCTAGACTAATTTAATATCCGCAATAGAGCAGATTTTCTGACTCAACTTTGCACTGCGATTGCGTCAGCCAATGAGGTTAGCACGAAATCAATGATGGTCTAGAACATGCTTTGTTCTATACTCTATCGAATGCGACATCTATCATTCTTCTATCATTAATAGTTTTTACGTTATTAAAGTTTTTGTGATCAACACTTTTCGTGACATCAACGATTTAAGCGTGGCATCCTAGTCTCGAAACTTAAGACTTATTCTACGTTAAAACTACCGAGATCGCCATCAACAGTTGCTCCATTCCACCTCGTTTTGGCAAGGAACATTAGTGTTCCTCCAGCAATAAATAAGTTCTTCGAAGATAACTGGTCTTTTGCCGAATTTACCAGACATTTATTTAAACTATTGAAGGCAGCAAAGACGAAGATTGATAGGGCCAATGCCAATTATGCAATAAACTATAATAAGTGGCATTGGAAGTTCTCACTTAAGGTGGGAGAAAAAGAAATGTCCCAGATGTTACCCAAAAGAAGTTTGGGAAAAAATTATGCCCCTTCAAAGTTAAGCAAATTTTTAATAAAGTCTCGGCAATGTAATAACAAAGTTTTCCACTGCTCCTTTTCAAAAAAGTACTTCGAAACCAAGCTCAAATGAAAGCCACCAGGGCCCGTTAAAGACCCGAAATATAAAAATGTGTATCAGGTAGAAGCCCTCCTGGATGTTAAAGGAAAGAAACCACAACGCAAATTTTTGGTAAAGTGGAGGGGCTACGATACTCCAACATGGGAACCTAAATCAAATTTAAATAAATGTCAAAAGCTTGTGGAAAACTTTTTTAAGAAAAGAAGAGTGTGCCCAAAAACGACTACTGGAGGCCGGAGACAGTGAAGATGTAGGTCAGAGCACAAAAAGCGGAGACCTCTCAAATGGAAATTCACAGGCTTTGCTGTGTTCAGAGGGCATAATTGTGCCACGAAATTTATGGAATGGAAATTCTCGTGACATTATCCGACGTCATAATTCAAGATTTATTTACTTACGTCATCATGAGAGAGGTGGCTATATGAGATGTCGAGATGAACGTCTACATCAGGAGAAGTCAGGTGATGCCGCACAAGTGAAGAAAGAGGTATTTGCGGAAAAACGAAAATTGGAAGGACAGAAGAGAAAGTGGAGCGTCTCGGAAAACAGGAATCTTTCATCGTGAGGCGTCGAAATTAAATGTTATTGAGAAGCACGTTCTAAGGTTCCACCAACCGCGAATCCTTACGAATGGGACTGCTGGGAAACCAGTGAAAGGAACGGAACGAAAGAAGTGGGTGTAGCAGCGACAGACGGGAAGATCACTTCATCGAGTCTTCTGGCGACTTCGCCTTATAATAAAAGTTATCACCTCAGTTCCAAGGTTAGTGAATTTTGAAGTGAGACGGATTCTGCTCCTCGAACTGAACTCTATAGAACTGGAATTGAGTCAGTTTCAATACAATTTCGTACAAGCTAGTTTGAACATTATTACCACTCGAGCACAATATACACAAGCATTCTGTGAACTATATAATAGAATTTATTCAAGAGAACTGGTATGTGGGTTTTGGCCTCATGGATTAATTGCCTACATGGAGTGCAGCTTGGGCTTTACTATCATACGTAAATTCAAATAATATATCTGAGTGTTTGTTTAAACTTCAGAAACTATTTCCACCTTTTTCTCTGCGAACCGGAAAGGAGTTCTTATGTGTGTGTTGATACATAAGGTTATTGTTTTTTCTTTTTTTGATAAGCTGCATAACTATGTCATTCCTTCATTAATGACGAAATATTGTGTTCTATCTGCGTTTAGTGTTCCTACTAGTGCTTCAACAATATCAAGGAAGAGAGTGAAATTTAGACGGTGTTTCGTGATATCAGCAAGAAGCTGAGACTCTATTTCCCTAATTGCATTTAGTGTTTCGTCCAAGTGCAATGTGTACGCTTTGAATATTTTGGCTCCTACAGCGGTGTGGAATTCTTAAGTGCTTAATTTAATTACCAGCATCAATTCCATAATTGTGTGTAGTGTTTCTCCAAGTACAGAGTGTAGATTACACTTTGAATATTTTCCACTTATACAGTAAGTGTTATCAAAATTTCAAGTACATAATTTATCCTGAATTACCTAATTTTGGTGACAGAATTTGGCCTTTATTTAACCAACATTAATAATTCATAAGCTATTAATTTACACTATTTAAAATATTTTATTTAGTTTTAAGAAATATTGGCAAATAAAATATAATCATTAATTATCCAATTTTGCATCTGCTCTGTCATTATTCTTCTTAAAAATATTCATGACAGTGTCCCTCAGGGATCTGTTCTTTCACTGTTTTTATTTAACCTATTTATTAACGATTTACCTTTGATCTTCTCTTCTATATCCCCTGTTAAGGTCTTAATGCACGTCGACGACATTACTATTTTAACCTCAAGTCTTGACATGTCACACTTATTGTGCATTCTTAAGGATGCATTTGATAAACTTAAACTTTGGAACGTGATAATTCATTGTTGGTAAACATTGATGAAACAAACGCGATGCTTAGTTTATTATCGTAATAAACGGAATATACATGGTCACTTGCCTGTTATTTCTGATAATCATGTCATTACAACCATATCTTGGCTTGACTATTACTCATAATATAACCTGGGATCAGTATATTAACAAATTTGAGTGAGAGACAGGGGATGATCTCCAGATTACATTACCTTCCAGCGAATATTTTTCTTCTTTTCTACTACTCTTAGATACACTCCTCTCTTTTCTCCTGTATCATCTTCTCGGGTTCTACCACTAATTTAAAGTTAAACGACACTTCAAACCTCAAAAATGGTTCCTGAAATTCTTATCGGTGTTTCAAAATTTTTCTCTGTATCTTTGTATATCCCAAGTATACATTAGATATTCTTAAAGCAATCATGTGTGTTTATACAGGGTGAGTCAAAAGTCTATTACCCCCTTCTCATTTTGGATACCAATATAGTTTACACAAATTTCCATACAGGAATGAATAGAAACTTGAGGGTGCTCTATCTGATGAAGCACCTTTCATCATCTCAAATATGCAAATTAAGACACATCCAGATTCTATTTCGAAGACCATAAGAGATACACAAAAAATTTCAATAGCACATTTGTTCAACAAAAAAATCATAACTAAACAAAAAAAGTTTATGAAAATCCGATGAGCGGATCACGCACAATCCTTATTGCAAGCCCGCCAAAATGAACATGCAACCAAAGAAAGATACCCCAATCAACGCCAACCATCACGTCAAGCAATCAGATAAATTGTACAAGGATTTCTTGATACAGGAACTGTCCAACAGGCTGCAGTTCTTTGGCAAGAAACACGTGCTTTTGGAGGATGTGCCCTTGGCTATTCGCAATCAAATGTGGTTCCAACATTACGGGGCGCCCGCTCATTTTAGCCGTGATGTGCGCAATATTTGGCAATTACTGAATAGGAAGAGGTAGACATGTGGCAAGGCCTCCTACGTCACCAGATCTCAGTCCGCTGGATTTCTTTTTTTGGGGCCACATGAAATCAGTTGTGTACCGGTCTCCTGTGACAAGCATTGAAGATCTGGCAGCTCGCATCGCAGTTGTTTCAGACATCAGAAAAACAAACCCATCTTCTAAATAAACAAATAAATAAATATATAAATTATAGATAAAAAATATCAAACATTAAGCAAAAACTGAGATGAGACAACCAAAAAGAAGAATCCTCCTCGTGGATTAGAGGTTCATCTTTACAGATATATATGATTTATAAAATAAATAATTTGAATATCAAAAGCTAGTTTATCATTTAATTTATCTGAAAATGTTAGTGATCTGAAAGTTATGACATCACTGTGCATGGTTGATGATACAGGTTTTCCTAACCTAAAAGATACTTCCATTTCGTTTTTAGGAATTTGTTCTTGGGAAACGCATAAATGAATATACCGGGTGTCCCAAAAATGACTGATGGATTTTGAAAATCAATAAAAAAAAAAGACGGAATGCGATAGATAGCTATCGTTTGCAGCGTTATGCTTAGGAAATCAGGGAATTTTATCCTACCAAATTTCAAATTTAGTTAACATTTTCACCCACAGGTGGCCCTGAAAACTATGAAAAAATAAAAACCGGTATGAAAATGTTGCAAGGACTATTGCAAAAAGAATTTTGCTAGAGCGGACTTGCAATCTCAACAGCACACGCTATCAGCTTGACGACGAACTATGGAATGGCGAGATGAAATACTTCGTTTTAACTATAAATGTTACAGATCGCCTGCAGCGCCATTTCTTGGTAGAAATGTTAACTAAATTTGAAATTTGGTGGGATAAATTTCTCTGATTTCCTAAACATAAGGCTGCAAACGATACATATCTATCGCATTCCGTATTTTTTTTTATTGATTTTCAAAATCCATCAGTCATTTTTGGGATACCCGGTACATTATCATCGCCGCAATCTCACTTCGAGTTGCAGTCAAGAATGCAACAATATCTGTTGTTAATTTTTCCCATTTTGAGGTTACAGCTTTACTATTTACTTATTAGAATACTAGCTATCGGCGCCCTTGTGGTGATATGATTTTTGCCGCTAGATTTCAACCACTTTGGCTGCGGTAGCTAATACCTTCGATTCAATAAATTCTTAATTGAACGGGTTCGATTAATGAATCCTTATTTTCACGGGCAAACATTTCCTGCGTTGAAAGAAAGGATTAATTTTTACTTTAATTCGCAAATAGGGGAAGCAAAATGATAATAAAACAATAGGGAGTGCAAGTGTGACGTCAGTCCTTGGAATTCTTCAGTCACGTGACTCGATTTGGTTCCAAACAAGTCTTCTCGCTTCGGGATTTAACATGGTTCCAACGTAGGGATGGAATAAAATCGCTTTGTATAAGCCCAGTGTTTATAACACATTTAAGATGTGAAATTGTTTAGTTCCTCACTGTTCAAGAAGGAGCCAAAACAGCGATTTAGACATCTATCGTTTTCCCAAAGAAAGAAAGAACGATGGCATTCTTTTGCTAAGTGATTAAAAGTGATTAAAAAGCGTTCTAATATTAATGTATAAATTATATAATGGGATTAAATGTCTTAATAATAGTATCAATTACACAAGTTAACATAATAATTTAAGAGATGTCATTTTTACTGGCCGCCCGCTTCAACGTTACTAGTACGTATATTGCGTGGTTTCAATGTTTGGAACCAGCGATCCCATTTCCTCGGCTCTCGGCCCGTTCATCGCGCAAATGACGTCAGCTGTGACGTAGTCACTTGCACTCCCTATAGAAACATTCTGATAGTTTAAATTTATAGTATTTGTTGTCGGTAATTAAAATACAGTTCCGTTACTATATTCATTTAATTTTATTTTTTATTTTATATCTTGTGAAGATTATTCAATGCGCTTTATATTAACATTTTATTCATGTTTAGATGTAATATTGATTTTTCAATTGAAAAATGGAAGGAAAAATTCTGGGACCCGGATTCGAACCAGGAACCTCGACTATCATAGCTGATGCCTCTACCAATTGGGCTATCGCAGACACCACGGACAGCCAGGCTGTCTCAAGGTGTCTTAAAGACAACCAAGTTGTCACGGTTGAAAGCCCAATGGGAGACGGGAACCCATGAGTCCATGATGGGAGTCCATGATGGGAGCCAAATGTCAATAACGGTTGAAAAATCATTACCAGTTTGGAGTGGAGAAATTCTCGATCTGCGGGCCAGGTTCCCGTCTCCCATTGGGCTTTCAACCGTGACAACTTGGTTGTCTTTAAGACACCTTGAGACAGCCTGGCTGTCCGTGGTGTCTGCGATAGCCCAATTGGTAGAGGCATCGGCCATTGGTAGGTTCCTGGTTCGAATCCGGGTCGCAGAATTTTTCCTTCCATTTTTCAATTGAAAAATCATTACCTATGCTTGGAGACGTATCTCCAGTTAATAATTATTATAATTCACATGTAATATTGATATCTTATATATTAATGTCGCACACTCTTTTTACCGTTTATCGGATTGTATTGTGGAATAAAAAGCATGAAAATAAAAAATATAAAAAATATACTATAAAAACAGCTAAAAAAACAATATAACATCATATGTTAATAAAAAAATTTAAATATATGAATAATTATAAATAATAGACAACTAAGTCTGTGGTTTTAATAAAGTCTGTGGTTTCTTGAAATTACTGAGCTAAAATTTATGTTTAGCTTACACCGGCGTTTGCTTAGGATTAATCTCTTCTAGGTGCCTGAAAAATAGATTCATCGTTTTGGCAGGTTTTGGACGATTTTATGTTTTTAAATACATTCGAGTTAACGGATTTTTAACGATATTGGGAACGCTTATTCTCCACCCCCTTCCCCCAACAATTTAAAATTTTGTTAAATCAAGTATCCTCGTATTTATGAAGCAAGTCTAGGATTAATTGTTTTTACTTTGTTTTTAAAAAACTAAAACAAATATATTCTAGGCAATTTTTGGCTAAATTTAGGCCAAATTACCTCAGGAGAACAAACAATGATGAATATTGAATATCGTCCATGACTTATTTCCTTCTTTGATTATCAAAGTGTGTATGGATTAAAAAACGATTACATAAAACTTTTAAGTGAAAGCCAAATTTGAAAGAAAACGAAAGTCAAATCGGTCGTTTATGAATGTTTTTTACATACAGGGTGGGGGAATTTAGATCCCGCAATTATTATGTTGTTGCATCATTAAACACTAATTCAAGGCTGTTCTGAATGAGAAATCAAGAACTTCGCATGTCATGCAAATACATGGTCGTTCGTAATA
Organism: Rhysida immarginata; assembly: GCA_023313115.1. Lineage (NCBI taxonomy): Eukaryota > Metazoa > Arthropoda > Chilopoda > Scolopendromorpha > Scolopendridae > Rhysida > Rhysida immarginata. Next base: position 1,299,704 of record JAHWFO010019727.1, on the reverse strand, counting down.
CAGGCATATCTCAGCTTCTGTCGTTTTGAATTTAGGTCTTACGGTTGATCCATATTCACAGTTCGTGTCTAGTTCTTAATCAGTTAATTAATGGAAAAAACGAACATCAATTTCCGTTGATTTATTTCACAGGTTAAGATGTTTTATACTTAAATGCACTTTTCAAATGCATAAAAATTATAAAAAAAAAACACAAAAACCAAAACAAATAAACGATATTAAAGTTTAAAATTAAATGAAATAGATTTGAAAAAATTAGTTTTTTTATAATTTATTTTATAATTTAAAAAGTCAAAAGCAATAAATTATAAAGACGATCAGTTACACTGTTACACCAATAAACGACGCTTCATAGTACGAACTATATCACTTCAGTATTCTATCATGAGCAAGAATTGCAATTTGTAGCAGGAAATTCAAACCTTTTTGTGTTTAACGTATAGTTTGTGTATTATTTTCATGATTTGGTGAATTATTTTATTTTTCTATAGTTTTTTGTTTGAATTTTATATTTTTTAACCTTTCATCCATTATTTTTATATATAAATGTTTAAAATAGAGAAATTTATAGCGACCAGAATTCTTTTTATCATTTTTTTTTTTTTTTTGGTGTTACATCGTTGGTTCAGTTACATCGACGCATGTTGAATTTCTTCGGTATACAAAATTGAGAACGTTTAGATGTAGGATTGCGGATACCAATGCAAATGCGATATGGACATCTGTACGTTACTGTTTTTTTAAGGTCTATTTACACGTTTCAGTGGCGTTACCGTTCATAGTCCTGACTTGTAAATAGGGTTGGCCATAAGAAATGCAACGGAAGACCTCAGCATTAATGCTTCCTATGATTTATGAGCAAAGAAATCTAAGGGCACTTAAATTCTGAATCGGAGAAGACATTTCACCAACATTAAATTAGATGGATTTTCTATGGTCAGTTACTACTACTTCAGTCATTTAGGCTATTTGAACTAACTCTGTATCTGTATCTGAAAAGTGTTCATAAAAATGACTTTGTCATTATTTTCCTTAACTAAATTTCTTAATTTTTCCATGGCTTTTTGGACAACAAGAAAGTGGAAAACTATATTGATATTTGTGCCAACCGAAGTAAAAAACAGAAAATGTGAGATGTATTTGGATTGATACTTGAAACTGATTTTTTTTTGCTTCTTTGATGAAAAGTACAATGCAAATTTAATAATTATTTCAGATGGAAATTAGAGTTAAAATTGTTCATCAGTCTTACGCAAAACTTAATTAATATTATGCAAGTTAAATTAATTTTTGCAGCTTAATTATATTCTCATGTATAGGTAATTAATTATTAATTACCTATTTATTTAAATTTTAAAAGCATTACTTATAAAACGTCTGTATTTATAGTTGTAGTGGCATGTTATTTTAGTCTCCGTCATCATCAGAAGGTAGGGGAGACTGGGACTATCTGTTACAAAATTTAGACTGGATTTTTTGCTACTTTATTTACATAGTTAACAGCATGAAAAAATCAAGTTGAATAAAGCAAGTCTTCATTCACTTATAATTTGTTTTGTTTCTAATTGCTCAATGAAAAGGCTAAAAAAAATTAAAAACCAACCATATGTAATTTGTAACAACCTGCCCTAGTATTGGGGCAAGTTGTTATACGCCAGGGGCATGTCGTTACATCCCAAAAGTCAGCTGTTTATAGTAGTAGTAGCATTCTTTAGTTATTACAGTTAAGACAGATATAGTAAGGCTCACCATCAGTACAACCCTCATGGGCCCAGTTTTTGCATTCAGTGCATTGGATCCAGTTTGGCCTTTAGAATTGGAATACGCACAAACGAGGCAAATAGCTTTCTTTAGTGTTGCAATTTTTATTTCGTTTAGGTGTTTTATTTGATCTTCAGTTTAACTTTAGCTTGCGTTTTGCTTCAAATATTGATTTCTTTGTTTTTTGTTTTCTCTTTCATTTGCCTTTTCTTCCAACTCAGCTTTTGTTGGTTGTATCCGTAAGCACTGCTGCTTTTTTCCTTTTGCGGCCATTTCCATTTTTCTGTCGAGGAACTGCTATAGGTAGAGGTCTAATGGCATGTGGTGAAATATGTTTAGGTGAGTATGAAGTGGAACCATTAGATGTTGATGGTGACTCATCAATCAATGAAGACTGATCATTACGAATAGGTCTGCTTTTAGGATCATTAAATGCTGCTTCACTTTCATTCTGCATGGTGGCAGAAGATTCTGGACGACCAGTAACCGTAGAATATAAAAATTCGTATGTCCAAAACGGGTCTTTTACTGGGGTGCAGGTTGTTACAATGTATCAAGAGGCCCCATCAAAATTGTTCAACTAACCCCACACGCCATTTTTATGTTCTACAAACAAAAACTTCCCAACCACGAGGCGGATACTAATGCTTTATGGCTCGTTTTATTCACAATTCGCATACCTTATCAGGTTGCATATAAGTTAATTTAAATCTATTTTCATTTATCAGTGATGTTCAATGAGAATGAGAACTTCAGAATTACTCCAGACTCTTCAAAACACAAAAATTTGATCTACCTGCGAACCGTTGCTTTAATCGTCTCGGCGTTACGGAAGGAAATAGATCACGTGTCCCGACATCTACTCTAAAGTGCTGTAAGTGCTACCGCGAATTGACGATATTTAGAACCAAAATAACAACTTGCCCCAGGTAACAGATAGCCTGGTTTCCCCTACATCTTATAAGTATTTAAAAATTCCGTTATTTCTAAAATCAATTCATCCTTTGTATTTTATCCATAGCTAATTTTTTGTTCTTTTGAGCAATTTTATTTTATTTTATTTTTCAATATACAATTGAAGCATTCTATAAAATATAATCAATAAATGAAATAATTAACGGAATTTTAAATAAACGGCTTAAGAAATGTGATGAAGAGAATGAGCCGAGTAGACTGAATGACTTAACCATTTTGGACGATAAAAAGATTGTGAAGAATTGACTAAATGGAATGATTCTCGGATGTAGTCAATATTATAATTTCTGCTGTATGATGAAAGGATTCTGAGACATACGAGGAAAAGTGTTGTCATCAAATGAAGTAGAGCTAATGATCTTTCAACATTTCATTAAATAATAAATATAGACTGGAGAAGACCGAATTTCCTTCCATTTTTTCAAATTATATCAGTTCATTATATGTATAAAGTGATTTATAAATCAATTAAGAAGAGTTCCTAGACGAGTTAAAGATTTCGCCTACACTAAGAATCGATAAAAGCTGTCATACCTGTCTTCTGGGGCTTCGTGTAGGCGTAATTCTCTTGGAATCCTTCCTGGTTGAAGGCGGGCCTCTGTACTGAGATCTCCAACGGAGACTGCAATTTGTTCGAGGAATCCATCATAGTTTTCCCCAAAATGAAGAAACAATCTTGGGTTTTTTGGATGCTCTTTTTTTCTGGCGAGCAGAATATAACCTATGAAATATAAATATAGGTTCTTTATAGGGAAACACACCCGCTGAATCGCACTTACATCGCTTGTAAAGCATAATTAGTCAATAAGGTAATTTTTGTTGTTCCTAAGCCCCAACCAATTCGCGTTTCAGATCATTAAGCGAATTGAATATTATTTGGATAACGGAGCAATCATTAATTATTTTCCATCAAACTTCAATCAATTATGATCCATTCACTGGTATTTTGTGTCCATTGATGAGAGTCATATTCTGAAGTAATTCGCACATGACTCAGTAAGAAAACTAATACAAAATAAATTGCAATTTTAATTTTAAATTCATTAGGTAATTTCATATGTGCTGACATTATCGTTCATATCAATATTATCGACTTTTATTAAATAACCTTTTTAAATAGTTAAAATAAGAAAATATAAATAACAGTCCTGATTTTATTTCAACTCAAAAGCCACACCTTCGCAAAGTTGCGCTTTAAAATAGAAAAACGTTAATTTCTGCGGAGAATAAAACTCCAAAATTAATATTGAAATTATAAAATTTTCTTTTAGCGTTTAATAACTACATTTTAATTGAAAGTTTCTTTATATATTTCATGTCATATTATTTGCCTTTCTTAACTCTCTAAAATAAGCGATACGACAGAATAATTAGCGATACAACAGACTGTTTAGAATGAAGTTTCAATACCTTCAGGGAATATTTCGTATTATTAGCTAATTTTTATTCCCGGTTTGCATGCTCAGTTTAAAAAAAGATTCCTTGCTAAATTATAATTGAAATGAAAGTACTAATTGCTATTTTAGTTCAAACTGAGAAAAATAAGTTAATGAGACAAATAAATTAATTTTAAGTAGGAGTAGATAGAAATATGATTCTTAAGTTACTGTGCCTCACAGTTATGTATGCGACAACCACGCCTGAATAGTAAGTATAAAGAGCCTCTGATTTCAAGATGTTTCACCTTGCATTCATTTCTAATGCAAACATTAATTATTTATTTTTAATTTTAAAGATATTCCAAGATATTATAATAGTTGTTATATCGTCTAGTAAAACTTCAGTTAACCTCTACTATGGAAGTATAAATAGCCTAATATAATGCACTATTCCTAATTCTGCAAGTTATATTTTCTTTATCTGATTTACAATTGTTGAAGACGTGCAGAAAAAAGTCAACAAAGTATAACCAATATTCCTCCTGAAATAGTTAGAAAAAAATTGGTTTTCGGCATTCCGGTTACCTCATGTGAACAATTTAAAGATATTTGATATTTTTCCTCTATGTAACGGCCTGTGATAATTTGTTTATAAACAGATAATCGACGTTGGATGATTTTCATTATTATAATTTACATTTGTAGTAATGTAAAAAAAAATCTAGTTTGGCTTTTTTTTTATCGCATTTCTGTTAATTCCGTCAAATTCTCAACACTTAACTATTCTAATTAAAAATCTCAACGTCCATTTTGACCCATCGTCAAAGTTGATATATTTTTATCACTTCTAATCATCGTTCTCTCATTTTTTCTGTTTCATGGTTTCTTAAAGAGAAGGTATGACGCTTTAAATCAAATTATGGATTTATGCGGCAATCAAAATAGTTTTATTTACAGAAATAAGTTAAAATACTAGTACTAATGAATACGATTTTTTTATAGTTCAACCAATCCGCATAATAACTTTTTTTTTTAATTTTACACTTAAAACTCAAATCACAAAACTTTGAATAAAAAAAAAAACTCAGTTATATAAAAAAACAAAACAAACCTAACACATGTTAACATCTATCTTTTTGTTTGTTTATTTTAATAAAAAGAGGATTAAACAGGAAAAAAAATAGCTTTATCTTACCTCTTTCGCGGAGAGCACAAAACAAAAATCAAATGAAGCTAAAGGCAGATTCTTATTTCCCTTCTTTATACTTTCACTCCCCCACCTTTTAACTGAAATCCATTTACGGTTTAATAATGGCCTCAACCCAATTTAAAGAAACTTCGGCCGTAACAGATGAAAGCCTCAGTCGGCTACTTGATAAGTAAATCTTTTTCTCCGTCTGCCGTTCCTTTTTATCTGGTTATCGTGCTCACGATGTCACTTGGCCTAATATAATGAAAACCCGCTTCGGAAGCAGACGACAAAAATCCCGAAGAAACCAATAGAAAGAGAGAAACAATTGTGGTGACGTCAAACACTACGACCACGTGACAGAAGCATTTCCCTCCTCCGCCAGCGATTTTCATTTAATACAGAGTAATCATAAAAGCCTTGCATAAATATATTTACTTCTGAAAAAATAAACTGCGTCGTGAAAAAAATAAATAAACGTAGAAGAATTTTCAAATCTAATTTTTAATAGTTCATATAAATTTCAAGAGAACTTTTTATCAAAAACAATGAAAAAAACATGACAAAACAAATTGAACATATTCCAAAAATGAATCGGTATTTAACGTTTAATCTATATGAAAAAACTCCTCAGTAAAAATTAATGAAAAATTTTACTACTTCATTGAAATTCAAAACGAGCACGACAATTTTCATGTACAAGTGAGGATTAAGTAGTTCTTCGTAAACCTTTTTTTTAATTTTTTAATTTTTTAATTTTTTGCTAACATTTATGCATAAAAAATATTTAATTATATATCAATAAACTAAACGTATATTAAACTACCGGCATATTAAAATTTTCCTTCTCCTGTTAATAATTTTATTGAAGCAAAGAAAGCTCAACTGCAAAGAAAGTTTAAATCACGCAAACTAATTAAAAACTGAAAATAGAATGAAAGAAATAAACGATAAAGAAAAGATCGTAAAACACAACTATTGAGGAATGGGAGGAGAATTAAGGGAAAAAATATTCTCCTTGTCATCCATTCTTTTGTTTTACTTTTTTTCCCCATTCGAATCAAACTCAACGACCGTGAAAAAAAAAAAAATAATAACAACCAACACGAAAGTTGACAACATTGAAACAGTTTTGAAATCGTTTCATATTTAAATGGAAAAAAAAAATTTAACATCATGATGAAGCTTTATTCCCGTTTTCTCTATTATAATCGTTGTAACCATTTTCCTTTATTTATGACATACATATGAAACGAATATGTCTTTAAGCCTCCATTTCTTTGGTTGACTCATCTTGCATCACTACTGCTCTAACGTAAGAGGTAACTGCTTAAGTATAATTTTTTCAGTGCTCTAAATGAAAAAAAAAATCATTTGAACTCTGCCTAATAATTAAACTCACTTTTGTCCTGACCACGTTGTGATGAAAACTTAGGGAAAAGGTTTGTTTTTTTTTTGTTTTTTTTTACTCAATTGTCCAGGCGCTTCTGTCTGCCGGCTGTTTAAAAAAAGACTGAAATAAGATCTTCTCTCATATACAGTGGATAAAAACAAAATTAAACGGTCCAGATTTTCAATTATAAGATATTATTATCGAGCAGTAACGATCTCTTCCTCACTATTCCTTTTCTCATTCAGTATCTGACTTATGAGTAGCATGAATGTTTCATCTAAATAATCTTTTAGTAATTAATTCATTGATTTATATTCAGAAACTATTAACACTTATGCTTGTTTTAATATATTGTTGCTTGTTATTTAAAAATATAATTTTCTTGTCAGTAAATTGTTCGAATTTATTTGCAGATATGATTTGCAGTATTGTGATTAGGAGAAAAGAAAAGTGTGGCAATATACCTACGGGCCATTACACTAAGAAAAAACCTGCAAAAAAACCTTGAACTCCATAGAGAGAATTCGGAAAATTACCTGCCTTGCGTCATGAAACGTCATCACGTTCGTTTCCTTCTGGCTCCTTTTGACCCATTGCTGTTTAAGTCGCAAGCAGGGCCAAAATTCCATAAAGAAATTCCCGTCATCTGAATTTTCTGCTCTGCTTCCGCGTTTGCACTTCTCTTGACGAAGAAATGTTAATGAATTAACTTGTTTTATAACTTCTCACAGGAAAGTTAATGTCTCTAAATAACCTCTAAATCTTTAAATAAGTTGTAGTGATGGTAGTAGTAGTTACTGGGGTTGAATTTCTTTTACATAAACAAACAACAGCAGCAAAACGTGAATAACTAATTAAAAAAAAGACAAAACTCACATAATTTACTGACCAACACAAAACAGACACTGACACCAGTCACAAAGTAACCTTTTATTATTTTTTAATAAATCACCTTAAATTCTTATGCATCTGTTGACACAGTATTTTCATGTAAATAAACTATTTTATTAAGCAGTATCAAATCATTAATTTGAAATTTTACGTCGTTTATCATCAGAATTCTGAAATCTGACGGTGATACCGAGCTGAAACGCCCCTAATTTACAATTTCATATTCCTCATACACCAGTTTATATTTTTTATTAAATTACATCCCCATCTAACGAAAGATTCTTGATTACATATCGCGTCAGTTTGAATTTATAAATAAAGTGATACGTGGATGACTAATGCATTTATCAGTTTCTTTGAATTATAGTTAATATAATACATGACGTCACGATAAGTAATATTTTTTAAGACATTATAATTTTTCTAATATCAGAGAGGAAACCTTAGCGAGGGCGTTACCCTGGGTTTTCCAAGATATAATTATACGTTAATGCGACAGTAATAGGACTAAAGGCTAATTGAAATGCATTGCCTAATAGATTGCAATAGATTCTATAACTGTCTGGTAAGAACTGGACTTTTTCATGTGTCGTAATATTTCAGGTGTTGAAAGGGTGCCTAAATTAATAGTGCTTTCCTGTCAGTTAATAACTTTAATTATTGATTATTGCCTTGTGTTACACACGTTATAAACGATCAGAAGGTTGTAAAAAAACAAAATATCAATACAATAAAATACGCCAACTACGAATCCTCTTTTGCAAAACATATTCAAAACGGAGATCAATACAATAAAATCGATCAAACAGTGAGTATTTTAAAATCATCGATTATAGCCCAATTAACTTAACCTGAAATATTAAATTCTTTAAAGCAAAATATAGTAAAAACAACTTACTTCTAAATTCTCAAAAAGATTTAAAAGCAGATGCGTTTCTATACCAAGTAAAAATATTCTGTTATATACAAATAATCTAACTATGTTTGTTCCCGCATCCTCTCTTTCTTTATCTTTCTCTTTGTTTCTTCCCCTTTCGGTTTGTACATAGTTTAATATTACATATCTTTATATATTAAAACAAAAGTCATCATATCTTTGAGTGGTAACGCAAAAAGGGACTTAAAAAGAAATAAATAGATTCCCAAGATTTTAGATAGCGTTTAAAAGTTTGAAGACGTGTACTTACATGATATGCAACTCTGATAGAAATAATTAATATATAAAATTGTTCACTATAATTATGTTCTGTTTAAAATAAAGTTGAAAGCCCAACTATTATAATTCACCAAAAAGACAAAAAAAAAAAAAAACATAGAGAAAGAAAGCCTGCGCACTGAAACGTCATTCATTGTTACATAACACTAAAGACACCGTAGTTACTCATATTTCTACCAAAAGTAAGTCCTAAATTTGTCCCTCTAATAATGTGGTAACAATATATGACGTTTCAATGCGCAGGCCTTCTTTATCTACAGTATTTTTCATAGAAGAATGGCACTGAAATTAATGACGCTATCAGTGGGAACCAATGCATTTTTTTCTCCGGTAACTTTCAGCAGATACAATTTGTAAGTACTACAATTTGCCCGGCTCGGTGGCCGAGAGCGTTGAGGCACAGGTCTTGCCGCTCTCGAAACCAGAGAGTTTCGGGTTCGAAACCCGCCGAGGGCATGGATGTTTGTGTTTGTGTATTTCACCATTATCCTTTCATCCCAAACAGCTAGTCTCCTGGATAAAAGGGGAGATGGAGGCTGAAAATCCATCCATCCAATACTACAATTTTCAGTAGTGTGCTAAGTATAACAAATTGATTTGCTTGTTTAAATAAGATAGTGTTGGCCGTCCATGATTTTTTGTTAGTTCCTTCAACCTCCCAGCCCGGTTTCTCTGGCGAATATGCCAGAAGTAACTAGCCAATAAGCAGTTCAATCTGATTGGTCCATTTCAGTACCATACTTTTATGAAAAATACTGTAGGTGTTACTTCATTATAAGTGTTCTGTTTACCTGCAACTGTATTTATCCCGGGAACGCCGGGTGCCTCTGCTAGTACGTTTCTATAACGAAAAAAATTAATTATTATCTCCAACAATTATATATGAACTAGAAGAGACACCCAGCATTGCCAGAGATATTTACAGTTATAGCTAAACAGAACAAACTCAAGAAATTAAATAATAACACAAAATGGCTTTCATTAATTCTGCAATTTCCTACTGTAGACGAAGCTCCCGTTTTTCAGATCCTTCCGTCGCCTGGAGAACTTCTTGTCTTCTCTGACCAATACTCATTCATTTCAGTTATTCACTACTTGGTAAACTGTTTTTGCAATTGCACTCTCCTCTCGATGTTTTGAAGCAAAACTTGCCCATTCATCACTTTGTGTGGTCTAGCAGTTGCAGTTTATACTGTTAGCACACTCACCATTTGCTCAGTTGCAGCAGTGAGGTGACGAAACCAATACAACACAGAGCTAAGGCAGTGGTTCCTCTGTCGCCTTTCCAATCTTTTTCAATCGTCTGGTAACTCTCCTTTATCTCCAGTTAGTGCTTATTTTTAAAGATTTTCAACAAAATTTTAAGTTCTAAGAACTATGAATTCTAAGAAAACTCCGAACAACAGGGGTTAGGGGTATAGTAGCGGCAAATTTTGCCTCGCAAGGATTCTTTAACGTGCAGCCGGCAAACAACTACACGGGACCAACATCTTTACTTCCCTTCCCTTTACCAAAAACAATTATATGCATTGTTACAAATTAAACCTTATTTTTAAAGCACAAACTGTCTTACATTGTTGGTCATGAGATACTTCTTATCAGTTTGCCCTGCTATTATAATGAATTTCGATTATTATCGATAATTACTAATTTTTCGAAATCTGATGTGGACAGTGACCTTCCTCTTGCTTTGAAGATTAAGTGTGCAAAATTTCATCAAGATCGAAATAAAAATATAAATTTGTATAAGAAATAACAATTTTTCGCTAATGTCTTAACTGCTGTTAGGTAGCTGAAGGGAGATACTTGTATTTCGAAGGAGACTGCTTAATATATACCGGTATCTTCTATTATACCCATTTCCTGCTCAATTTCCCGATGTTGACGTGGAAATTTATGGCAACAGTAACTTCGACGAAGGCACTCTACGTGGGTAGTAGTTTGTGTCTGTTTGCTCTGCAATTTCAACAATCTGAGTGGTTAACTCACTACTTGGTAATCCGTTGATACAATTTGTACGCTGCTCTAGATTTTTTGAAGTAAAACTTGGACTTTCATCTCTTTGTCCGGTCTAGCAATCGCAGTTTCCTCAGCTGACACGCTTGCAACGTCGACGGCCACGTGGGAACTTCGATAATCACTGCGTAACTTACCACTCGCTCAGTTTCTCAATAGTCTGCTAACTCTCCATTATCTACAGTTTCTGTTCATTTTTTAAAATTTTCAAGAAACTGTTATGTTCTAAGAACTATTAATTCTAAAAAAAGCCCAAACAGGAATTCTATCATTGTTACAAACCAATTTTGTTTCATAATTCGCAGAAGTGGAATGAATCTTCATTACATGGTTTAATCAACCTTATTTATATCCACAAACGTGGTTGCGTGATGATACCATTCTTGAATAATGTTGAATTGCGTGATGATAAAATTGTTGATGCAAACTTTGCCTTGCATTGTTGGTTATGCGGTACCTCTTATTAGTATGTCTTGCCAAAACAATGAATATCCATTTTTTATCGATAATAATTAATTTTTCGAAATCTGAGGTAGACAGTGACCTTCATATGCTTTGAAGGTCATGTGTGCAAAGTTTAATCAACAGCGGAATGCAACTGTAGATTTGTATAAGAAACAAACCCACAAACCCGCATACAAACATTCTGAATGAAAGGGCCCCATATGTCTGAATGAACCAATTCTAATTTATTTGATGAAGTCCTTGTTGAAGTGGGGAATGTGGCTTTTGCATGTTTTCCTTTCACACATTCTTCACAACTGAACTGCGAGTCCTTGTCTGAACTAAAGTTTATTTTTAAACTATTTAGCACTTCCTTCAATACCTTTTTGTTTGGATGTCCCAACCTTTCGTGCCAGAAACGATGTTGGTCTTCCTTCTTTACCATGTTAGCGTTGATTGTCTTCTCATTAGAACAATCGAGGACGAATAATACCTTTTTATATGTTCCGGTTCCAATTAACTTTCTCTCTGGTGGGGCGCTGTAGATTTTGGCTTGGTCATTAGCAAAGACAACTTTAAGTCCCTTTTCCACCATCTTTCCAACTGACAGGAGGTTGGTTGACAACTCTGGTACTAACAATGCATCTGTTATCTTTCGCTTAATCGTCTTATGTTGTACATTGGCATTAATATAAACTAATCCACTTCCTATCACGTTTACATGTGAGTGGTTGGCCATCTTTATGGTATGATCCTTAACAGTTTGGAATGTATCAAATTCGCCTTCCTGACATGCCACATGTTGAGTAGCGTCGGAGTCAAGAATCCACTCTTTACTCATGTCGGGATTTTGTATGCAATTGGAAGCATTTGTTTTTTCTGGTGCGAAGAATGAAATCTCAGGTTCATTTACTGAATTAGTTGCAATCTTTGCCTCACGAGAAGGTCTAAATTTACTTCTACACTGATATACGTAGGCCCCATTTTATGGCATGGATAACATTTAACATTCCTTTTATTTGCTGATTAGGTGTAGCATTTGCCTCTGATTTTGTCACGTGCTTCTTAGTTGTCAAAGCTATATTATCAGTGCCTTTATTTAATTCGCCTGCACGTTTTCTTCTCGGAGTGACATAACTAGTGCTTCCCAGGATTTTGGTAATCCCACCAACAATTGCATGACAATTCTTCTGTCGTGTAAGATTTCGCCTGCCCTGGCCGATTCTTTTCCGTTACATACTCCTCCGCGCTGCCAGACTCAACTAGTCGCAAACCGCAAATTTCAGTCTGTATTTGAAATTGTCTCATGAGTGATTTATTCTAGTATGTACCTTGTAAATTATCCCATGCTTGCTTTGCTGTTTGAACATCTGCTAGATATGCATGTACTGTGACAGAGGTACACGGTACGATTTCAGCTAAAGCTCTGGCATTTATATTATCCGATACTGGGAGAGGTTGGTTTGCCACATTAACTCTGGGTTCTATTGCTTTCCATAGCTCTTTCACAATTAAAACTGCTTTCATCATAACATACGATCATTTATAGTTTTCACATCGCCTCAATTTTTCAATGCTGTATGCGCTTGTTTCTGCCATGATTCTGTATATGAGTAATTGTACTTACAGTAATGAGTTTCTCGCTCGCTTCTGGTGTGGTTCGAACGCCTCTCCTTTTTCAGTTTGTGGATCGTTGTCTCCGCACCATAATAAAATTACTCGAGCAGTTAAAAATTATCTGATAAATATTAGTTTATATAGGACTTGACAGTGCATACGTGTTGTTCCTGTTCTGCTGGACCAATAACTTGATGGAAAATCATTGTTTTATCATTCCTAGCTGGAAGTGTGGAGCACACAACACTTGAAACAAACGAATCGTTAGAACTCTCGTTTTACTCTCGTTAACAGGAAATAAAAGATACACAGAGTGGTGAGCGTTCACAAATGACATCACTCCAACAATTGCTGGTCCGATCGTAGTGTTAGTGAATTGCGTGTTAATACCATTGTTAGTATCAACCTATTGTTGCATAAACTTGGCCTTGCATCGATAAATATTTTTTTTCGATATCTTAGGTAGACAGTGACCTTCCTCTTGCTTTGAAGACCGATTGTGCAAAATTTCATCAAGATCGGAGTAAAACTGTAGATTTGTATAAGAAACAAAGCCACCCACAAACACAGTCACAAAGAAATCAATACCACACGGAGCAAACGGACGGCTTCCTCTGTCGCCTTTCCATATTTTCTCAATAGTCTGGTAACTCGCCATGAACTTCAGTTAGTATGCTCATTTTTAAAGATTTTCAAGAAAATGTAAAGTTCTGAAAACCACCAATTCTAAGAAAAGCCCGAACAACAGGGATTCTATGCATTGTTATAATTTTCACCTTATTTATAAAGCACAAACTTTGCCTTGCATTGTTGGTCATGAGATTTCTATTGTTAGTTCGTGCGTAGTGTTGGTGAATTGCGTGTATATACGATTGCTTATACCTATTGTTCCACAAACTTTGCCTTTCATTGTTGGTCATGAGATAGTTCTTATTACTATAGATCGATATTCTCATCATGAATATCGATCTATTATCGATAATTATTTTTTTCGGAATCTGAGGTAGACAGTGGCCTTCCGCATGCTTTAAAGGTCAAGTGTGCCAAATTTTATCAAGATCGGAATAAAACTGTAGATTTGTATAAGAAACAAACCCACAAACCCACCCATAAACAAACATTCCTCTATAGATAGACTAGCAGAGGCACCCGGCGTGGCCCGGGATAACTACAGTTGCAGATAAAAGGAACAACCTGAAGAAATTAAATTATAACGCAAATTGGTTTTCAGTAATTCTACAATATCCTACTCTAGGCTAATCTCTCGTTGTTCAGATGGTTCCAACACCCATATAATTTTTTTTCTCTGACAAATTCTCGTTTTTTTCTTAGTAGGCATTTCGATAGATATGAAATAACATGTATCTTTGAACGATTATTAAAGATCACAATACAATGTGCTTGTGGAAGCCGGCTCAGTGGCCGAGAGCGTTGAAGCGCAGGTCTTACCACTCTCGAAATCAGCGAGTCGCGGGTTCGAATCCCGCCGAGGGCATGGATGTTTTTGTTTGTGTATTTTCACCATCATCCTTTCATCCCAAACAGCTAGTCTCTTGGATAAAAGGGAGATGCAGGCTGAGAATCCATCCATCCAAATCTATGTGCCTGTGGATTTGAAGAGTAGAGTTGATGTATGCTTTGTTATCAGTTATGACATAAATGGTCGCTAGGGGCCAATCGTTGTCATTATATACACAACCTACTGTCTAGAAGGTTCTACGCTCTTCAAGGGACCCCAACACATAAATCGTCTGAACATTCATTAGCGTGCTGAAGGCAGAACATTTGTTTCTGTGCTCTGCAATTCCAACAATCTCAATGGGGGTTATTCCCTACTTGGTAAATTCTTGTTATAATCTCGATGTTTTGAAGCAAAACTTGCGCATTCATCAGCTTGTGTGATCTAGCAGTCGCCGTTTTTTCTGTTGACGCACTCTCATTTGCTCAATTGCAGCTGTGTGCTGGCAAAATCAATATTACACGGAGCAAACGCATGGCTTCCTCTGTCCCCTTTCCACTCTTTCTGAATAGTCTGGTAACTTTACATTATCTCCATTTAGTGCTCGTTTTTAAAGATTTTCAAGAAAGTGTTAAATTTTAAGAAAAGCCCGAACAACAGGAATTCTATGCATTGTTACAAATTTAACCTTATTTATAAAATACAAACTTTGCCTTGCATTGTTGGTCATGAGATATATATTGTTGGTGCCTGCATTGTGTTGGTGAATTGCGTGTTGATAACGTTGTTGATACATATTGATTCTCACATTTTGAATTGCATTGTTGGTCCTGAAATAATTCTAATTAATATGCCCTGAAGTCATCATTAAGGTCCGTCTCAAAAGTATAGAGACTTTCGTAAATTAAAGAAAACTTTCCATACGAGGATTTCACATGGAAACAAAAAACATACACATTTTATTCGCATACTAAATAACATAATCCTAGAATTTCAGGAGAAATTTATTTTTCGTTCATTGAAAAAAAAACAAATCAACATTTTACTACAAAAAAGATGTCTCAAAAGTATAGAGACTCCCCTCGAAAGAGAGTCGGTATGGACCAATATGCAAACGTTTTAAAGCAAATGTTAAAGTTTTATATTAAATCGGTTATTTAAACTGTATGTGAATGAATGAAAATGTCAATTTTAAAAATGCCACGTGGAAGAGACCTCACTCAAGATGAGATCAGTGAAATTTGGCTGCTGAAGGCCTCAGGCAGCATAGTTCAATAAATATGCAAGAAAATTGGAAGATCCAAGTCTGTGGTCCACAAAGTAATTTCAGAACAACGAATATCTACAGCGTAGAAGAGGACAGAAAGACCAAAAGCGACCAGCAATCGAGATGATCGCAGGATCATTCGCCTGGCTAGCACTGGAAAATTGTCACTGAGAGAGATATCACATGAACTTGTGTGCAATATATCCAAAGACACTGTTCACCGATGGATCTAAACTGGTGGCAACTTAATGTACTCTAAAAAACAGAAACGACCACCGCTGACACACCAGCACAAGATTGCACGATTGCAGTGGGCAAAGGAGCATATGTCCTGAACTGATGAATGGCTTCAAGTGATTTTTTCCGATGAAAAAATGTGGAATTTAGATGGGCCGGACGGTAATGCTTACTACTGGCATTATATGAGACGAGAACCGGAGGCATTTTGCAGCAGACAACAAGGAGGTGGAGGTGTGATGGTTTGGGGAGGCATTGCGTTCAATGTTACTGCGAGTTTAGCGATTCTTTCTGGAAGGCAAAATTCTCTGAAATATCAAGAGACTTTAAGTTGTCATTTGATGCCATTTCTGCAAAATCTGGTTGGAGAAAAACGCATTTTCCAACAAGACAATGCCAGCATACATAGATCATAGGCAACAAAAGAATGGTTCGATGCAAACAATTTAACCGTCATGAAGTGGCCCGATTTAAACCAAATAGAAAATCTATGGGGCGTCATGACACGCACTGTTTATGCAAATGGGCGACAGTTTTCGACTGGTGTGGAGTTGCAGGATGCAATTCAGACATGCTGGTACAATCTATCACCAGATCTGCTTCAAAACCTAATCACATAGATGAAAGATCGTGTATTTAAACTAATCCAGTGTAAGGGGAACAGTATTTAGTTTTAAAAGCAAGTTTTCTTGGCAAGTCTCTATACTTTTGAAGCACCTTTTTTGTAATAAAATGTTGATTAGTGTTGGTGCATCGGGTGTTGTTGCCATTGTTGATACCTATTGTTGCACAAACTTTGCCGTGCATTGTTGATCATGAGATATACAGTCCGTCCCAAAAGTTTATAGACATCAGTACAATGCATGTATCAAAGGAACAAAAAGAAATACGACTGAGTTCAAATAGGTTTATTATTAAACACATACAACTTGTATTTAACCAAAACAGAAATGACAATAAACTTACATTAACGTATTGTTATAGGAAATAAATGAAAAGAGCACTGTCCCAAAAATATATAGAATATACGGGAATCTCAAATTTACAAGAAAATACTTGGTTCTTAAAAGCAAATCGATTTTCTGTTGTTTCGTATGACATTATACCGGGTGATTCAGTCAATTTCTGACCATTTCAGTACTATGATTTATTGACCCATTAAGGTTTACAAACTTAGTATTTCAGTATGATATTTTAGGCAGTTCGGAGTTTTTATTCCCATGGAAAAGTCTTGATGATATGCTCAATGTGGCCACCACGAACGTTTTGAAGTGCTCGCAGCCGAATGGTGAAGTTGTTCATAACTCTATCCAGGATTTCTGCGCCCACAAGGGTGCAACAGTCGACGATGCATTGTTGCAGCTGGTCTAGGGTTCTTGGTGCTGTAGTGAACGAACCCCCAGAGATAAAAATCACATGGGTTTAGGTGAGGATTCATAGGGGGCCAAAGAAAGCCACCCCTGAATCGATCCGGAAACCTGTTTGAAATGACACGATTTCCAAATTTCTGATTAGGAAAGTCTAGTACTTCATTAGTGGTGTGAGGCCTAACCCCATCCTGTTGAAACCATTGATGTCGAATCGGTATGCGCCTCCTTCGCAGCTCGGGGATGAAGAAGGTTTCCAACATGTTAAGGTAAGCCTGTGACGTTACAGTGCCCTCAAAAAAGAACGGACCAATGATGCCTCTTTTGGAAATCGCGCACCAAGCCATAACCTTTCGTGGATGAAGAGGTGACTTATGGATCTCATGAGGATGCTGGGAACCCCAAAAACGAACGTTGTGTTTATTAACGTCACCTGACAGATGGAAGAAGGCCTCATCTGATACCCGCAGGTTGTCCACAATGTCCTGATTGGCTTCCGTTTCTGCTCCAAACTCCATCGCAAATTGTTGTTGCTTCTGTCTTCCAGTGTCTGCTAACTCCTGATAAACATGGATGTTATACGGGAACAGGTGTAAATCCTTTCTCAAAATTCGCCACGTCGTGGTATAAGATAGCACTTCTTCAATGGATAGGCGGCGAACAGATTTTTTGGTAGTGGAATCGACCAACCTTGTGCGAACATTTTCGACAACTTCGGCCGTTCGAACACGAGCTTCGCTCCCGCCTTTAACACATCCAGTGGCACGAAATTGCTTGACAAAATCCATGATTGCTTGCCTGCCTGGTGCGTCTCGACACTTATACTCCTTCTGGAACTTTCTTTGCACGGTTAGAGGTGATTTTGTCTCGAAATACCATTCGACAACCTTGCATTTCTGCTCTGTTGATAAAGCGGGCGTCATTTTTAAACGAAACGATTTTCATGCAGCGCCGTTGCAACAATACAAATTGCAACTATTTAGAAATTCGATATGGCGCTCATATTCTTTCAATGGTTTATCCCTAATGCACGTCATTCGAGTGAAATGGTCAGAAATTGACTGAATCACCTGGTATACACGATTTTCCATAGAAAGAATCAAAGTTTGCAATGTTTTAGGATCTAAATTGTACCAAGCATACTCGATTAATGTCTTGAGTTCATTGACTGACGAATATTGACATCCATTGGCATACATTTCCCGAGATAAAATGCCCCACACGTTCACAATTGGGTTCAGGTCAGGACTCATCGGTGGCCAGTCAAGAACAGATACACTTTTTCTGTTTAGATTGTCTTTTGTAACATTGGATGTATGGATGGATGCGTTATCGTGCTGAAAAATCCAATTCTTTCCTCCCAAAATTTCACCGAACGAAATCAAATAACTTTGTAGTGTCTCTATATACTTTTCTGAGTTTTGTCGTCCATCTAAAAATGCTGAGGACGCTTGACCATTATATGAAAAGGCCGCCTATATCATGATCGATCCACCACCTTGTTGTCTGCTAAAAAATGTTCCCGGCTCTTTCCTTAAATCATGCCATTAGCTTGCATATCCCTCAGGACCATCCAGATTCAATTTTTTTTCATCACTGAACAGCACACTCAGCTATTTATCACCATATGACATATGCTGACGAGCCCACTGCGATCTCTTCTTTTGGTGAAGATTGTGAGTGGCGGTTTACGTCTCATTTTCTTGTGAAAAAGGTAAACAGCTTCCTTAATACGTCTGTGAACTGTATTTTTTGATATATGCAAATGTAAACTAACACTGATGTTACGTATGGACATTTTCTGGGAGGAAGCCATTCTCAGTATCCGTCTATCATCACGAGATCTTGTCACACGTGGTCTTCCTGAACGATATTTTGGTTGGTGTGGCCCTCTATGAGCTAGAGCTCGGTAAATAAAACTTTTAGAACGGTTTAACGCATTGGAAATGTCATGAACAAATTCACCCTGAGATTTTAAGCAGAATATTCTGGCAACCTCATCACGTGTTAGCTGGGAAGCTCTAGGCATTTCCTTGATGAGTAAAATGTCGCTCTTGAGCCATTTCACGTCACATTTATACACCCCAAACCTTGCATCATGACTAAATATTTACATATTGCATAAAATTATGTTGTTCTATAAAGTTTTGGGACACAGCATTTTCAATGGTTTATCATAAACATTTTCAATGCTTTTCTGAAAAGTAAAATTTATGTCATGTTTGCGTATTATCAACTTGCACATGCTTTCATTCAAAACCCAAAAACTTTCCATGACATCATTGACGTTATAGTGACGTAATCAGCCACACAAAGATGTGTATAAACTTTTAAGACGGATTGTATATTGTTAATCCCTGCATTGTGTTGGTGCATTGTTGAAACCTATTATTGCACAAACTTTTCCTTGCATTGTTAGTCATGAGATATTTCTCATTAATATGCTCTGCCATAACCATGAATATCGATTTTTTATGAATTATTATTTTTTCGAAATCTGAGATAGACAGTGACCTTCCTTATGGTTCGAAGGTCAAGTATGCAAAATTTAATGAAGATCCGAATAAAACTGTAGATTTGTATAAGAAACTAACAAACAAACATCCTTCTTTATATATATAGAAGACTAGCAAAGGTAC
>JAHWFO010019727.1:1237660-1254854 GCA_023313115.1 Rhysida immarginata | reverse complement strand
GTTAAGGTCGTATTTTTCCTTTTGTAATTTTGTTGTGGTCAAAGAGTCTTTTATTTATTTTATTTCACTTTAATACAAGATTGTTATATCTGTGTGAAGGGGGTGTACTGCAAAACCCATATTGGACTAATTAAACCTTTGAAAACTGTAAATTCAGAATTCAGAATGGTTAGCAGACACCAATTTTAATCTGGCTAAGGTTTCTCAGATTCATTTCCTCATGTTCCTGCATTTTTCTTTTCGTTTGAAACTTCAAATGGGGGAAGAATGTATGAAGTGAATACAGGTCCGGAAGATATTATGCAAAACTCCTCTGATGTAAAAAAATAGTGAATTCAGGGAGACTATGAAGCAATTACTAGACAGCGATCCCACAATGTATAAGAGGGGGAAGGTAACTTCTTGGTGGTGTACGACAACCCTACAAGTGAAAAAAGATTCTTCAAGGTATTACGTGGTATAGAGGTCAACCGAGGTTCGTCAAGACATGCATCAATTTCATCAGAATGAGTGCAGGAATCTGTTGAGCTCACTTTAGATATTCTGAGAATTGCATTGACTCATAGATCCGGATTCCTCTCTCAAGGTGCAGAAGGCGATCTTCAAGTGGAAATGTGTGTATAAAATCCAAGTGGAAATTTATGTGCAGTATTTACAGTGCCTTCGGATATAAAAGTCATTAATGCTGTAATACCATTGTGGATATAATTCTTCAAGTGATAAGTTTATAATTTTTGTAAGTGATAAATTTGTTTGAACTAATTTAATGAATAAGAAAGGTTTTTTTTTGAACAATGAAATTATTGGGTATTTGCATTAAGTAAAAGTGAGAGAAGTCACAGAGAACTTGTCAGAGCATAATTCTAATTGAGATTTTATTAGAATGATTTAAGCATTTATTTTCCTTGAATATTGGAGGTATTTAAGCAGCTGCATTGTTTTAGGTATTTGAGTATAATCATTTCGATTTAATTAAACAGTTATTTTTAGAAGTTAAGTTTATTTGCATAGAATCACCTTTTCCAATTCTATAAATTTCTTGAAGTAAAGATTTTTTTTAATTTTAGTTCTTACGTTTCACCTGTTTGAAATAATTCACTCTTGAGTCATCTTCACTTAACTCATTTTAAGAATCCGACTCTCTGGCCATTGATTACTTTGTGGATAATTTATTGAGAAGATTGCTGAAACTGAGCTAGCCTCTGTTTTGGGGAATTTCGGTAATTGATTGGTAGAGGCCACAATGGCTTCCCAATGTGGGGCCTTGCGGCTATGCAAATAAGGTATCCATGGTGGCAGAGGTCACAACAGTTTAATTCCGATTAAAGTAATACATCAACTCGAATCATCTAACCAAAAAGCATAAGATTTATCTGTGTTGTACAATTTAATAATCGCTCAAAGGAACCATAGTAATTCATACCTATCATAATGCCACCAAAAAAAAGAAAGAGCATTGGTCAGATAAACCCTGCATCTAAAAGACAAAAAAATATCCGGGCGTCAGGGACACCTCAACAACGGGAGCTTCGTCTGCAAGCCTCTACATCAAGGTCAAGGGAAACTTCAGAGGAAAGACAGGTTCTTATACAGCAGGAACGTAAGCGAACATAAACTGCAAGGGCAAGGGAAACTTTGGAGGAAAGAGAGCTTCGTCTACAGCAGAAGCGTATGCAAGCTTCAACGTCAAGAGGATGGGAAACTTCGGAGGAAACAGAGCTTCATATGCGAGCTGCAACGTATGCGAGCTGCAACGTCAAGAGCAAGGGAAACCTCGGAGGAAAGAAAGCTGCGTGTGCAACGAATTCGACGTAAAATGGAAGAATTAAGAGTGGCGAATCGACATTCTGATTTAAAATTAGTGGCATTTAATTACAACTCTGAATATGATTTCTATAATCACCCTAAATTCCTAATAGGAAGGATGGATGTCATATGCAACCATTGTCAGGCAAAGAAATATAAATGGGAACCACCAGGAATATGATGCTCTAATCGAAAAGTGAAGCGGCCGCCAATTAAAGAGCCTCTAGAACCACTGTTATCTTACTTATATGGTAACACAGCAGATTCCAAACATTTCCTAAAAAAATATAAGGGCATACAATTCAAGCTTCCAAATGACATCGTTTGGCGCATCATCAATAGTGCAAGAAGGTAGATCTATGCCTAATTTTAGGGTTCAGGGTCAAATTTACCACAAAGCTGGATCACTTTTTCACCTTCCAGGTGAAAATCCAAAATTTCTTCAAATTTACTTCATTGGCGATGAAATATTAGAGCCTGATCAACGATGTGCTAATATACGGGCAGACAACAGGCCATCTGGTGAATATGAACGGCGTTTTAACGCCCCAAAAATTAACGATGTAGCCATACTGATGGTTGATATAGAAGAGTACTGTCACGTATAGATTTGGATTAATGCAGTGGATTACATAAAAATAGAATAATCTGGACAGGGTAGATTTAAATTGATAAAGATAATTTATTTTAATAGAAATAAATGCCACTCTCTTAAAGGGGCAGCACCCTCTTGGTATCGTTCAAATAAATAATGAGCAAATGAAAGGTAAGCTACAATTAAATTATTATTTACAATCATTTATAGCTTCCTATAAATGGAATTGTTGCGACCTCAATCTTCACGGGGACATCAATGAATTAGATATGATATCAAAAAATGCTGCCTCACTTTTCTTTACTTGGATAGCAGCTGATGCGTTTGTCATCGAGAAGGCCTATGGATTAATATAAAATTAATATCTCAGTCCCTTCTCAGCAAGATATGCGTTTGGTGGAACTTGCGCGAGTTTTCTTGCGAGAAAGGAATTAGACTTACCTCGTATGGAGTCGGTATCACACAGCCGAGTCCTTCTCGGATATATGTGGATAAACCCCACGAGGCTATAATGGTTTCCTGTTGCAGCGGGCCTTGCTCCTCGTTTCCCCTCTCGTGTCCTTCGGGTACCAGGATGGCGAAGGATGATACTCCTTGAATGGCTACACAGTAACGTAATTGCAGGGCCACTCAATTCCATGTGGCCTGGAACGTAAGTGATGCACACTGAAATTTGGAAGCGCACTTCCAGCTGTTGCAAAGAGGGGAATGGCAACATGTTGCTTGCTCTTCCACGTACAGTCCTTAAACGGAAGCTTATTTCACTGGCGGCCATCTCACTCCATTCCTCGTGGCGGTAACGTTGGTCTCGTCCTCTGCAGTTGTTAGTCTGTGTTGGAGGCCTCGTCCTCCGAGAGTCGGATACTCCTTCTTGCGTCCATTCCCTTCAAAACTCCCGGATCTAATCCCCTTACTCTTGATCGCACTCGTTCCACCAGCGCAACGCCCTCTCTCTAGACCTCGGCTTTTTACGCGAACCAAAATTGCTAGCACTAGCATCGGATTGTATTTGATTCGCAGCAAGAGATGGCGCCTCAGTCTGCGTGCCTATCTCTGAGGAGAACGTCGTCTGCTTTGACGATCTCCCTCTCTTGCCTCGCTTGCTGCGCTGTGACATCCTCGCCCCCAATGATCGCGGATTCAAAGTGTAACCCCTATCGGTTGTATTGATCTCCTTCGAAGCCCGCGACAAAATGCTATTAGCAGAATGCGCTGTAGCATCTTCAGGAAAATGTTTTGCTTCTCGCTTTCAGCCAGAGATTTCTTTCTCGATGCATATTGTCGTGACAGCGCATCCGCTACTACAGTATTTGCCGCTTTAATATATTGTAATGAAATATCACAGTCCATTTCATAGACAGTTTAGGTTGGGAGAGCAGGTGGAAAAACCGACTGGTTGTCTGTATATATTGTAGTCAGTACTTGCTGAATATAATGCCTCCATGTTCTAGCTACATGGGCTACTGCAAGTAACTCCATGGGTTCTCCTGAACCTGCTAGAATCATACTCTACAGGCAACAGCTTGCTACCATACTGCTGCATGGCCACTGCCCCTATAGCCTCCTCGGATGCGTCACATTGGATATGAAGCGCCCGCGATGCATCAAAGATTTTCAGGATGGGGGATTAATGAAGCATTGCTTCAATTCTTTGAAAGTCTTCCTTTGCTCTCACCCCCATTTAAAAGGCACTCCTTTTTGCAACAAGTCAAAAAGTGGGGCTGTGATTCGTGCATAATCTTGAATGAATAACCTATAAAATTGGGCAGTGCCCATAAAGGGTTCTTAACTGCCTCACATTGCGCGGTCATGCCCAAGATCTAATGGTTTTAATAGGCCTATTTTTACATTGCTTCCCTTCGTAAGAGAAGGTGAAGCCTAAATAATCGATTCTAGTTACACCAAAAACACACCTGCTGCATTTCAATAGGAATCTATGTTGTCGTAACCTCTGTAACGCCTTCCTGGTGCGTTCTTTTAAGAGGGCCAAAGTAGGGGCAAAGACTGAGATGTCGTCAAAATACATTATGGCCTCTTTATTTAATATTCCCCATAACGCTTTGTTGATAGCTTTCGTGAAGGTGGACGTGGCACCTTTTAACCCGAAGGGCATTACACGAAATTCATATGTACCTAGGGGAGTTTTGAAATCTGTGTATTTGACGTGGGATGGCTTCACTCTGATTTGATAATATGCTTGAAGCACACCCAATTTGGTAAAGTACTTGGCCCCTTCTAAATGATCAAAAAGAAAATCGATTCGAGGGATTGCTTAATTATTATTTTTAGTCATCTTGTTTAACTTACGGTAGTCCACACACATCTGAAGGCCTCCATCCTTCTTCACTACAAACAATATCGGTGAAGCAAAGGAGGAGGTCGACAGACGTAAGAGACGCTTGTCTAATAACTCACCGATCACTTTTTCCACTTCCCATTCCTCATCCTTAGATAGCGGGTATAGCAGTAAATTAAAAGGGCAAAATGATTGTTCCATCGGAATTTCATGTTGTGTGCCCCAACGGGGCAGCAGACCTGGTGAGAGCTCCTTTTTATATACATCCTGATATTCTTCTATGACTTCCTGAAACCGAAAATTTTATCCATGAGATTCATTATTGGGTATCGAACATTTATGACCAAAAATAGCAAAAACCAGCACCTGGCATTGTGTGTACAGGATGTGACATCAAATTGACGCCGTCTGTCTTCCACTGGGGCAACCATATTTTCTTGCCTCGAACTTTTATCGCGCATCTTTTGTTGTCCCAGTGTAATTGGATATGCTTATCTTGCATCCATTGCATGCCCAATATGACATGGAAGCTCTCTATATGTACCACATTAAGGCTCACTTTGGCCTCGTATTTTCCGCTTTTAACGGGTACTAATGTGGCCATTTGAATAATGTCAGTGGAACGCCCATCCGCAAAAGTTGCCGCCTTGTTCTGGGGACTTATGTCCTTAAGCTTCAACTTCAACTGCCGGGCCATACGGTCATCGATATAATTTTCGAGGGTGTCTGTATCAATTAAAGCTTTGCATACGTTGCCTTTTATTAGCAGCTGCAACACAAACAGAGCATTTTTTGTGTCATTATTCTAGTCGAACCAATACTCAAACAGAGTGTTATGATATGTTGTAATTTTAATATATATATTTTATTGTGATTTATGCTATCTAATCCTGTTAGACTTATTTAATTAGAATCTTGTTTTTTTTGTAAGATTTATATACCAACCTCGCCCTTGTATTACTAACTTTTCGTTTAGACTATACTAACATATAATTGTATCCAATTGATTGTAACATTGTTGCCCGCTGGGATCTTACTCGTCGATCTAGGACCATACTGATCCCAGGAGGGCTTATTTGTAATATAATTTAACTGACTAACTAAATAAATTGAATTGAATTGAATTGAAAATTAATTGGCGGCGGTGGTGGCGACTTTGCATCTTTATCCGCTTTCTGACGACAAACTTTAGCTATGTGACCCATCTTACCGCAGGCAAGGCACTTTATGTTTCTCTTGTTCCCACTGAATCTTGCCTGGTTTTTGGTATTAATAACATCAATTTGCATGGGTTCATCTTTAGGTAATTCCACCGTATCATGCACCTGGTACCAACGTTCTATGAACGTGATTGCTTCTTCCACCGATAAGTTTTCTTTTAGCTTTAATTGAGCTGCTAATTTGTCTGACAGGGCCTGAATTAGGAAATGTAGCTGCTCTGAGCGAGATGAATCAACTAATCCGTTGATCAACTGTCTATAA
The DNA here is from genome assembly GCA_023313115.1 of Rhysida immarginata. NCBI lineage: Eukaryota > Metazoa > Arthropoda > Chilopoda > Scolopendromorpha > Scolopendridae > Rhysida > Rhysida immarginata. Next base: position 1,248,675 of record JAHWFO010019727.1, on the reverse strand, counting down.
CGCCCTATAAATTCCTTGACCCTTCTTCCTTTGAGCTTAAGCTTTTGCAGCTCTGCTCTACGCATCATTTTTGTTTCCCTCCCCTGCAAATGTACTCAAAAATCTGTTTACAAAAGTTGACCAAGTTAATGGTTCCTTCCGTGCGATTATATTAGCAATCCCTTCTTAGCTGCGCCGGAGCAATTTTAATGCAACTATCAATGGGCATTTATTTGCACGTAACTACTAGAATCATTTGTCTGATAAATTCTTCAGGGTCCTCTTTTGGTAGCCTGAGAAAGTGGGAAACTGTAGATTATCTACTGATTTTGGTAGAGAGGTCGGTTGCAATTGTTGCACCGCCTGAATTAATGCTTGAAATTGGGGAGGAATCTGGAACTCTGCCTCAGCATTCATAATGGTTTTATATTAAAGAAACTTGCAAGAGGTTAAATCCAAAAATTCCTTATATTATTCCCCCTGAAATTTAATAAAACCTTCTATCGAAATCTACCTACTACAAAGAAAAAAAACTTGCAAGCAGCAGATAGATTCCGAACTTAAGATTCAACACTACAGTAAAAAAAGGGAGAATAACGCCAAAAAAATTTTGTTTTCTTAAATTACGGATTACGACGCACCGCTTCAAATAACAATGGACTCCAATGCCTAGTCCGTTAAGGAAAAACCATCACTATGACACTGGACACAATGCCGAAGCCCCTGCCAAAAATCCAGCCAATCAGTATTCTGATGATTAAGCGCAATATAGATACTAAAATTGCTCACACGTAGCGATGCTTGCGCTCTGACTCTTGGAAATAAAATAGTAATAAAAAAATTTCTATAGCAGTAGAAGCTGCGCTAAAGCTTAACTTAAAAGACCGCGTTCTAACTACAAGCAATTTAGTAACCTAAATACTCTTGTGGCGGAATAATAAGAAAAGGAATTATCGCAGCTCTGGTTCGCGGATGCACTCCTTTCCGTTCGCTTTCTTCGCTTCGAACCACGTGCAGACGCAAAGGCAGAGAACTTCTCTTTTCTATCCTTTGGAAACGCTGCCTCACTTGTGTCTACAGCGAAATTATCAGCTGGAGACGTGGCAGATCCGATAAGCATTCGTCTCTCCGTCTTCTTGCGTCCGTTCCCTTCGAAACTCCCAGGTCTAATCCCCTTACTCTCACTCGCTCTCGTTCCACCAGCGCAACGCCATCTCGCAGCGCTCTTGTGTCTAGACCTCGGCTTTTTACGCGAACCAAAATTGCTAGCACTAGTATCGGATTGTATTTGATTCGCAGCAAGAGATGGCGCCTCAGTCTGCGTACCTATCTCTGAGGAGAACGTCGTCTGCTACGCTGTGACAAGTACGATAGCCGTGACATAAATGTTCAATGACGCAGTGAAAATTGGTTGAGGATTCCAGAAACACACAGTTCAAACGATGCTCTGCAGTATCCTCTTATCTTTGATGGCGAGGATGGTTACCGCTTTAACTTAAAGCAAACAGATTCTCTCACAGTAAATATGACCCAAAAAAGTAACTTCAATGGAGTTTTATGCACCCCGCATTATGCGGATTACGATTCCGCCAGTGGTTTCATAAATACATCATAGATATATACGCGAAAGTCGAATGTCAACGGTTTCTTTATATTAGGTTAAATCAGAAAATATTGCGTGTTGATGATTATATTTATCTCCAAGATTTTGTGGCTACTAACTGGAATGTCACTGATATAGGAAGGATGGTAATATTACCGGCTACGTGCACAGGCAGTCCAAGGCACATACACGAATATGCTCAAGATGTTATATCCTATGTCCGCAATCATGCCCGTCCGGATCTTTTTGTAACCATAACGTGCAACCCTAAGTTGGCAGAGATTACGGTTGAGCATTTGGAAGGCCAATCACCGATTGATCATCATGATTAAACAGCTAGAGTATTTAAGTAAAAACTATTCAAATTTATTGTTATTACGAAAAGTCATATATATGGAGAAACGCGCTGTTGGATGTATTCGCTCGAATGGCAAAAGCGAGGTTTTCCACATGCACACCTGTTGGCATGGGTTAAAGAAAAAATACAACCGACTGACATAGATGACATAATTTCCTTTGAACTGCCAGATCTTCAACAGTACCCACTGCTATTCGAAGAAGTCGCAAACAACATTATCCATGGGGCATGGGGACCTTTAAACCAGAAGGCACCATGCATGAGAGATGGCAAATGTACTAAGAATTATCCACGACAGTTCATTGATGACACACAATCAGCCAACGATGGTTACCCTTTATACATAAGACGGAAACCTGAAAATAGGGCTTCACAGCGACTCTTACAGTTATGGTTACCGACCAAAACAGAGATATCGAAACTGATAACAGGTGGGTTGTGCCTTATTCCCCTCTCCTTACAAAAATGTTTCAAGCAGACATCAATGTCGAGTACTGCTACTCCCTTAAATATCGGATGATTAAGTAATTCAGGAGCAAAGCAACTCAGCAGTCTTTTTCCCATTATAATCGGACGTGCGCTCCATCAAATCCGCAGTACCTTTGGGATGAATACAAAGAAAATTTAAGTGAAGACATTCTCAGAGAGGCGCAAAGAGCTAACCCAATCACTAACTGAGGTTACACAGTGGGAATAATGAAAGAAGCAGCATAAACTTCTTGAGGACAAGTGTATCTCTATGAACGGCAAAACTCTCTTGCAGTTTGGTCTAGAGGCGCCGAGTCGAAATGGGCAAGAGGTCCTAGATAGAGATTTTTGGAGGGAAAGGAACTATGACATTAATACTCTCCAGCTTTTTCTTGAAAAAAATAAACTTTTACTCTCAGACCAGAGGCAAGCCTATGACGCTGTTTTAAATCTCATTTAGGATGGAAATGGTGGAATTTGTTTCCTTGACGCACCCAGGGAAACTGGAAAAACATTTCTGATAAATATTTTGCTGGCTGAAATTCGCCAAAGAAAAGAAATTGCTTTGACTTCAGCATCTTCTGGAATAGCATCTACACTGTTAGTTGGTTGTCGAACAGTGCATTCAGCTCTGAAGCTACCATCGAATCTGCAGGTTTCAGAATGGCCCATTTGCAACATAACCAAAAGCTCCAGTCAGGCACAAGTCAGGCAGCATTGCAAACTATTCGTTTGGGACTATGGCCCACTGAGAGGCACTAGAAGCACATGATCGCACTTTGCAATACTTGGGAAAATAGTGGCTGATGGGCGTACTGTTGTCCTCCTGTCAAGAGAATTTAGACAAACCGTGTCTGTGATTCCACGCTCTACGCCAGCCTGTCTGAAGTCCTCGACCCTGAAGACCTCGACCTTAGGAGGCGTGTGTGCAAAATGTATCTCAAGACAAATGTGAAGGTTCATTTACTAGGAGAAACAAGTGCAGAACAGTATTCACAGCAATTGCTGATAATTGCCAATAGAGAAGTTCCTGTCGACCCCACAACTGGTCTAATTTCATTTCTCTCAAATTTCTTCAATACGGTCTCTTCACTCGCCGAGCTGATAACTAAGTGTTTACAGATATACTTGAATTTGACAATGCGACGGCTGTGGGAATGGGCTCCAAGACATGACAGCGTTAAATATGTTAACGATTTTATTCAGGAAATGCTTCCTGGCAACCGTGCCACCTTTTCAGGTATTGATACAGTAATGGATATGGGATAAGCTGTGCATTACCCTACAGAATTTTTAAATTCCTTTGAACCCCCAAGAATTCATAGGCTCAATTTATAAAAAGGATCACATATCATGCTATTACGTAACCTTGACCCGCCAATGCTGTTCAAAGGAACAAGACAAACCATGAAGAATCTATTGCCCAACGTAATAGAGGCCACGATCATCGTTTCGTGTAGCAGGCATTAACTTGGAAACACTATGTTTTTCACAGGGGCAATTATATGTATCATGTTCAAGTGCCGGCTCCACAGATAATTTGTTTGTTTACGCCCCGGACGGACAGATGAAGAACATGTTGTACCATCAAGTTTTGGAGTAAAAGCTTGTATATACATAAAATTGTCGGGTAGTGCATTCGAACCTCGGCTGGCGAATCCAGGCACCAGAAACTATAACAGTATTTTTTATATACAAGAACAATTGCCTGTATTTAAAACAAACAAACCCACCTACGAACCCACAAACATTCTTCTTTATATATGTACTAGCAGAGGACCCGGCGTTGTCTGGAATAATTACGCTTGTAGGTAAACAAAACAACCTCAAAAAGCTAAATTAAAACTCGAAATTGCGTGTTGATACCATTGTTGATACTTATTGTTGCAAAAACTTTGTCTTGCAATGTTGGTCATGAGATATTTCTCATTAATATGCCCAGCCATAACCATGAATAACGATTTTTATCAATAATAATTACTTTTTCGAAATCTGAGGTAGACAATGACCTTCCTCATGCTTTGAAGGTCATGTATGCAAAATTTCATCAAGATCGGAATAAAACTGTAGATTTGCATAAAAAACAAACAAACAAACCCACAAACAAACATCCTTCTTTATATAGAGAGAGAGAAGAGACTAGCAGAGGACCCGGCGTTGCCCGGGATAATTACGTTTGTAGGTAAACAGAAGAACCTCAAAAAATTAAATTATAACTCCCAATTGGTTAAATAATAACTCAATCAATACAACATAGAGGAAAGGGCCTATCCATTTTATGAAAAATGCGAAAAACAGGAATTCTGGTTGATATACCGGGACCAGATACATTAGACTCAAGTTTTTATTGCTCTTCACGTAGCACCTCTTGCTCTATTCGAAACTCCCGTTGATCAGATGTTTCAAATGCCCGTATAGCTTTTTCTATTTTAGCTGCAGAGTTCCTCTGACCAATACTCGTTCTTTCTCTTTCCTTTCCAGGCATATACATTTTTGCCAGTCGTGTGGACGTTTGATAGGGAGCTCAAGTGAGACACGCGTGACTCCTTTGCATCATCAATAGACACTGTATTATTAATATTTTGTCACTGCATCATCATTTTATGCTCATTATTAATAATTCTTGGAAACGGTATTCTTCATCATCGCATTATCAATATCTCAGTTTCCAACTTATACACAGGGAATAGTCAAAATGTATTTTTATGAAATGTTTGGATCTAATGTGCTACCAAACAAGCTAGTGATAACCCGTGCGTGGCTCGGACTGTTTTTATGATTAAATTTTGCAATATCCTAAAAATAAACACATGAAAACGCTTAGAATTATTACAGTGAAAATTCACAATGAAAATTCGGAAAAAAATTATTAAAATGCTCACAATGGATGGACCTCTGTATGCATGCTGCTGCTAGCTTAAATAATTTCTTAGTCCCGTAATCTTACTTTAGATGTTCTCCTTGATGTTGTTGCAATTCCTACTTTCGATATCTTGAAGCAAAACCTGGCCATTCATCTCTTTGTGTAGTCTAGTGGTCACCGATTCTTCTATTCACATGTTTACCATTTGTGCTCAATACAGCACAGAGCTAAAGACCCGCTGGATCTGCACTGTACTGTTGCAACAACTGTTGGCATATCTCCATATGCTTCTGTTTCTGCGCAGTGGTGAGGGAATGGGGCACCCATTGTGCACACACCTTCTTCTTCAAATCATCGTGGATGATTGTGTGGAGGGTTCGCTTCCTCTGTCGTCTTTCCATTCTATCTCAATAGTCTGCTGACTTAACATTATCTCCAGTTACTGATCATTTCTAAAGATCTTCAAGAAATTGTTAAGTACTAAGTACTTTCTTTTCTAAGAAAAGCCTGAATAACAGGAATTCTATGTATTTTTACAAATTGAACCTTATCTGTATTGCACAATCTTTGCCTTTCATTGTTGGTCATGAGATATATATTGTTGGTCCCTGCATAGTGTTGGTGCATTGTGTGTTGATACCATTGTTGATACCTATTGTTGGACAAACTTTTACTTGCATTGTTGGCCATGAGATATATATTGTTGGTCCGTGCAGAGTGTGAATTGCATGTTGACACTATTGTTGATACCTATTGTTTCACAAACCTTTCGTTGCATTGTTGGTAATGAGATATATATTGTTGGTCCGTGCAGAGTGTTTGTGAATTGCGTGTTGATGCCATTGTTGATAAGTATTGTTGCACAAACTTTGCCTTGCATTGTTGGTCATGAGATATTTCTCATTAATATGCCTTGCCATAACCATAAATATCGATTTTTTATCAATAATTATTATGTTTTCGAAATCTAAGGTAGACAGTGACCTTCCTCATGGACTGAAGATTAACTATGCAAAATTTCATCAAGATCGGAATAAAACTCTAGATTTGTATAAAAAACAAACAAACCCACAAATAAACCCACAAACAAACAAACATCCTTCTTTATATATATAGATAGAAGAAGGATGTTTGTGGGTTTGTTTGTATTGAAAACATTTCTACAGTTTTATTCCGATCTTGATATAATTTTGCATGCTTGACCTTCAAATCATGAGGAAGGTCACTGTCTACCTCAGATTTCGGAAAAATAATAATTGATAAAAAAAATTGGATAAAAAATTGATATCCATGGTTATGGCAAGGCATATTAATGAGAAATATCTCATGAACAACAATGTGAGGCAAAGTTTGTGCAATAATAGGTATCAAGAATGGTATCAACACGCAATTCACAAACACTCTGCAAGGACCAACAATATGTATCTCATGACAAGCAATGCAAGGAAAAGTTTGTGCAAGAATGGGTATCAACAATGGTGTCAACACACAATGCGCCAACACTATGCAGGGATCAACAGTATAGATCTCATGACCAACAATGAAAGGCAAAATATGTGCAATATAGATAAATTTCAATTTGTAACAATGCATAGAATTCCTGTTATTCAGGCTTTTCTCAGAAAAGAGTTCTTAGTATTTAACAATTTCTTGAAAATCTATAAAAATGATCAGTAATTGGTGATAATGGAGAGTTAGCAGACTATTGAGAAATAGTGGAAAGACAACAGAGGAAGCAATCCTTTAGCTCTATACAGTATTGAGCAAATGGTAATTAGAAGAATCGGCGACCGCTAGACTACACAAAGAGATGAAAGGCCAAGTTTTTGCTTCAAGACATCGAGAGAAGAAAAGAAATTGCAACAACATCATGTGTACATCAAGTAAGATTACGTGAGTAAAAAATTATTTAGACTAGAATACATCCTTAGAGAGGTCCATCCAATTTGAGCCTTTAAACAAATTTTTTTTGGTAAATCGAGTCCCGGTATATTACCTAGAATGGATTTTTTCAGTGAAGAGATAAATTCCTGTCTTTCGGATTTTTATTAGAATGGATAGTGCCTTCGCTCTATATTGTAGTGATTCAGTTATTATTTAACCCATGTAGCTTTTTGAGGTTTTCTGTTTACCTACAGGCGTAATTATCCTGGGCAACGACAAGTCCTCTTCTAGTCTTCTATATATATAAAGTAAGATGTTTGTTTGTTTGTTTGTGGGTTTGTTTCTAATACAAATCTAGAGTTTCATTCCGATCTTGATGACATTTTGCACACTTGACCTTCAAAGCATGAGGTCGGTCACTGTCTAACTCGGATTTTGAAAATTTAATAATTATTGATAAAAATCGATATGGTTATGGGAAGGCATATTAATGAGAAATATCTCATGACCAACAATGCAAGGCAAAGTTTGTGCAACGATACGTATCAACAATGGTGTCAACATGCAATGCACCAACACTATACAAAGATCAACAATATATATCTCATCACCAACAATGTAAGGCAAAGCTTGTGATATATGTACTCTGTTCAACGAAAGAAATACTGGGTGTGTCCAGTTAAATTTCCAATTTCAATTGCTAAACACTGTTAATTTTACTTAATCACAATTTCTAACAATTGAAATCGGAAATTTAATTGGACACGCCCAGTTTTTCTATTGATGAGGCAAAGGAGTCACGCGTGTTACTCTTGAGCTCCCTATCATACGTCCAGACGACTGGCAAAAATTTATATGTTTGGAAAGGAAAGAGAAAGAACGAGTATTGATCACATAAACTCTGCAACATAAACAGAAAATGCAATACGGGCATTTGAAGCATCTGAACAATGGGAGTTTCAAATAGAACAACAGAGCTTCTACGTTAAGGGAAAGAAAATCCCGAGTCTAAAGTATCTGGTGATGCTCTGCAGTGGTGAGGCAAGTCAAGAAGAGTTTAGATAAAGTCCCGGTATATCACTTAGAATTCCTGTTTTTCGTATTCTTCGTAGAACGAATAACCCCTTTGCTTTTTGTTGTATTGATTGAGTTACTATTCAACCAACTGGGAGTTATAATTTAATTTTTGAGATTGCTTTGTTTACTTACAGGTGTAATTATCTCGGGCAAAGCCGCGTACCTCTGCTAGTCTTCTATATATATAAAGAACGATGTTTGTGGGCGAGTTTGTTTGTTTGTGGGTTTGTTTTTTATACACTATCTACCCAAAAGTAATCGGACACATTCGATTTTAAACGTTTTGTCGAATATCTAGAAAAATACATGACGAATCATCCTGAAACGTCAGGGATGTAAAGAGCTTGTTACTCCACATATACTTCAGCGAAGGTTTTGTTCCGAAGGCAAATAGAGGACCAGCAACAAAGTGAACCAAAAGAATATTGTTTGGAATCACCTTGAAAAAAATAATGGATGAAATGCGTTGTAACTTTAGCATAGGATTAAGAAACTTCTTTTACTTATCGGTGTTCATTTGTATGAGAATAGCACGTATATTCATGGAGATATAAAGATTTTTTTAAAATAATGGAATTGTTTTCGTAAGTTTTGACGTAGAATGCGTCTTACGTTTCGAGACTAGGATGCCACGCTTAAATCGTTGATGTCACGAAAAGAGTTGATCACGAAAACTTTAATAACGTGAAAACTATTAATGATAGAAGAATGATAGATATCGCATTCGATAGAGTATAGAATAAAGCATGTTCTAGACAACCATTGATTTCGTGATAACCTCATTGGCTGACGCAATCGCAGTGCAAAGTTTAGTCAGAAAATCTGCTCTATTGCGGATATTAAATTAGTCTAGCGCCGGCTATCACCGCATATTAAATTAGTCTTTGTGCTATCACGACGTTTGAGATGTCATTTTTTTATCTTTCCGCGCTTTATAAAATGGCTTAAAATTTAAGAGTCAGTATTGAATAGTATCTAAGATATCGACCTTCGAAGTGTGGAAATTTCGCAAAAATTACAGTATTTCCAAATTTATGCCTAATAAACACGAGAAAAATTATAGAAACCGTCACAGGAATATAGATCGAGAGATGGGGAATCCAAAAACACCCGGATGTCCAATACGAATGCGCCAATAACTGAAAGTTCGACGCCAATAATATATCAGGTGACATAAACGTATCAACATGAAGTGATGGAATTCAACTAGTGGAAGTCCATAACGAGCCATAACCGTCAACATTAACAGCATCTTCATCAAATATGATTTAAGTAAGGAGCGACATATATACGAAAATTTGGGAGACTGAATTCAAATTTCGTTTTATATTCATTAACAATAAATTTGGATATTCATGTAATGTTTACAACGGATTTTATTTTGAGAAGGACTTTAAGCGCCCACATAACAGTAATGTGATACGTTTGCTCCATCAGTTTCATCAGTCCAATGTGAATGATTTCATGCTGTGCGTTCATTGTAGATCAAATTTAGAAAAATTAGACACGCTGCGGATTTGTGCCTAAGACACGGGATGTAATATCTTCTGCGTCAACTATATGATGAGCCACATTTGTAAACTAGTCGCCAAAATTTCGACTGTTTTGCCAAAACAGATACACAAAGCTAAGAAGAGACGTGCAGTGATGGACAAAGAAGATTTAGATAAAAACTTCATAATGAAAACTTCATAAATAACAAAGAAGTGACTGATAATGAAAACTATGGAGTCTATGACATTTTTAGTTCAAACTTCAATACATATAGACACAGAAATGTGAACACAGAGTGATTAGATACCGCCATTATTGCATCGATGACACAATCAATTACCAGCCTGAAATGATTACATTGTTCTATCCATTTCGCAATGAAGTTGTAGATGTATTAGATGTACACAAATTAATCCAATTGTATGATCCGAACAAGGTGATCATTTTAGCCAAATGGAAAGAATACGAAAGCAACAGATATAGATGGATTGATGGGATAACTTAGGGAACTGTGCAAGAACGACAACGACATTGCAAACAACTTGCAAACAGAACATAATGAAAGATGAGTACATGCGAAGTGTTGTTGGCGAGGCGGGTTATGAGAACAACGATGAATTCGAATACGAGACCGGCAAGGCTATTGCACTTGAAAGAAAGTGTAGCAATGTGATATCCAAATATATGCAGAGCAATGTGAACAGAAGAGTTGATCTTGGAATTTATACGCAGAATATGCACACGCGATAGCGAATGCATAAATGTTTACTTGGCCCGTACTGCTGGCAATGTGTCACGGAATAGAGATGCCTTTGCGAATCGAGCTCTTTCCCACTCGCATTTTCTATGCGTCGTGTTGGAAGGAGAGGCGACGTAGAACTCGTCGTCAACAACGTCAACTCCAAAGGACCAATGAGAGAGGAGAGCGGGAATTACGAGGACAGGACGTGGAGAACCAAGAACGTGGAGTTTGCCTTAGAGGAGTCGGCGTGAACGGACGGAAAAAGGAGCCGATGAGCCCGTTCTACGCGATATCAAGGGACGGCAGTGTGTTGGCGTTTCCGAGAGAGAAGAAGGAATGCGACCAAGCGAAGGTAGCATCCACCATATCTCAGCTGATCGTCGAGCCCTGTGTACCGGTGAGCGAGGTGTTCAACGAGAGCCCCGCTACGACGAAGTCCTTCGACCGAAGCCGAGCAAATTCCTGAGCTCCCGTATTGGACAGTTAGAACTGGCATCAATTTTCTGGTGAGTGCTAATTTTCAATTAGGCGTGTGCGCCCAACAGAC
>JAHWFO010019727.1:1205201-1228650 GCA_023313115.1 Rhysida immarginata | reverse complement strand
GATATTCGACAAAACGTCTAAAATCGAAAGTGTCCAATTTCTTTTGGGTAGATAGTGTACAAATCTACAGTTTTATTCCGATCTGGATGAAATTTTGCATTCTTGACCTTCAAAGCATCAGGAAGGTCACGGTCTACCTCAGATTTCGGAAAAATAATAATTATCGATAAGAAATCGATATTCATGGTTATGGCAGGGCATATTACTCAGAAATATCTCATGACCAACAATGAAAGGCAAAGTTTGCGCAACAATGTATATCAACAATAGTATCAACATGCAACTCACAAACACTCTGCACGGACCAACAATATATATCTCTTGACCAACATTGCAAGAAAATTTTGTGCAACAATACGTATCAACAATGGTGTCAACATGCAATGCACCAACACTAGGCAGAAATCAACAATATATATTTCATGACCTTAAATGAAAGAGAAAATTTGTAACGTTGCATAGAATTCATGTTGTTCAGGCTTTTCTTAGAAAAGAGAGTTCTTAGTACTTGACAATTTTTTGAAAATCTGGAGATAATGGAAAGTTAGTAATCTATTGAGAAAGAGTGGAAAGACAATAGAGGAAGCACTCCTTTAGCTCTGTGCTGTATTGAGCAAATGGTAAGGAGGTCAATAGAAGAATTGGAGATCGCTAGACTATAAAAAGAGATGAATGGCCAAGTTTTGATTCAAGACATCGCGAGAAGAAAGGGAGTTGCAACAATATCAAGTGTACATCTAAAGTAAGATTACGTGAGTTAGAAATTATTTAGACCAGCAGTGGCATTCTTGGAGAGGTCCATGCATTGGGAGCCTTTAAAAATTTTTTTTTACTTTTATTAGGATATTTTCACTATATTAATCCTAAGCGTTTACATGTGTGTTACTTTTAATATATTTCAAAAATAATTCAAAAAAAAAGTCCGAGCCACGCAGGGGTTATCACCTAGCTTATTTGGTAGTACAGCAGGTCTGAACATTTCCTAAAAATATATTTTGACTATATTCTGTGGGAAAGTGTATATTTTGGAAACTGAAATGCTGACAATGCGTTGACTGAACGTTCGTTTCCAAGAATTATTTATAATCAGCATAAAGTGAACATGCACTGACAGAACATTAATAAGTCTCCTTTGAGTTCCCTATCCAACGTCCAGACGACTGGCAAAATTTTATGTGTCTGGAAAGGAGAGAGAAAGAACGAGTATTGGTCAGAGAAACTCTTCCACTACAACAGCAACGCTGAATGAGCGTTTGAAATATCTTATTAGAGCAACAGGGTATAAGAGCTACTAAGTCAAGGGCAAGAAAAACTTGAGTGTAAAATATCTGGTGATGCTCCACAGTGGTAAGGCAACTCAATAAGTGTTTAGATGCGCTGGTATATCACCTGGACTACCAGTTTTTCGTATTTTTCGTAGAATGGATAGTCCCTTTGCTCTGTGTTGTATTGATTGAGTTATTATTTAACCAATTGGGAGTTATAATTTAATTTTTTGAGATTGTTCTATTTATCTACAAGTGTAATTATCCTGGGCAATGCCTGGTAAGTCTATCTTTATATATAAAGAAGAATGTTTGTTTGTGGGTGGGTTTGTGGGCTTGTTTCCTATACAAATCTACAGTTTTAATGCGATCTTGATGAAATTTTGAATACTTGACCTTCAAAGCATGAGTTAGGTCACTGTCTACCTCAGATATCGAAAAAACGATAATTATTGATAAAAAATGGATATTCATGGATATGGCAAGGCATATTAATGAGAAATACCTCATGACCAACAATGCAAGGCAAATTACAACAATTGTATCAATACACAATACAACAATAAGTATCAACAATCGTATCAACATGCAATGCACCAATACTATGCAAGAATAAACAATCTATATCTCTTGACCAACAATGCAAGGCAAAGTTTGTGCAATATAGATAAGTTTCAATTTGTAACAATGCAGATAATCAGGCTTTTCTTAGAAAAGAGAGTTCTTGGTACTTAACAATTTCTTGAAAATCTTTAAAAATGATCAGTAACTGGAAGCAATGGAAAGTTGGCAGACTATTGAAAAAGAGTGGAAAGACAACAGAGGAAGAACTCCTTTAGCTCCGTGCTGTATTAAGCAAATGGTAAGCAAGTAAATAGAAGAAACGGCAACTGCTAGACTACACAAAGTGATGATTGCCAAGTTTTGCTTCAAGACATCGAGAGAAGAGCAGGAATTACAACAATATCAACTGTACATCTAAAGTAAGATTACGTGAGTAATAAATAATTTAGACTAGCAGTGGCATCCTTAGAGAGGCCATCCACAGAGCTTTTTCACTTTATTTTGATAGTATTCTGTTTGAAATTTGATTTATTTTCATTTTATTTTCTCTCATTGAGTGCCTTTGCACACAGATCAAGTTAAGTGGTGTAGTGGCTGTATTTTTTCTCAGGTTGAGCTTGGTTGAAATGTTAGCAGATGAGGCCTTGTTAGGGGGTGAATATTAATGAGGTGGGTGTGACCCAAAAGTGGCCAATCAGTGTGCATTATTCATGTCACGTGACCCCACACCCCCTCTGCCACCATGCTGAAGTCACGGGCGGTCATTTTTGGGTCACAAGATGGGTTTTCCCTGTGACGTCATGTCAGTTATGAATAATTTAATTTTAATATGCTGTTATGATATTAATATTCAGCCACCATTGGTTCCCCACCAGACCCTTTTTTTAACCCGGCGTCACTCGCGCGAGCGGTGTTTACACCGCACTTTTTGATTTTTTTGATTTAGCTCATCATACAGTGGCACTACCTTGTGATGACTTCCATGTATTCCAAGTACAACTTATTGGCAACAGCTAGCACCAATAAAAAATGTTAAAATTAAAAATTAAAAAAGTTAAACTTAACAAATTAGAATGCAAAAATTAAAAAAAAAGCTACGATTTTGGCATAAATTTATAAAAGTATAATAAAAATCATTTTGTTATTTTATCTCACTGAGTTCTTTTTTATCAAATAAAATCACTTTTAAAAAGTGCGGTGTAAACACCGCAGCGCGGGTAGTGCTGTTATAAAATTTGGCGCGAGTGACGCCGGGCTACATTTTTTTGTTTGTTTTGTTTGTTTTTACATTTTTTTTATTTCTTTATTCAATTTTATAATTTATTCAATTTTATACTGTATTCAATTTATACTTTATTCAATTTTTATTCAATTTTTCAAGTTTTTGTTTTTTGTTTTAATCTTTTGTTCTTCATGCTTTCGGTTTGTCTATGCTCGGCCCAGGTCAACTTCGTCTTAGGCGGTTCTCACGTGCATTTCCAAGGCGTCCTCATCATCTGTCTCGCAGTCGGTATCTTCATCGCTTTCATCGTTTGCATTGTCGTGGATGGTGAAGGAGGTTTCGGTTCCCACATCGAGTGTTTTTGGTTTACACACTGTGAAATGATGGACCTCAATTATCACAGCCAACGTATAAGCAGCAGTAGGTGTTTCTTAATGAGGGCGACTGGGTCCGTTGCGAAATATAGGGTTCAACCATTCGTTCTCGGCCATGGACAGGACAAGTCTTTTGGCATTTGTAACCTCCATGCCATGTAATCGACTTAAAACATAGCAGTGAATCTCGCCATATGCATAAAATCGCGTAGTGACGCGTTTCCAATGGTTTACGATCCCTTGCAATGCACAATAATGTAGAGTACCTGCGAAAATGTGTGCTTCGGCTGGGTAGTGTGTAATTGATGGCTTTGAGTCGGTTGCAATCGACTTCACTTAGTTATACCTGTTTTGCTTCGGGAAGCAAGAAGGTACTGTGACCCTTCAATCTCTGATCGTAGATGCCCAACTGCCTCTTTGGTTCGTTCATCAAGTTTTTGGACATTATAGATACCACACATCGATAATTTGTGGAATATCACATCGCCTTTCTCGGTTTTGAAAGTATTGGCAGTAATAGTGGCACCCCGTACTACAGTTAGAGAGAGAGAGAAAGAGAGAGAAAGTCATACTTTGTTAATGAGATAAAGTGCATTCAAACATGTTTTCTAATAATAATAATAATAATGCGTGCGTAGAATGAATTTCTCTACTTAGAGTGAAGGGCAGGATTATTTTGCAAGTCGCATTTTCTAGTGGCTATGGAGTTGTTGTGAGCGTGGGTTGTTCGTGTTGGCTGGCTGGCTGACTGGTTGACTGAGTACTGAGTGAATGCTAGGCATCTGAGTCTTCCCACGCCAGCAGCTGAAGTCACGGTTGTTATGATGATGGCGTTGGTCACGTGGTTTCCATCTCCTTCCAGAATCTTCTAGATGTTTCTTTTTGATTAGAGTGATTTCTCTCATTGACCTTTTGACTTTTGATTTCATTGACCTTTCGCTGAATGACCCCAAGTCTTTTGTTTTCCTTTCTCTGAAATGTATTGAATATAAAAATATGGGTAGGGTCTCATTTGGTTTTGGTGTAACCAATTACTAATAGGACTCAATTTGACAATAGGACTCAAGTTGACTCATTTTACCTTGATTTTACTAAGGCTTTTGATAAAGTCAACATTCCTCTGCTTTTGGTTAAATTGCGACATATTGGTTTGGCAACTTCTGCAATTGATTGGTTTAAAAACATGCTTATTGGCCGAACTTGTAATCTGAGGTTTCAGGATCAATCCTGTCCACCTCTTCCTATAAAGAGTGGCGTCCTGCAAGGGTCCCCACTGGGCCCCTAACTTTTTAATATATTTCTCGCTGATCTTTCGCATATTTTATTGCACTTTCACTCTAGAGCGATTGTTTACGCTGATGATGTAAAACTTTATTATGCTATTAAAGATTGGAATTCTTGCCTTCAGCTTCAGGAGGCGCTTTCTCGAGTGTATCAGTGGTCAAGTAACAATGGATTAGAACTAAATGAATCAAAATCGCCCTTTTAGTAGATCTACCGCTCCTTTTACATTTAATTATTATATTAAAAATAATGTCTTGGCTCGAAATAATAGTTTGAGGGATTTGGGAGTAGTCTTGTCCGACAACTGCTCTTTTACTAATCACTTAAATCAAATTTATTTGGATATTTCGCGTTGCATTGGATTGATGAATAGGTCTATTCATTTTTTCTCCGATATTAGAACCTTTTTTACTTTGTTTAAGACATTTTTGATACTGAAAATTCCTGTTGTGCCTGAATTTGGCATGGTGGTAATTCTCAAGCCTTGCAAAAAATCCAACGCAAATGTTCTAGTGTTAATGCTTTATTGGGGAAGAATTTAGGTAATCACGTGTTTTTAATACAGAATCATAATGTTTTTAAAATTCAACGCATTATTATTAAATTTTTTATGGACATTCTGTTAAGTGTATTTCATGAAAGACTGAATGTTTCACCTTTGGTGAATGATTTTAATTTTCAAAGTCTGAGGTTGACACGTAGGGGTTATGTGCTTAATTGCTCTCTTAAATGGAAAACTTTTATTTTGCGTATTGACCCTGTATATAAAATTATAACTAATTATCTTAATCATTTTAAGGACATTAGCCTTTTGGCTTCTAACGATCTACATTTTCACTTATTTTCTTGATTTTTTTTTTTTTTTGGTTTTTGTTTGTTTTTTGTTTTCTTTCCTTACTTTTATGTGTTTTTCATCAACCCCGGTTTGGGCCTCGGCCTATTTGGGTACAACATGAGCTTCATTAGTGTAGTTGTCTATGCTGGTTCTCCTCAGTTGTTGTTACATTATTATTATTATTACTAGCAGAGGACCCGGCATTGCCCGGGATAATTACACTTCTAGGTAAACAGAACAACCTCAATAAGCTAAATTAAACCTCCAAATTGGTTAAATATTAATTCAATCACTACAATATAGAGCGAAGGGACTATCCATTCTAAGAAAAATCCGAAAGACAAGAATTTACCTCTTCACTGAAAAAAATCCATTCTAGGTGATATACCGGGACTTTAAAGACATAAATTTTTTTAAAGGTTCACAATGGATGGACCTCTCCAAGGATGCCTTCTAGTCTAAATAATTTTTTACTCACGTAATCTTACTTTAGATGTACACTTGATGTTGTTGCAATTTCCTTTCTTCTTTCGATGTCTTGAAGCAAAAATTGGCCATTCATCTCTTTGTGTAGTCTAGCGATCTCCAATTCTTCTATTGACCTCCTTACCATTTGCTCAATACAGCACAGAGCTAAAGGAGTGCTTCCTCTATTGTCTTTCCACTCTTTCTCAATAGTCTGCTAACTCATTATCTCCGGTTACTGATCATTTTTAAATTGTTAAGTACTAAGAAAAGCCTGAATAACAGGAATTCTAGGCACTGAATTCTATATTACACAAACTTTGCCTTGCATTGTTGGTCATGAGCCATATATTGTTGATTCTTGCTTAGTGTTCGTGCATTGCATGTTGACACCATGGTTGATACCTTTTGTTGCTCAAACTTTTATTTGCATTGTTGGTCATGAGATATATTTTGTTGGTCCATGCAGGGTGTTTGTGAATTGCGTGTTGATACCATTGTTGATACTTATTGTTGCAAAAACTTTGTCTTGTATTGTTGGTCATGAGGTATTTCTCATTAATATGCCCTGCCATAACCATGAATATCGAATTTTTATCAATAATTATTATTTTTTCGAAATCTGAGGTAGACAGTGACCTTCCTAATGCTTTGAAGGTCATGTATGCGAAATTTTATGAAGATCAGAATAAAACTGTAGATTTGTATAAAAAACAAACAAACAAACACACAAACCCACAAACAAACCCACAAACAAACATCCTACTTTATATATAGAGAGAGATTATTATTTTCATTATTATTATTATTATTATTATTATTATTATTATTATTATAATTATTTTTATTATAAGTGACACTGGAGAATGCCAGGAAGCTGTCTGCATCTAAATCATGCATAATAGCAAATATTCCGGACTTTATTTTTAAAGGCTGCATTGAAGCTCTGGCTCTTCGTTTTTCATAACTATTTAATTTATCCCTTGAATCTGGTCGATATCCTGATGACTGGAAGCAGGTCTTGATTCAAGCTATCCCGAAACAAGGTGAATCTAGAGCTAGGCAGGCTTATCGACCTATCACTTTAATTTCCTTTCCTGCGAAGCTGCTCGAAACTATGGTGGCAATATGTTTTCTCTAGCTTTTAGTGTTAATATCCTGATCTTGTATGGCAATCATGATTCCTTCAGTTTCTCCAAACAGACTCCCTTCACTCAACCAAAAGTTCGACGCTTTTTTGTCAACGTGTGGCTGGTTGAGGTCAGAAGAAGTTGCTTTCCGAGCCATGATTGAAGTTTAGTGCATGTTGTGGGAAAGTTATGGGTGTTGTGCATGCTGTTCAGATTCAGAGGTGTGTATTTTGTATCAGCTTTGTGTAATGGTGATGTGTGTTGTTTAGAGTGAAAGAATTCTCTGAGTGAGTGAGTCTGTTTCTGGTGTAGATCTGTTATGTATCTCTGAACGAGGCAGGGCGAGTCTTTCAATAGCTGCGTGTGGATGGTGCTGTCTGTGCTTTGTAAGCAGTTTACGTTGTTTCCTTTCAAGTCCCTCAAGGTCTGTGTGTGTCCACTGTATGACTCCAAAGGAGTAGGAGAGTATTGGTGTGGCAAAAGCATTGATGGCCTTGATAAAATTTCTGGAATTTAAGTGCGTTTTAAGTATTGTCTCTAGCAAATGAAGATAATATTTTGTGAGTTATTCTTTATGTGATTGTGCTCCAGAAGCTTGGCTTGCTTAAATCCTAGATATTTGTAAAATTCGTCATTTTTCATAGCAGCAATGTGATCTGGTTCATCTTATGTGAAGCCCCCTTCCCTGAGTACTCCATTTTCAATGTGAATGGTTTTGTATTTGTCCAACCCAAACTGCATGTGTATGTCATTTGAAAAAGTTTGTGTAATGTCAAGTAATTGTTGCAAATGTGTTTGTGTGGAGGCGTGTAGATTTTCATGTCATCCATGTAGAGAAAGTGTGAAAGCGTGTAGTGGCAGCTTTTATTATGTTTAATTGTGTAGCAGTAAGTTGTGTTGTTCAGTCTGTTTGAAAGTGCATTCAGTGCAAGACAAAACCAGAGTGGACTCAGTCAGCTACCCGGTGGAAGATGCCCCGGTTTATCTGTATTTGTCAGTCGTGATGGTTTCACTGTTGAGTGTGAGGTGTAGTGTAGTTCTCCAATGCAGCATTGTACTTTATAAAAATGTGATAAATATAATTTTTATTTTATATAATCGTAGTGTATATAAAAGCCATGAGTGTGGGACACTAGCAAAGGCCTTTTTGCAATCAATGTAGGCTGCATGGAGGTGTTGATGTTTATTGTGAGTTTTCTGTAGGACCACACAGTCTATCAGGAGTTGCTCCTTACAACCCATGTGATTTCTACGGTATCCCTTTTGTGAGAATATTGTTTGTGTCTATGTGTGTATAAATTTTGTTTGCGATACAGGCAGTTATGATTTTGTAAAGTGTAGGCAGGCATGTGATAGGTCTATATTGTGTGGGATCTGTAGTATTATGTGACTTTGGTACCATGTACGGTATGTTATTCCTTGTGTGAGGAAATGTGGCAATGTCTGTGGTGTTTGCAAAGTGTTGGAGATCTGTTTTGCAAGGGCCAGATGCAAACAGGTTAAGCGCTTATACCGGAAGTTCTGAATCCTATCTACACCTGGAGCCTTCCAATTGTGTGTACGTTTAATGACTTGTGAGAGTTCGTCTGCTGATATGTCAGTATAAGGCATGTTTGGTAGTGTGGATGCTAATTGCTCCTCTTCCCTGATCCAGCTAGCTTCCCTATTATGTTCAACTGAGACAGACCAAAGAGACGACCAATAATGTTGGAGTGCTGTTTGTGTTGGCAGACCTGTGTTTTGTGTCTGTGTATAATCTTTGTTTAACTGCTTATAGAATGTCTTCTCATTGTTTGCGAATACCTTGTTCTGCTGTTTGCGCTGAGTGCATGTTTTGTATCTCTTCAGGCGTTGTGTTTTTGCAGCTAACTTTTGTTTTAATGTGTCCATATATTCTGTAACGTGTTGATTGTTCTGCTCATGTCTGGTGTGTGTTTTAATGTTCTTTAATAATTGTCTGAGGCGTTTTTTCTGCTTTGATGAAGTGTTGTTTTCAGTGTACTATGTAAGTCTACCTAACTGCTTATGGATTTCGTAAATCTCAGACTCAATCTGCTTTTGCCATTTGGGTTTTCTGTTGGGTGTATAATTTTTGTATGTTTTTATGGATTGGTTTCCTACCCAGTGTGGATATAACTGTAAGAGCCCCAGCATAAATAAGTAGATATATGTATTTTAAAGACAGATTTTCTTCAATGTACTCTGGTAAGATATATGTGTTCATGTAAGATAAAATATCCCCTGTTTTGCTGTTTATGTTTATTTTAGGTATATCTGCTCTTTGTGTGGGATCTGTTCCCATGTAAACTGTAAGGTATCTTTGTAGGGTGTCATTTAATGTTTCAATAAGTTTGGTATTCATTTTGTGTTGTGGATGAATATCATGGTTAAGTTCATTGTTGAGTGTGTGTTCTACAAGTTCATTAGTGATCTCAATGTTAGTGTTTGAATTTGTGTGTTGAGTGTCGGTTTGTGTAGATGGCTCGTGTTCTTGTAGCTGTTGTGCAACTTGTTGATTTATTTTCTGTAGTGTGGGTAAGGGTATTAAATTGTTCATAACAATTGTGTGACGCTGATCTGCAATGCGTTGTTCAGTGACTGTGATGTGAGGATATGTCTCTTTGAAAATGTTATATAAATGTTGTCTGTAAGCTGTAGTGTCAGTTTCCAATTTAGTGACTGCGTAGTAGGCTGACATGATAAAACAGTTTATGTCATTCGTCCATTTCATGTGTTGGCGTGGCTTGCCTGCCTTGATGGTCGAGGGTAAAGAAGCTCTTGAAACACTAGGGACAGGTTGTGGCATTGCAGTAGTTGAACAGCTGTTGGTGCTGCTTTCGCCACCAGTGGCCCTGGGAGATTGTGGCATATTTTTCGAACGTGAGCCTCTGCCTAACCCACGAGCGCGGACCTTGGTAACCCTGGTGACGTCCGAACCAGTATCAGATAACGCACTGCCACTAATCATAGTGATCACCAATAAATGGGTGGTCCTGTTAGCCATCTCCATCATCAGCCCTACTTGGTTGATGTAATTCGCTCATCAGCCCTACTGGGTCATCTGGACCATCAAGATTAATCTAAGGGTTGATAAGATCAGACCTGTTAACCAGGGCCATCTCTCTAAGATGTTGACCCCCACGCACAACACGGTCGTAAGACCACACGAGGGTTATTATTATTATTATTATTATTATTATTATTATTATTAATACTACTTTTACCCATTCAGGTATTAAAATTAAGTTAATAATTTTTCCTTTTTTTATTATCGATGTTAAATTTAACCAATTTAAAATAAAATAATTGATAAAAGAAATGAATTTAACTTTTTACTATCATTGGTAAATTTAACCATTTTAAAAAAAAATTATAGAGGTAAATTTTACAAGTATTAATCACAAATATTTTTATTCACTAATTGGTTACTAAGGTTTTGATATAAAGTAAAGTTATTTTTGAGTTATATATTTATAAGCCATTTGTAGTTTTATAATTCAAGTTTTAAAAGTTTTCTCATAGGGCTTAGGTTTCAAAAGGATGATAAAACCTATGATGTGACCTATGTCCACGCCATCTAGATACACATGTATCTAGATGGCGTTGACGGAAGTCACCTAGAAAGACATGTTTCTAGAGAAGGTAATTTATATACTTTACTAGTGAATGATATAAACACCGGGTGCAGGTTTGTTTTGGTCATCAAGTCATAATAAAATTGTTTGAATACAATCACATGGTGCATGCTACCCTGTCGCACATCATAAAACACCTAGTGTGAAAACAGCCCACATGATGTATACTAACTAATTACAATTAACAAAACCTCCCATATGTTAACTAATCTTAACAACTGTTTACATTTTAATATTAATGTGTGTGTATTTGCTACCATTAAAATAAATAAATAAATTTTACTATACTTTTATAAAATATAACTTTACATTTAATTAAGTAATTAATTTACGAAAAAATTTAAATATATTGATGTCTGTACTGTAACATTCAACTTAAAACACATGACTAATATACATACTCATTTTTTATTTTTATTTTTTCACAACTGAATTTTTTACATATGGTTAATACATCTTAAAATACAGAGTTTTTTTATTTTTTTTAAATACACATTCACTTGCCCAAACTGAACTATTATTTATTTTATATTCTCAACTGAATTTTTTTACAAATACTTCAATTTTACAAATCTAATGTTTTAATTTTAAAATAAGGATGATTGTTATACAAACTCCTAAGCTTGAGATCTTAAATGGTTTTATCACTCGTTAAACATAATTGTTGAACACATTAACCTGTACATGATTTTTTTACTTTATTTAATATATCAGGTTGTTGCAAAAGTTTTTTCTGGATTTTTATTCTAACAAAAAAACGATTGAACTTGAATGACGGGTAATGGTTGAAAAGTGAACCTTGAACTGTTCGGCAAGTTCCCTCGTTGTTACTTTGTGATCTTCATCAATTGCTTGGCATAGATCACCATCTGAAATCATGATTGGCCAACCAGAGAGGTGCATATTGAAGTGCTATCTCAATGTCTGAACCGGCAATACCATTCTTCTATTGTACGTAAACTAACAGTGCAATCACCTAAACATTGGCAAATGTTTTGGTAACATTGCACAGCACTGATCTTTCCAGAATAGTCATAGAAGATCATTGCTCGAATATGCTCACGTGAAAGGTCCATTTCAGACCGTTGATGGCACATACTGATGTATAGTCAAAAAGTTGATTCTTGGATGTAATATAGCAAAGATATTCAGGAATCAAATGCAATAATTTGTTTGAAAAAATATAAACACCCCCCTCGGAAAATGAGCCCTTCTAAAACCGGAAGAAACTTTTGCAACAACCTGATATATAGTAAATATTATCACTTACTTTTTATTTTGACTTAAATATAAAATTAACTGGGTATTTTTTAATTCAGCACCACAATAGCCATAAGGGAAACTCTTTGTTAAATTTGCTGGGATTGTGAACTGTTTTTGATTAGTACATCTGTAAATTTTTTGTTGGTTTATTGTGTAAGGTTGGAGATGCTTTGTTACGTACTAGGTTGAGGTTTACAGGTACTGCGAGCGTTCTGAGCAAACCCTAAGTTTCATCCCTCATGAGTCCCTCAATCGTGACCGGTTTAAGTATTTCTGTTGTACTTCTCGATAACGTGATACCTTTCACTTTTAGTTCATGAGTTCCGTTCGAGTAGTACATACAGTAATTCTTAGCTCCGGCAGCAACCAACTTCTCAGTGTATACGTTAGGCCCAAATTTTTCATCTGTAAGTTTTCCTAGATTATGTCCTCTCGGGAGTAAATTAACACCTCTAGGTTCAAGGTAAATCGCAGAATCTGTATAAAGTATACGAGTTCCCAAAACTTTAAAGATTTTATATAATTCTGACTGGCCATAACACATGACAAATGAGGCAATAACGCATTCCCTTTTAAATGAGTCATAGAATGAGTTGTTTTATACGTCATTAAGATAATGTTGTTGTTTACGATGTCGAGGTCTGTCACTTCGACTGAGGGTGTGTTAAAAAGTTAATAGCACTCGACAAAACTATCAACTTACACAGATTGTTGTTGTTTAGCATTGTTCAGGCCTAAATAACTCCAGGCATTGTTTAAAGCTAACTTACATATACTGCGTAAACCGGGGTTTTTTTCAAACTTTTATGGTTCTAGACAATACCTTCCTTTATGTACACATCTTTCAAAAATGCATCTCTCTCACTTTGAGTGTTGGCATATGGGGGCCAGTCAGAGGCTTGGATTTTACCACCAATAAAGGTGTTCACATATTCACTGAAAAAATGAGTTTCCCCTGTTTCCTTATTGTATACAAATTGTTTGTCTTAGTGTCATACCTCGTAAGTTTTCACAACAGTATATCCTTCTTTTAAAGCCATATAAAACTAAGGGGTAGGCCAAGCTGCAGTCAGGTAACGCTCATCTTCTGTGTGATTGCGTAATTTATTCAACTGGTATGGCAAAGGGAGAAAAAAGCAGATTTTTACAACGATAAGGTAACACAGGTATGAACAAGTCCCTCGGTAGTAGTACTGTTGCCTTGATCAACCCAAAGTATACAAATAGCTCGTGAGAGAAGTCTGTTTTAATCATGATAGGATGATCTTTCGGGTAATTTTGTCTCTTATTTACAATGGGATATAATGATGTGAAATCCAGATATGTAAGTGGTTCTGTTTCAGTCGACTCTGTAATACCGCTGCAAAATTCTCAGTACGTCCTCCATAAACTGCATCACGAGGAGTAATGAAAGTTTCTGGTTCAAATTGCTCTGTTTCACAAAAGCGGTTTAATTCGACATCACTTTTTAGCAAAGTAGAAAAATTCACATTCCCATTGTATTTTGAAAGTGTGATCTGGTAGTTCTTTCTTTAAAAACTCTAATCGTTCGAGGGTATGCTGAAAATTTTTATGCATTTGTAAGACGACTCTTGACGCTAGGAGCCTGTGCAACTGTGCATTTATGACATGAATGGTAATAACAACTGTAAAATTCATAAGCTATCTTTTTGGTTTCACACCATCCGTCCAGAAAATATGGACCAACAGGTTTCTCTGCACCATTTATGGGTGAAATGATTTGATTCATGAGGTAGCTCTGGTTGTTCCCATGTTATCCATTGTAAGGCTTTTTTACTTTGATGGTCATGTATTGAGTAACCCATTTGAGGTATCACACCCATTGAATAAGGGTCTAGGTAATTTTGTCTTAGTACTCTGTTGAGAAACAAGCAATCATCACATCTTTCCCTAAAAAAGGGTTAAGACCTGAGAAAGATGGCCACGAATTTCAGACACCCTTAACATAGCAGTATGACATTTTACCATTTTTAATTTTACCATGGTTCGTGGGTTTTGCGAACAAGAAATTCGGGAATTTGATAATGCAATCACGCCCACGGAACACCCGTTCAACATAAGTACTGGATTCAATTGGGTAACTAAGTGCTACTAATACAGGTAACAACTCACCTTCAATATTTGTCTGTGTTTTGACATCATAGAATAGAAGCCTGTGCATTTTTGTGGTTTTTGTTTTTTTGTACCTGTACGCTCCCTACCTTTACATAACAAAGACCTCCTTCATGCTGACCATTACAGCAGACACAGTACCTATGGTCACAAAGATGATGTTTTTTTACTTCCTATACCTTTTTACATATAGGGCATCTGTGATATGCATCACAGGACTTATTACAACGTGTAGGGTCTTGATGTACACTGTAACATTGACCCCCTTTGAAGAAACGATTGCATTTTTCACAGCTGACTTAAGTAAATTTGTTGACCACCACACAGGATACATCGGCCCTCGCACAAATGAGTCTTTTCTAACCTGTGATTATGAAAAAGCACATCACAACGTTCACAAAAACCTTTTTCCCATATAAATCCTGTAAATTTGTAATCACGTCACAGTGATTATCTGTGCGGATAAGTTGTAACGTACACTACATGATCAAAGGAGTTGGGACACCTGTTGCTCTACCGTAAAGACACAAAAAGCTTCAATCAGTAGTGTGTAGGACCACCCTGAGCTGCTATCATTACATGGTAAACTGTCCACAAGTTTACAATATGTGTTCACAGGTATTGACCTCCATTCCGCGAGGACTATCGTGGTCAGTTCCTGGACAGATGTAGGGCGAACCATCCTGGATCTAACACGTTCCAATTCATCCCAAAGATGTTCGATGGGGTTGAGATCAGGAATCTGGGCGGGCCAATCCAGTTCTTCAACCCGCTTCTCATCAAACCAGTCGGATATGGATTTTGCTTTGTGAAAAGGTGCATTGTCGTGCTGGAAGAGGACGGCCCCATCACCGAAGTGTTCCCACAGTGCTGGAAGTGCCCCGTTATCCAGAATGGTCCTGTAGCCATCAGCATTGAGGTTTCCGTCCACCTTGATGCAGTCCCAGTCCAGTCCAGGAGAAACACCCCAGGTGTTCACATGTCTAGGACTCAGAAATTGAGATGGATAAAACAAATCCTAAATGGATGTACATGTGTGCACAACAATCTCATACTCTGGCGCAAGTATTGCCTGAAATTTCTCTTAACTCTCGACTGAACCAGGTTGTGTGAGATCTACACCAGCTCGTGCACACAATTCCAAGGCATTAGCCAGTTGACGTGGGTTATAGAATCTTCCAATCTCATTATAAATATTTGTATATTGCTTAATTAAGACCTCATTAGCCTGTTTACATGCAGAACACATTTCAGCATGAACAATCGATACTACTAGAGCTCTAGAGAGACAATAGACATCAGCGTTTTTGATCACCACAACAGATGATTTCTGTGATAGGTGAACTGAAGCTAATACAGCTTTGCGATCTGTGCTCCCCGTTGCGGGTATGGGTTTTTGTAGAAGCACAACATGGATATGCAGCTGCTCATCCAACATCAAAACATGATGTGATTGTTCCAATGCTTGTACTGCATCAAACACCATCTTACCACTGAAACTGCTAATCTGACCAATTCGTAAATTTACAGGGTCGTTTAAAGTGGGTGCCTGTATACAAATTCAGGCATGGTCATAGATAGCCTGATTGTTTCTTAATATATCCTCAAAAATTTGATCGAAAATTAACATTAGCATCTGGGGTAAGTCTGGTGTTGGTAGGTGCTTTAAAACTTGAAATGTCAATTCATAACTTGTTGTTTCAACTTTATATTTACGCGAATGTCGGGAACCGTGTTCACGCAACATATACAAAGAATCGAGGTTTGAGATTGTTGGATGTGCATCATTGGGCTCATTGGATTGTTGGTAAGGAATGGGTTGTGACTGCGGTTTGAGTATTAGGTGAGGTTATACCAACAATAGGTTTGGTAACTTAACAATCGAGGCTGCTCAGGAAGGATTTGGTTCAGCGGTATTTCAAGATGCTGAAGTAAAGGGATTATGCTGAGCTGATGATGTTGAAGGGTTGTCTGTATTAAAATCAGACCTGGTTTGAGCAACAATCCTCCTATGGTGGTGACCTGTTGGTGATGGTGGTGAAGTGGGTGCTGTTACTGTTGTTACACTATGCCCACGTTGAAACTTCAGTGAAAGCTTTGCCCTCTTTATCTGCCAATTCGGCTGAGGGGTGTACGTTCTTTTTTGGGGTTGTGATGCGCCTGGACAACAGGATAAAGACCTCGACATTGATGGGTTTGAAGGGTTTGTTGGTAAATGGGGTGAGGGCGATTGAGATGGGATTTTTATTGGTGAAACTGGGGTGCATGATTGCATGGAGCTTTCATCATCATCATCATCATTTGTCTGTGCCTCCTTACCTTGAACGTATTGACTGGCCTGATATTCTCAAACAAAGATTGGGAGTTTGAATCTGTGTCAAATTATGTCCATACAGACATAAGTCTAATGCTTGGCTGTGAGTGAGCTGTGTATGTGTCTCAGTCCCTACCTCAGTGCTTAATTGATCACACACACACAAGTTGGTCAGTCATTATGCTTAAATTTAAGTACCATAATTTAAAAAATACCCCAATTTAAACACAACAATTTAAAAAAATAACTGAATTTAAATGCAACAATTAAAAAAAATACTTCAATTTAAAAATGACACAAGATGAATATTTACAGTTAATACAAGTCAAATGTGAATTATGAACCAAAATGTAAATGCAGCAATTTAAATAAAAATACCGCAATTTAAAAATGTCACAGACTGTATATGTGTGTGTATTATTATTATTATTTTAAACAAAAATTTAAATGCATCAATTTAAAAGCCGTCAAAATAGTCAAATTTAAATGTCACAATTAATAACTGTGATAACAAGTACACAGAAATTTAAAAAACAATCAATACATGTAAATTCTATTTAAAATCGACAGAACTTGTTTTAAAATGGGCACAATTTAAAGGCTAGCAACAAGTGTCAAAAAAGGTTGATCATCATCATTTTTTTTAAAAATTAACCAAATTGTAGCTTGTAACAAATTAAATTACAGTAGAACAACAGGTAAAAAATAAGGGATACAAGCGAAAAACTATATAATTCTTAGGTAAAGTTAACGTATTGGTTAATTTCAAAAATTTTTCACGTATTGCACAAATTGGGTCTGGTGGTAAGTTGCTTTTCTCGAGTTTACAAATTGCAACTAGTTACACAAAATACAGCAGTATAGGCCGAAATTCAACTGTTTTCATACTGGTAGTATTAATTGTCCTTTTGTTCCTGGATATTATAAAAAGTGAGTACCATTCGAATGTTTTTCGAGTAGAGCAAAACTTAATTTTGTTGTAATTCTATGACTAGCCAACTCGGTAAACTAAAATTGTTTGGGGTTGTGGGGTAAACAAAAGACACAGGCTTAAACATGTGGTCATAGAAAATTAAAAATACATAAAAGTGTAATTTTAATTTACACACACACACACACACACACACACACACACACACGTGCTGTGTGGGAAGCACTAGTGCATTTAAAATTGTCAATAAAACCTCGAGCACACACATAATTACTTCTACAACAAGATATAAATGTTACTTGATGCTGATGCAAAGTTTCCAGTTATTCAGTTTAAAAACGTGTGGAAAATGTATTCGCATTAATGCAAAAAAACTTATATTGCACATCTTATTTATCGTTAACTAGATGAGTTTTTATCATGAAATCTGATGGTGTGACAAAAAGCCGCCCGACTTTAACACCAACGTTGGGTTATGGTTGGATTAGATGATAGGCCTTGCAAAATATATGAGAAGAGTCTGGTAAATCAACATTTGATGAGGCTTGTTGAATTTCAAATGCAAAACCACATAGATGTTCCATATTGCTCAAGCTAGACAACATGTGACTTGTAATACCACCCCTGCCACATTTAGTTACTGTCGTTTGTTATTGGAAAACAAACATCAGGGTATCCTTTATAGTAAGTACCACCTGGTAATATGTAAACCAACAAACTAGTAGTGAGACTACGTTTGTCCCTGAGTACTTTCACATAAAGTTTTGCTTGAACATAAGCATACATGCTTTCACAAGCTTTTAATTCTGCTAGTATGCAATCGAGTTTTGCCTGGGCAGCTGCCCTACAATTTTCTAGCACTTGGAAATTAAAAGATGATGTTACATGAAAGGTCTTTAAAACCTTGTTTGTAAAAGCCAAAGCGTTTAGTACACTTTTTCAATACATTAACTCGTATTGTATAGGCAAAACGATGGTATTCTGATTTGTAATTGTGGCACTAGAGAGAGCATGGCAGGAAGAGAGGAGGAATACCATTCAGACTCTGAATATGTAAAAGTAAGAGAAATGTAAGAGAAAAATATTTACCAATTTTGCATGGTTCCTGCCTACTGTATTGTCTGTACGAGCATTGTAAATAGGGTCAGTGAATTCTGAGTCTTCACCATCAACATCCCCCAATTTGTTTGAACACAAATGGGCAAATAGATCGTCCAGCATCGGTTTATCACTGGTGTTACCCATGCTGTTTATAGGTGACTGTGTGCCTTCTGTTGCTGACTCAAGTAGTGGCGGTGAGGGGCTATGATCGTGTTTGATCGGTGTAACACACCGTGGAATGGGGTCGCCTTTTACCAAACTATAATGGAAGTGCTTGCGACACTAAAAACAATAAACACGTATTATTAATACGTGTCAACACAAGTAAAAACCAAAACAAATGCCGAAATTAAATAATTAAACAAAAAAAATACCACCCATACAATAAGTAATAGTTACCATTTAATTTAAAAATGTAACATTAATACCTAAGCATCAGTAACAAACCCAGAATTAAAAACTAGTAATATTATCTACCATTACAAGCAAGCAAGCACACTCACTTAATTAAAAAAAAAACACTACCAAAGTAACATTAATACCTAAACATCAGTAACATACCCATAACTAAAAAAAGTAACATTAATGCCTAACCAACACTAACAAAGCTTTAATTAAAAAATGTAATAATATCTACCCAAAACTAGTAAAACTTTTTAATTATGAAATACATGTAGTAATATTATCTACCATTACAAGCAAACCCTCTCACCTTGATTTTTAAAAAAAAACTAGCAAAATGACTAACCAACACTATCCTAGAAGCAAAAAACCAAACAGAAAATTAATTTTACTAAAATGTACGCGAAAATTCTTTTACTAAAATTACAAAATAAATATATAATTATATTAACCTGTGAGACGTGGATGAGCACGCTTACTTGTACATTTGCACAGGTTTTTGTAAAGGGATCGCTTGACGACTCCATGCCACGTGTTGCACTGTCACTGTTTTCCTGAAATATAAAAAAGTTAGTACAAGGAAAGTTTAAGAAAGTAAATATAAAATCAAAAATAAAATAATAATGATAATAATAATCAAGTTCAGCGATGAAATGGAGCGATAAAATCTGGGCTTAGGTGTGTACACCAGTGAAATAGAGCCAGTCTGATAATCAGATGTGTTCTGTGACGCCACTACGTAAGGAGAGATAAGTTGTCAAACTATTTTAACTTATATATAGGGAAAACATCAGATAGCCATGAAAACATGAAGGAATCAAATAAAACAACAAATTTCACTCACTTATTATTATTATCACACTGGTCTATAGTTGCAAACTAGGGTATTAGATGTACGATCAAAAATACTAAAGCTCAGATCACGTTCAAGCAATGTGTGTTCAAATAACCTTGAGATATGAAAAGTTAATTAGTACTGTAACAAAACAACGTGAGTGATGTGAATTCTTATAAACAATTAAAAACCTCACAAGGAACTTGTATTGAACAATAGAGTATCGGAACCACAGCCAAATTAAAACAGTCAATGATTTTCTGTACAAAACAAAGAAGTAATATATGAAAATTAAACTTCACAAATAAAGAATTTAAGAAAGTATATAAATTCACTCATAAGAAAAATAAATAAAAATATATACTTACAGGAAATCGCTGAAGAAGAATGGCTTTGAAAACGTTGATTCAAATTGAGCTCGCAAGGGAACAGTAAGACACAGATTTAGGCTGACTTTTTACAACGAAAATCTAGCAGTGAATGACGAGACAAAACGTGGTGTCTTACAAACTTTTTACAGAGGGCATTAAAATCAGAATTAGCCAGTAACAGCATAGAAGGCGTTTACAAGTAGGCTGAGAAAACGTCAATTCTCAACCGTGAAAGAAAGAGTCTCGTTCTTATAACCTGGAAAACCTAATTGGAGAATGGTGAAGCAAGAGGGGATGAGGGTGACTAAACCTCAACTTCCTTGTTGCTTGTGTGAAGGGGAGATAGGGAGAGGTGGCGTCAATCGCCTGAAGACAAAGCATATTAAGAAATAGAAATACGGCTGTGGCATTTTTATGAAAAAAAAATTTAAAAATAAATGCAATGTAAATGAAAACAATTGCTAAATTATTAGAATAATTAAACAGCCACGAAAACATATTTAATCCCATAATTGGTTACATGCAGGTAGTGAAAGGGGAGCAAAACCAAATGCTACCCTACTTATAATTTCATATTCAATACGTTTCAGAGAAAGCAAAACAAAAGATTTCGGGTCATTCAGCAAAAGGACAATGAAATCAAAAGTCAAAAGGTCAATGAGAGAAATCACTCTAACCCAAGAAGAAACATCCGAAAAATTCTGGAAGGAGATGGAAACCACGTGACCAACGCCATCACCATGTCAACCGTGAAGTCAGCTGCTGGCACGGGAAGATTTAGATGCCTAGCATTCACTCAGTACTCAGTCAACCAGTCAGCCAGCCAACCAACACGAACAACCCACGCTCACAACAACTCCATCACCGCTAGAAGAAGAAAGAAGTAGTAGAATAAGAAAATGGAATGTGACTTGAAAAATCATCCTGCCCTTCACTGTAAGTAGAGAAATTCATTTTACACACGCATTTTTATTATTATTATTATTATTATTATTATTATTATTAGAAAACATGTTTGAATGTATTTTATCTCATTAACAAAGTACGACTCTCTCTCTCTCTCTCTCTCTCTCTCTCTCTCTCTCTCTAACTGTAGTACGGGGTGCCACCATTACTGCCAATACTTTCAAACCCGAGAAAAGCGATGTGATATTCCACGAATTATCGATGTGCGGTATCTATAATGTCCGAAAACTCGATGAACAAACCAAGAGGCAGTTGAACATCTATGATCAGAGATTGAAGGGTTACTATACCTTTTTGCTTCCTGAAGAAAACGAGGTAAAACTCAGTCAAGTCGATTGGGACCGACTCAAAGCCATCAATTATACACTACCCGGCCGAAGGAACATTTTCATGGGTACTCTACCTTATTCTGCATTGCAAGGGATCGTAAACCATTGGAAATGCGTCACTACGCGATTTTATGCATATGGCGGGATTCACTGCTATGTTTTAAGTCGATTACTCAGCATGAGGTTACAAATGCCGAAAGACTTGTCCCATCCATGGCCGAGAACAAATGGTTGACCCTATATTTTGCAACGGACCCAGTCACCCTCAATATGAAACACCTACTGCAGCTTATACGCTGGCTGTGATGATCGAGGTCCATCATTTCACAGTGCGTAAACCAAAAACTGTGAAATATACTGCACGCTGATTAGCCGTTTTTGGGCCATGCCCACGTCATTAATATTAACTCCTACCAAGGTCTCTTCTGCTAATGTTGATATAAAAAAATACAAATTTTACCAATTTCAATGATGGATAAGTATACCTGATTTTTTACTAATTTGTACAGACTTTCCAGCCAGGGTTCGGAAATACACTTGTTTGTGTTCCATTGGGGTTCACCCAGCTGTTTCGCCATTTTTTTCTCCTAATTAAAGTCTCTCCTATTAAGAAATTTGCACATAATTGTTATCATCCAACGCAGTTGAGGCCTAGCGTGGGTGCACGTCAACAATGTCACCTGCCAGAGCTATCGAAGTTAAAACTAATCCAAGGTCTTCTAGCCATGGTATATGATATATGTTTGTCTGTACACCATTACGGTTTGCTCATTTGTTTCATCGGATTTTGCCTAATAAATGTCTTTCCTTTTAACAAATATATAGGCAGTTATTTTTGGGCAGCTCTAGCAAGGTCTGTTATGTGCAGGGCATACACAGCATGGCCTACCACTACGAATGGTCTTCAAGCTAATCCAAGCTAAATTCTTTGTCACTTCCAGCCATGGTATATGAAGTACATTTGTTTGACCTCTATAGGCATTGCCCAATTTTGCTAATGCAAAATAAATGTTTGTATTTTAATACACTAGCTTCACATGTGCAGTCGACCTTGCTGATTTCTTAGTTCCCGCTGAGTGTTATAATGATGGAAAAATATTTCTCCACATTTCCATGTCCCTATTTTCTACTTTTGCACGGATTTCTAATAAAAATAATATAAAGATTAATGATGATGATAAGTTTACAGGTTTTTTTTTTTCATTTTGTAAAAGTTACTGTTTTTACTGAATGCTACTTATACCCTATAATTTACCTGCCATTCTAAAAAAATCAAGCTTTAACTTTACTGTATGTAAGTTCACACAAATGTTAAATTTTCTAAGTTAATCTGTTTAGCATAATAAATGCAATACCTATTTAATAAACCATGTGTAAGTGAAAATTTCACTTTTAGTGCATCACTAAAAAAATTTGGCTTTACTAAGTTAACATTTTACTGTGCATTACAAAATATTGTAACTTAGTAATGCAGCCGTCATTACTGTTCTCTATATTCGTTTTTTTGTGGTTTTGTTAATAAATTAGACAGAACAGAGAAATTGAAAAGAGAGAGACTTTGGTATTAATAGAATGTAGGACAAACGTATAAATAATTTCCCAGATGATGAAAGCGAAGAGTGAGCCATCTCAAGTACAGCTAGCGATCAGGTGTGACACCCGAAGGATAGTTTAGTATACTCAGAAAAAGAAGCTGTATTAGGGTTGCAAATTTACAACCTCAGAGGTTGTAAGTATTTGCCACAAATACAACTATCCCATTACAATCATATCTTAAGGTTGTAAATTTACAATCATGTCTTGGGGTTCTAAATTTACAATCATGTCCTCAGGTTGTACTTTTACAATCCTGCCTTTGGGTTGTTAATTTACAATGCAGCCTTAACATTGCAAATTTACAACACTCTACTTTTCAACTGTAAATTTACAATTCTTCTTTTAGGTTGTTAATATACAACTTTTACTGGGAAAGTTATACATTTACAATATCAGCTTGTATTTGGATTGTAATTACAATCTCTGGGATGCAA
>JAHWFO010019727.1:1184001-1204801 GCA_023313115.1 Rhysida immarginata | reverse complement strand
AAAATATTCTTAATGGACTGTCAACAAATTTTATAACATTGAAAATACAAGTGCTTAAGCAAAGACTTGCCTTAGAAATTCATAAATGTAATATTTATTAAAAGTATTGTATTCATTTTAATATTTTATCTAAAAATGGAAGCAGGGGCAATGTAAACATTAAATGAATAAAATTAAAGTTCCAGATTTAATTAAAATTTTATTCAGAATCATTTGTTTCTATTTGCTTCCTTTTTTTTCATAACTTTAAGTGGACATTTACTTACTTTTAATTTATACATAAAATATTCCATTGAACAAAATGTGTTTTTCAAAATCGTTTTAATATTTTAAATTTAAGATCCAGAATGATGAAAACAATGCAACTGTTGCTATTATGAATTCATGAACAATGATAATGATATGATTACCTACTAACAATTCGAATCACTCACATTCCTCTAATGGGGTAGAATACGGAATAAATGGTGTCCCTGGCATTCCCTCCTGTTGAAATATAAGAAATAGATATTTATTTAAAGTGAAAATAATAGGAAACATGATTTAATACATGTCACTGTGTAAATACAAATCCTACTGTCAACAAAATTGTAATGTTCCCAATATAACTATATCATTTACTTCCAAGTAGATATAATTTTTTCACATTTAATATTGTGGTCCCCCCTTCCTTCAAAATTTTTGTGGAATGCAAATTTATTTAAACAATAAATTTTGGGAAAATTCAGTTTATCATTAGTTTATCAATATCATCAGAGCAAATGTATATTTTCTATTATGAAGTAACCAATATAAATGCAAGTCTTTAATTAAGTTCAATGTAA
The DNA here is from genome assembly GCA_023313115.1 of Rhysida immarginata. Classification (NCBI taxonomy): domain Eukaryota; kingdom Metazoa; phylum Arthropoda; class Chilopoda; order Scolopendromorpha; family Scolopendridae; genus Rhysida; species Rhysida immarginata. Next base: position 1,203,977 of record JAHWFO010019727.1, on the reverse strand, counting down.
TCATGTAATCATAGCTAAGATAATGCTTCTTACTTTTTCTTTCCTGAAGATATTAAACAAATCTTCCTTAAAAAGAGTTGCCAGATGCCGCATAAACTGAATACCAATCACATGTAAAAGAAACAAAATATCAATTATCAGAAATTTAAAAGAAATTTCCGATTATTACACTGAAAGTTAAAATTATAAATTATTTTAGTTCCGAAACCTGATTAGCCATTTACAAAAATTTACAGTCATTATTATTATTATTATTATTATTATTATTATTATTATTATTATTATTATTATTTTTCACACGTATTTAAAATTCTATAGAAAAAATAACATTTGCCATTTTAAATTAATGCATGGTATTCAAAAATTAAATTTCATGGTCATTGAATTTCAAATAAAAATGAAAAATAAAGAATATGATAATAAATGAACTATCTAGCAATAATAAAATCAGAAGAGATGTCAATATGATTTGGCAATATGACAGTTATAAAATTCTCAACAAATTTTACGAAAGAAAACTTACATGATAAATATTTTTTTGTTCCATTACCGCCATTATGTCATTTCTTTCTTTAATGGCATTGTTAAGATCTTCCATCTTGGTTCTATTACCATTAATTTTAAATTTATTTTGCCCTATTATAATTAAACACATGACGGACATTTTGACGAATGGATCCTCGCAGCCTCCAGCAGACACCACGCAAGTGGCAATATTTCCGTTACTAAGTTTATAGAACGCGTGCGATGTTCTTATCATAGCCTACAATGATCATAATAGGCTATGGTTCTTATGTCCAATGCAGCTATAGTAATTAACCCTTTAACACCTAAATGTTTATGTTTGCAGATAAAAAAATATTTTAAAGTAAACTATCATTACGCATTTTTATATGGAAACATTATAAATATAAAAAAGAAATTTTTTTCTTGCATTTTCATTGTTGAGCACGGTTTGTAGCAAATTCGCAACAACAACTAAATTTCCGTGGTACATAACAACAATGATGGAAAGACAATGAATATATAATAGAAAAATTTATTTTTTTGTTATGTACATAAAATAAATGAATAGTATAAACAATTTTTACAAAAATTTAGAAAAAAACAGTGGAACTGTAGTGAGAATTGGAGCCAGAAACTGTGGACAAAGACTAACAAGGACTCAAGGAAACTGCTAATCCACAACAAAAGTTTATTCATACGAATGCGCATTTCGGCAGCCAAGCTGCCTTCATCAGCGTATCCAAGACTTGATCAGGACAGAGAGTTCTGTTCAGATGAAGTATGAGAATTACGTAGACGTATATATAGTAAAAAATGAACTAGTTACAATCCAATCAAAAGGCAAATAATAGATACAACGAATAAACAATAAATCTATAGGCTAGCTGAGATTAACCAATCAAGTGTCATCAGTGTTTTATATATGGTTATTTTTCCTATTGTTCAATGTGGGTAGATGTAGAAGTTTTGCCACATCTCTTAGTTGTGTTACGTCCAGGGGGCCTGCGTCACTGTTTAGTAAATTAGTTGAATCTTCATTGGTGATTGCGTAGGATTCCAGAGAGTTTAACAACCTGGGGTCATTCGTGCTGTATATAATCTTGATGTCTTCGCGTTTATAATCGTGTTGGAGGTCTAGAATATGGTCAGCGAACCTAGATATTGCAAAGTTTCCGTTTCTGATATACCTCAAATGTTTCCTTGCGTCCTTGTTAGTGGAACTGTAATTTTTTTTTAACAAAAACAATATTTCGATCCATATTCAAAACCAAAGAACAGTTTCCAAACCATTAAAAAAATAAAATTGTAACAAGTATTCAATGTAGAAAACAATCTGCAATCGCGGCAATGTGCCAAAAGAAATTTGAAAAATTAAATCATTATCAAGAAAGAACCTTGTTACAACCTTGCAACAATCCAACAACAATTCTGTTTCATTGTCTGTTGTTATGGTGGAACAATACTTTTTTTACAACCTTATTACAACATTTGACAATCCTTTAACAACCTTATTAATTCATATATTGTTAAATAGTTGTAAAGGGATTGTAGTAGTTTTTGTAAGGGTTTGAAAAAAAAATACAACTTCCTCAAACATATAAGCAGTCTGTAATCTGTGCAGTGTGCCAAAAACGACTGGAAAATTGAATCATTATCTTGAAAAAATCTTGTTACAACCTTGCAACAATCTAACAACAACGCTACTTTATTGTATGTTGTTGTAGGGTGTTGTACAATGTTGATTTACAACATTATTACAATATTTTACAATCATTTCATAACCTTATTATTTCAAATATTGTTAAAGAGTTGTAAAGAGATTGTAAAAATTTCCTTCATGATTTGAAAAATATAAATACAACTTCCTCACAACTTATAAACAGTCTGCGATGTGGGTAAAGTGGCAAAAATGGCTTGAAAAATTAAATTATTATCGTAAAACAACCTTATTACAACGTTGCAACAATCCAACAACAATGCTTTTTCATTGCATATTGTGTTAGAGTTGTAATACAATTTTAAAACGTTGTTTTACAAACCTAATACAACGCTTAACAACCTTTTCACAACCTTATTACAACTTTTGAGCCAGTGATTAGGTCGGCTCAAATAAACTACCAAGGTACAACAGGCGCACGTGTGTGTATTAACGAATGACAATCGAATGAAAAGCTCACTATTACCCATCTCCGGTTGCTTTCAGCCAGAGACTCCTTTCCAGGTTGTCGGTATTGAGGCTAAGTACTCTTTAGAATGAAATTTTAATTTCTTTGAGATTCTGTTTAACCTAACTTTTTTTCGCGCACCTTCACATGAATTTACTCTAAGTTATTCTTTTGTTTTCGCGTGTGTGTCAGTTTGTCTTTTTTTTTTTTTTTTTTAAAAATTGTATCTTAAAATGTTGCCAATGTTTGCCACCAACCCCTACCTCATACATCGTTGTAAGTTTTATGTGAATTTTAAGCTAAAATTATGGTTTAAATTTATGATTTTTACATTTTAAACACTGTTGAGGTTTATGCATGGTTCTCTTTACTAATATTGGATTGAAATGACCTGCTGTGGTCATTAAATAAAAGTTTCAATTTTATACTGCCTGCCTTATCTTCAGCTCTTTCTGCTGTCTCTCTCACTCTCTCACTCTCTCTTTTACTTTCAAGGATTCTTGTCCCTTAATCTTTTGAAAATATAAATGCTATTTTCCTACGGTAATTTTCATCGAACACAGTTGTTATCAATACAATTCCGTTTCTATTTTATTTTGACACAATTCATAGGTATTTTTCTCAGCAGCCCCCGAGCTTGACGTCTATAGAGCTGATGTTTAAATTAAATTTTTTGATTTATCGTTAGGGTGGCATCGTCTATTGCTACTATCCACCCTGTTCTTTAGTTTCATAAGTTTTTTATGTGGTGTTTATTTGCTTTCAGCTTTGCTAAATGGTCAAATACGTTGACTACAGATCACTGTTTCCCGCAATAATGACTTCATTTGTACTATCATTGTCTATACATATACCAGTGGTGGCCAACAATTTAGCACTAAAAATATTGCCAATATTTGAAAAATCAAGGCTCAAAGTTAATTCCACCCCTGTTACAAAATAAATGAGACTGTCTGAAACCTGGTATTTAGAAATTTTTTTTGGGAGGATACATTAAGAAAAGGGTAGCATGTTTCAGAATATTAAAGTAATTGGCTGAACATAAGGTGCGTCTCAAACGTTTAAAGAAACATGTTTTTGTTCAAAAGAAAAAAGACAATTAAAGTACATAATAAATGGTTTAATTACTAGTTGTACAAAGCACTTAAAAGAAACTCCTGAAAATATTATTAACGAAAGCATAATAGAAAAAAAAATTAACAAAATGGAATTTTGCGTGTCTACCCTCTAATATAAATGAATTCTTTTAACAAAAGTTTAAAGAACTACCCTCAGATGCTGAATGGAGACGTCCAATCTGTAAATTTGCGAGTGACAGGGTATTAATCTGTTGCGCAATTAGTCATTTTTTTCAAAGACAGCTTTTCATCTACCCACAATTGAACTACGACAATACCTCGCCAATCTCAATTCATAATCAATGAAGTGGCTGAAATCTGGCGATTGAAAGCCAACGGACTATCTGATGCTGATATTGTCACAATTACTGGAAGATCCACAGGAGGGCTTTATAATGTCTTGAAGAGGAGTTGATGGTTCCACCAAAAAGAACGATCAGGTCGTCCCAAAGTTACCTCAACTCGCAATGACAGACGCATTGTACGAATGGCAACCACACAAAAACTTTCTATTCACCAGATACAAAACATGAATTGGGTTAAACATATCGAAAGACACTGTACACTGGTGGATAATTGCGAGTGGGCATGTTGCCTACAAAAAAGATGAAGAAATCGCCTCTGACTGCCAAGCACATTCAAGAAGGCTACGTTGGGCACAAGAACACATGGTCTGGAAAGATGAATGGATGTCGGTGTTGTTCAGTGATGAAAAGAAATGGAACTTGGATGGTCATCATACTGGCACGACCTGCAATAGGAACCGAAGTCCTTTTACTCAAGACAACAAGGAGGTTGTTCTTTCATAGTTTGGGGCGGCTTCACATTCAACGGTACCACCAATTTGTCTTTCATCAGTGGAAGAGAAAATTTGCTGACATACCAAGAAACCCCTACACAGTATCTGTTGCCCACCTGTGATCATTTGTGTGACCCAGAATTCGTATTTTAGCAGGATAACGCCAGCATCTATACTTCACGATCATCAATGTAATGGTTCGAAGTTGACATCAAGAATATGCCTCGGTTTTCTATACTTTGTATGCCACTTCATTACCATCAGGTTGTTTAGCATTGCAGCCACCAGATCATTATCATGGCTCTTCATCATCTGCACCATGTTCATCAAGAGATCTTGCACACACTGACAAAGGTGAGTCATGTTCAGATCCGAGTGTATGGATTGGTTTTTCACAGTCCTTCTGCCAAGGTGAGCGATGGTCCTCAGGGTAACATTCTGGAAAGACTGGTATTCACTCCATCTACTTTTACATATGGTTGCCTACGCAGGCATGCCATAGAGGAGGATGGTCCGAATCATCGTCTTGTACAATAGCATCTTATTGTCGATGCTGAGGGCACTGTTTCGACCCAGGAGAACTATGAGGCTGTACTTAGCTTTCTTTGCTTTGTTCAGAACGTAAGTCACATGACAGTTCCATGAGAGTCTTGAGTTGATTCCTGTCGCCAAAGTACCTGTAATTGTTGACCCATTCGAATTCCTTATTGAATAAGCCAAGAGAATCCGGGAGACACTTAGGCTTTTTGTTGAAGTACACAGCTTTGCATTTTCCACCATTAAGGTTCAGCTTCCAGCAATTAAACCAGTCTTCAAATTTCTTCATGGCGTTATGCAGATGAGTGATAACGTGAGATGGCTGGTGCGCCCAAGCCATGATGGCAGCATCATCAGCATAGAAATAAAAATTACGTTTTTCTGGTTTTGAGAAATCATGTACAAAATAATTAAATAAAACCGGCCCAAGGACAGAGCCTTGTGGGACACCGGCCTTTACCTTGTTGGGAGTGGAGAAGTTTTCGCCAACTTTAGCTTGATAGAACCTGCCACTAAGAAAGGATTTCACCATCAAAATCAAATCAGGAGGAAACTCGTCTCTAATCATCATGTAAATTAGCCCTTCGTGCCACACCTGATCGAAAGCCTTACTGACATCAAAAAAGACCACGCCACAGTACCTTGAAAATTTCAGTGGGATGCTCAGACCTTCAACAAGCCTCCATATCTGCATCTGACATGAAAGCCGAACTGTTCTTTCCGAAGTAGATCACTGGTGAGACAGTGGTCCTTGAACCTGGTGAGGATAGTTTTCTCCAAAACTTTGGACATCGACGGGACTAGACTTATAGGTCGGTAGCTCACAGGAATTGCAGGACTTTTCCCCTGCTTGGAGATACTTAACACAATAGACTGCTTCCAAGGAGTCGGGAAGAAGGAAAACTTCCAGCAATTGCTTATGATATTCGAGATGTCAATAATAATATTGTGTGCGTTATTCCTTAAGGTGTTATTATTTACCTTGTTTCTTCCTAGAGCCTTCCCTCATTTTCAGATTTCTAATGATGGTAGCTATCTCGCCAGTCTGGATGTTAATCTTCAATGTAAATTGCGGGACTTCATCAAGCTTGATAAGACCATCTTCCACAAACTGGGACATTAGTTGTCTCTCGGGATTATTTTTATCACGAGTAACAAACTGCATCTCTAGGGAATTTCAGTTAAATGTGCTTTATCCTGATTAGTTTGGACGTAATTACCTTGAGGGGTGCGAAGTGCAGGAAGCGTATCATTCTTCTAGATCTGCAGTGCTCTAACCATGCTCCAAATGAAATTGTCGCGATCCGACAAGCTTTTCAGTTTGTCATTCCACCTAGCGTCGAGTAACTCTCTCATTTCTTCCTGGACTCTTTGTACTAATCTGTTATACTTGGTTTTTAGCCAAGGTACATGATAACGTTGCCAATGCATCCTGTTTCTTTCTGCGATTAAGTGTTGGATTCCTGGGGTAAGCACAATTTGATGAGGAGATTTATTCTCCAATGGATAGGCACTAGCTTCTTTTTCACTATTTATTCGCCTGGTGAAGTCTTCAACAGGTTGATCGATGTCTTCCGTACAGTTTGTTCTATCGAGTTGGCCGTCATGGTCTATGAGGATTTCTTTGAAGAGCTTCCAATCATGCTGGTGCTTAACTTCTTCTCTGAAATTGATATTGACATTGTCAAAGTTTAAAGCCACTGGCTTGTGGTCAGAAGAAAGGTCATCAATCATGAACATGTTGTATGGCTTGAAGGAAACCTTCATCAGTGAGATATCCAACATGTCACTTATAGGGGAATGGTCACAATAGTATGTGTCCTCCACTGGCCCTGCAGCAATAATGTCATCCTTACTTTGCATTTACCGGTATAGAAACATGCCATTGCAGTTCCGTGTTCTGGAGTTCCAACTTGGATGTTTGGCATTAAGGACACTAGCCAGCATAACTGGAATGTCACCATCGAAGAGTTCATCGAGATCGCTAACGTCGAGAGAATGTTTAGGTGAATTGTAGAGCACCACGATGTTCACTTCACCAAGGGAGACATCATTGATGATGATGGACGCCGATTCCATACCTGAGTAAGATTTCGAGACCAATTCTTGATGTTTAATTACATTCTTGAAGATGATCGCAGCAACACCAGAGGCACATCTTGAAGTGTTTGGAGTCATACGATCGTTACGGTACACACAATAATCGGATAGCTTGAAATCTCGGCTTCGCTTGAGGTGTGTTTCACAGAGGAAAGCAACATCGATTTCCTGCTTCAATTTCGGGGAACCCCCCTAGTGTTCCTTATCATGCACCGAAGTTCACCTTTGGTCTCAGTTTAATGTTGTGTAGCCATGATGAAATTAGTTGGTCTGAAGGAGCCCACTCAACTGTGGATAAAGTTTGCCTAGATTTGTAAACAAATGACATATTTGTCCAATTTGATTACACATACCTTGTAGGTCGTTAATGTGAAGAACTTTTTCTTCCGGCTTAGTCACTGCAGCTGCAAAGGATTTGTCCGCGGTCACCTTAGAACTATGCATCCTGTTAACCTGGGGATATTTTGGACATTTTGTATAGCTTGAAGTGTGCTGTCCTCCACATCTTATGCACTTTGGGGGGTATTGTCCTTTTATCTTGGGGCAGTCTCTTGACTGGTGTGCCTCTGCACATTTCTTGCAACGAGGGTATTCTGTGCACACATGGATATTTGTCTGAAGTGCAGGCAGTTGTAACACTGTAGTGGCTTCTTGTTCCCTCAGAAGACTTTTGCTAGAACTACTATGGACCGATACGAGTGACACTTTTCAATGACTGGTTATGTTCACTATTGGGGAGCAGAACCAAAACCATAGCTGTATCTATTGATCCTTTGGCGTTCCTAAGTCGGATTACCTTATCCGGGAAGTAGTTAGCTCCTCTTAGGTCTTCTTGAAGGTCTTCTACATCGTACGTAACATCAACATTTCGAATAACGATCTTTAACTCCTTCTCGGATTTCAGTTGATGGTGTTGAATTTTCAAAATATCGTCAGCGATGAGCTTCTTATAGATAACTTCGTCCAGACGTTTCACTTTTTCAAAGTAACAAGTAAAGAACTGGGTTTATATAATAGTGAGTAGCCAGTGAGGAGAAAAAAAGAAATAACCACTCAAGAGTGGTTGGTCCAAAATAGCGGACCTAGAAGAGAACAATACAGTAAAACGGGAGAGAGACAGAATTATACAAAGTTACAAAGAAAGGAAGTAAACAGAAAATAACAAAAACCAGGAAAATCGGTATTTAGCAGGGGCTAGCAGACTTTCCCATTGAGATAGATCCAGGGGACCAGCATCATGATTCAAGAGTTTTTGTTTATTGCACTTCAATATCTCCAAGAACTGCAAGAATTTCAACCTCTTGAAGCCATCCACCACATACAGAATGTTGAAATTTTCTTTCTTCATATCATGTCCGGTTTTTATTATATGTTCAGCGTATATATAACTGTTTTTATTATATATAACTTTATGTTATATGGGAGGCAAAAATATTTCTTTCTGTCCCGAGTTCCTTGGATGATGGTTGTGGTTTCGGTAAGTTTCAATTTGAAGTTCTGCCTCTTAATCAATTTATCTACAGTTTTACCCAGGTCGCGGAATTTTTCCTTCCATTTTTCAATCGAAAAATTACTACCTGTGTTTGGTGACAATCTCCAGTTTATAATTATTATTATTATTACAGTTTATTATTAAAACCATTAGCTCCAGCAGCATCTTTGATCTGGCGGAGTTCAGTATTTCTTTTCTCAATTGTTCAGTGCTCGGTGAATCGTATGGTTGTACGCAGCGAGCTTATGGCCGAAACAGAGGTTTGAATTGCTGTGAATGTTAGCTGGTACGTAGTTCTACTTCCTATAGATACTGCAGGCAAGTTTACTTCCTTCTCTATGCACCAGTAGATCCAAGAAAGGGACTAAATTATTGTTTTCTCTCTCAACTGTGAAAGAGATCGAGGGGCATAGGTCGTTAAGATCATCTTTCAATTTGTCAATAAGGTCAACGGGATAATAACTAAAGTTAGTACGAGCCAAATTTTCAAGATGATTGAGAAACAGGTTGGCCAAGAAAGAGCTCAAGCTGCTACCCATGGGTGTACCTTTCTCTATTTTGTGAATTGCTGTCAAACTGAAAAAAGTTGTTGTAGCAGCAAAGTCAGGTGAGCAGCAGCAAGTCCCTAACATTGGCCAACGGAATGTCATCGTCGTGTAACATGTCCTCCAAAATGTTGATTGTGTCCTCGATAGGTATGCTGGGAAACATTGCCGTGACATCGAAAGAGACCAGAATATGGTTCCAGGGATGTGGAGAGTATCAAGATTTTTGATAAGGTAAAGGCTGTTTTTTATGGCAAAAGATTGCCACGGAAGTTGAGTTTTTTGAATAGGTTATTGAGGTAATCGGCAATTATACTTATCACAAGAATATGAAGAACATATAATAAAAACCGGACATGACGTGAAGAAAGAAAATTTCAAGATTCTGTATGTGGCGGATGACGTCAAGAGGTTGAATTTCTTGGAGTCCTTGGTGATATTGAAGTGCAATAAACAAAAATTCTTGAATCATATTGCTGGACCCCTAGATCAATCTCGATTGGAAAGTCTGCTAGCCCATGCTAAATAACGGTTTTCCTGGATTTTTGTTATTTTCTATTTACTCCCTTTCTTTGTAACTTTTTTGTAATTCTACCTCTCCCATTTTACTGTATAGTTCTCTACGAGGTCCGCAATTTTGGACCATCCACTCTTGAGTGGTCTTTTCTTTTTTTCCTTATTGGCTACTTACTATTATATACACCCTGTTCTTTACTTGTTACTTTCAATTCAATTGAGGAAAGCCAAAGGATCCATTGATATGCCGATGGTTTTGGTTCTGCTCCCGAACACCAAACACAACCAGTTATTGAAGAAAATCACACATATTGGGCCACTGGCAATGCTAGTGGAGGCCTTTTGAGAGAACAAGAAGCCACTACAATGCTACAACTGCCTGCGCTTTGGATACGTAGCCATGGGCTGCATGGAAGATCCTCCTTGCAACAAATGCTCTAGGAGCACCAGTATAGAAATTGCCCCAAGATTAAAGGACAAGACTCCCCAAAGTGCATCATATGCGGTGGACAGCTACACGAAATATCCAAAATACCCCGAGGTTCATTAGTAGATAAACCAAAGTGACAGCAGACAAATCCTATGCTGCCGCCCTGTCTAAACCGGAAGATAAAGGCCTCAACATCAACGACCTACCAAGTATGTATAAGCAATTAGGACGTATCTTTCATGTGTTTTCTAATCTAGGCAAAACTTATCCAAAGTTGAGTGGGCTCCTTACGACCTACTAATATTTAGTATGGCTGCACAACGTTATACTGTAATCAACAAAGGTGAATTTCGGTGCGTGATATGGAATGCTAGGCGGATTCCCCGTAAGCGTATCGAATTTCACAATCTTCTGATAAACCAAGAAATCGGCGTTGCTTTCCTCTGTGAAACGCACCTCAAACCAAGCCAAGACTTCAAGTTATCTCGCTTTTGTGTGTACACTGAGGATGGAATGGCTTCAAATGCTGCAAGATGTGCTTCTGGGGGTGCTGCGATCATCATTAAGAAGGGAATTCAACACCAAGAATTGGTCTCCAAGTCTTATGCAGGTATGGAATCGACCTCCATCATTATCAGTGACGTCTCCTGTGGTGAAGTGAAGTTTGTGGCGCTCTACAATTCACATAAACATTATCTTGCAGTTAAAGAGCTTGATGAACTTTTCAGTGGTGACACTCCAGTCATCCTGGCTGGTGATCTAAATGCCAAACACCCAAGCTGGAACTCCAGAATGCAAAACTACAACGGCATGATGCTCCATAGGTACATACAAGAAAAAGATGACATCATCGCTGCTGGACCTGTGGAGGACGCCTACTACTGCGACCACTCCCCTACTAGTGACGTTTTGGACGTAATAAATATGAAACATACATGCCAGTTTTTACAGCCAACTGTGAAACATGAAGGGGGAAATGTGATGATGTGGGGTTGTTTTACCTGGCATGGTGTAGGCCCAGTCCAAATATAAATCGCATCATGGATCATTTTATTTACCAATCCATCCTTGAGAACATTATCCTTTCTTATTCTGATGATAATCTGCCCCTTACATGGTCATTCCAACATGATAACAAACCAAAACATATTAGCAGACTTGTCAAGGGATGGTTACACATAAATCATATCAAAGTTATGGAATGGCCTGCTCAGTCAGCAGATTTGAGCCCTATAGAAATGCTATGGATTGATGTCAAAAGGGCTGTTAAAGAAAAAAACCCAGTAGTATTCTTACACTACTCGACACCATCAAAGAAGCATGAAACAACATTCCAGAAGAGCTGTGTAAATGTCTAGTGGAATTCATGCACAGACGATGTATAGCCATTATTATAAACTTTAGTTACCCATCCAAATACTGATTCTATAATGTATTATTTATTTATTCTGTACATGGTGCTAAATTTTTGTCCATAGGAAAATCACTTGAAGGAATAAAAAAAATTATCTCAATGTTTCAATTTTGAATTTAACATGCATGGTTATTTGTTGGATCATTTCACACTTAATTCTTTTATTGGTGTAATTTTTTTTTAATTGGTTAAGAATTTTTTGGTAACAAACAACAAAAGCCAATATAAGTGCTAAATTTTTGCCCACCACTGTATATCGAAAGTACCAGCTTAACTTGCAGTGTTAAAAAGCTGCTTTCCCCAAAATGAAAATTGAAAACAGTAGTTAATTCTTAAATTCAAATACTTTTTTTTTTGCTTTTGGTAAGATACTTACGGCTTTTTTTATCTTCTTTGCTTCTGTTATCTCACCAGCATACGCGAATGTGTAGGCTGTGGGGTCCTATTAAAAAATTTGTATGTAGTTGTTTTCATGCTACTTAGGTGAGGCCTAGCATGTTCAGCATGAACAGAACCACCAGCCACTACGAGCAGCATTTGTGCTAATCCAAGCTAAAAAAATCGTCGTGTCTGCCAGACAGGTTACATCATATACGTTTCCCATTAGTTTAACTGGATTTTTGCTTAATAACCTCTTCTTTTTGGCAAATGTGTGAGTGCAAGGGTTATCACATCACTCAAGTATAACATTGCCCGCAGTGGCTGATATATAAGTCGGCATCTGTTATGATAAAAGTTCGATCTAAACCACACAAAAAATATTTGGGATTTATGGTTAGGGTACATGAAATACGTTTACCCATTAGTTTCACTGGTTTTTCGCCTCATTAAATTCTTCCTTTTAGCAATTTTGTGTGTGTGTGTGTGTGTGTGGGTATGACATTGACTACGATGGTTGTCATCTAAGTTGGCTGCTGTTACAATAAACGTTCGCACTAAAACACGCTATAAAATCTTTTTGCTTTCAAGTCAGGGTACACAAAACATTTTTAACCATTAGTTTCCTTGTTTGTTTGCCTCATTAAAATCTTTCCTTTTTTCATATAGGTGTGTGTACAAGGGTTATCACGTAATTCAAGTACCATTAGTTTCCTTCTTGTTTTGCCTCATTTAAGTTGGCATTTTTTAAGATAAAATTTCGCGCTAAAACACTATAAAAATCTTTGCGATTTCTAGTCAAGATACATGAAATACGTTTACCCATTAGTTTCACGGGCTTTTCGCCTCATTAATGTCTTTCCTTTCGGCAAATTTCTGTGTGTGCAAGGGTTACCACGTAATTAATGTATAACACTGAACGAGTTGGATGTCATCTAAGTCGGCTGCAGTTACGATAAATGTTGGTGCTAAACTGCTCTAAAAATCTTTGTAATTTCCAGTCAGGGTACATGAAATAGGTTTCCCCATTAGTTTCACTGGATTTTTCTCCTAATTAAACTTATTACCCAAATGGGTGAATTTACAGTTTCATGCACACTTTTTGCCAAACTTTTATGATTTTCACCGAAATTCACCCAAATGGGTGGATATACAGTTTCCTGCACACTTTTCAGGCCTCTCTTCTCACCTAGGCATCCTGCTGGAGCCCCTTATCTTATTTTCGCTTTCTGTTTTAAACTATCCTGTTTGCCTGATATCGAGCGTTGTAGGAGTGACAATGGCTACCGGCTTGGTTTCAGTGGATTAGCTAAAAGCAGTACTAATCATGTGTCAATCATTACAGTGCGTATTTAATCCATTTTCCGAAATGACGGCGATAATGAGAATAAAATAGAATTTGCACGTCTGTTATGTCAATTAACTTTAAAAATTTACAAAATATTTATCCAAATTATTCAACTTTTAAAATAACTATTATAACAAATTATCCTGATTCAAGAGAAGTTGAACGACTTCAAATTACATCAAGGGCGGAAATAGTATTCACAGATTGAATATGAGACTAGAAATTGTGTCACACATTTACATCTTGGCAAGTATTTGCTTTCCCGAAATTGCATCTTGGCAAGAATTTGGCATCCACAAAATTACATCCCAGAGAGTATTTGCAATCTCGAAATTAAGCATGGACAAGAAATTGCAGTCGCAGTGTTACATTTTGGCAAGTATTTGCTTTCGCGGAACTACATCTTGGCAAGTCTTTGCCTTCACAGAATTACATCTGAGACTATGTTTTCGCTCACCGATTTCTTTCTTTCATTGTATTGTTGTCCATTTTACCAAAATCTGCAGATCATATACTATTTCAAAGTTACTAACACTACGTTCAGATGAGTTGTTGAATTTTATAATTATTTTTAATTACATCGTGAGATATTACACCGTGTGTCAAATGATTGAAACCTTAGAAATAATTTATGGGTGTGGAATTCTAATCCTTACAGTTGATATAAAATCGTTTGGGCAAAGACGTGATTATTGCAATTTCATTAATTTGTTTATAAAAGTTTTGTTGGCTGAAATTTGGTTGTTTGGTGTTTGGTTGAGTGATTGATTTTGCAACTTTTACATTACTGAAACTTTTAATCGAACAAATACATGTGGAACAACCACCAGATTTGAATTGTCGTTCACCAGTTTAGAGTACAAGAGTTAGATAAGTTTGAATTGTCACTTACTAGTTTAGAGTTTAGAGTATAAAACTCAGATAAACAGGGATGGATTTTCTGTATTACATTTCAAACCTTTACTATGTCTGTAGGTCTGAACAATTGCATCCATATTTGAAAGTATGAAACCAGAGTTTGTTAGAAGAGAGTGTGAGATGGTGACTCTAAAAATGGTTTGTACTGAAGATGTAGAACATAGAAGCATTTATTTTGTTTACCAGTTAAAGGTACCTTTTTGGTTTGCTTTTTTTAGATGAGCTTAATTGTGAAATTTTCTGTAAAATGAATGGCTGGCGTATTTCTTTCTTTCCATACACTGGTGTTTGGTGTCGTGATCGAAATTATGTTTTTTATCTGTGACATTGGCATCTTCGTTGTTAAAAATCCTTAACTACGCAGTTGTGTATAATGTTTGGTCCTTTGAATGCTGGAGAATATTTGTCCACAAGAGGTCCTGAGACTATAAACAGGCGGAGTTTACTATATAGTCTCATCACATCATGAGTAGATTCACAAAATTGTTGAAGGTGAGAGAAAAATCACCAGTTTAGATCTGTTGGTAACATACATATGATCTTAGTAAAAACTGGCAATCCAAAGAAACTGTAGCACAATAGGTTAATGCTGTTCCAGCAAATAAAGGAAAGGCAAACCATAGGAGTTGCGGTATTACAACCTTACCTTTACAGTAATGTATGACTGTTTGATTATTAGGGAAATCTGTGAGGATGTTGTTCTCTGTACTGTTCTTAATAACAAAATTAAAAGAGGCCTTACAGTACAACATTTTAGTTTTAGTTTTAAAAAAACAACTAGTTTCAGCTTTATTCCCACCTTCTTCAGGATATAAAAGAAATAGGCTAGCAGCCCCTACATAATGTGCACTGTCTCATTATGTAGGGGTTGCTAGCCTATTTTTTTGTACCCTGAAGAAGGCGGGAATAAAGCCAAAACTAGTTGTTTTTTTAAAACTAAAACTAAAATGTACTGTAAGGCCTCTTTTAATATGTTACTAGGGAAATATATGTCACGCCTTCAAACTTTAGATAACCAACCAACCAACCAACCCTTTTATTTTCCGAGCACTGTTACAGTTACTTAATGAAGTACAGTTACTTAGTGAGCCTTTCATTACATTGTCACCTATTAGCACATACATGTGCACCTGTTGGTCATTGGTAATTTACCTAAAGGAGGCTTTGAGCCGACCTAAGCACTGGCTACTAAACTATCTTTCAGGTGTCACAGCTGGCCACTGACTTTGCTTGAGATGGCTCACTATCTGCTTTCCTCACCTGGGGTGGGTAGAAATTTGTAAGAATATGTAACTGACTGAGCGCTACAGTTATACAATCATCCTAATAATACCAAATGAATAATGCCAAACTCTCCTTCTTTTCAATTTCTCTGTCCTGTCTACTGCAAAAAGAGAAAAGACTAATGATGACTGCATTTAAAAGTTACAATAATTTGTATGCACAGTAAAATGTTAACTTAGTAAAATAAAGTAAAAGAAAATTTTTAGTAATGCCTTATAAGTGACATTTCTACTTAAATACAATTTATTAAAAATGTAATGGATTTATTAACTTAGATAATGTAACGTTTGCATGAACCTAAATACAGGAAAAATAGAGCTTAAACGTTTTAGAATGTCAGTTAAATTATAGGGAATAAGTAGCATTCAGTAAAAATTGTAACTTTCAAAAAATGAAAAAACATGTAAACTTTTCATCATCATTATTATTAGTATAATTTTTATTTGTATTATTTTTATTAGAAATCAATGCAAAAGTAGTAAACAGGGACATGGACATGTGGAGAAATATTTTTCCATCATTGCGACTGTCAGGTCGACAGCATATTTTGAGCTGTTGTATTAAAATTGAAACACTGCATTTTGCATTAGGAAATTGGGCAACGCCTATGGAGCTCAAACAAACGTATTTCATATACCAGGACTGGAAGTGGCGAAGATTTTTAGCTTGATTTAGTGCGAACCCCACTCGTACTGGTAGGTGATGCTGTGCACGCCTTGCAAACGCTAGATTGCACCCGAGCTGCCCAATTAAAAAAACAACTGCATACAAATTTGTTAAAAGGAAAGACATTTATTAGGCGAAAACCAGATGAAACAAATGGGTAAACCCCAATGGTGTACAGACAAAAGTATATCATATAGCTGGGGCTGGAAGACAAGAAGATTTTTTAGCTTGGATTAGCATGAACGTTGATGGTTTTGGCAGGCGAGGCTGTTCTCATGCACTGACGCTAGGCCTCGCCCCAGTTGGATGATAACAACTACGTGCAAATTTGTTAATAGGACAGACTTTAATTAGGAGAAAAACCGATTAAACACCTAGGAGAACCCTAATGAAACGCAAACAAACGTATTTCAGTACCCTGGGTGGAAAACACAAAGAATTTTAGCAAACACAAAAGTGGGTATGAAGTGATCAAGAGTGAAACTACGGAACAGTTAAGACCGCGAAAGAAATACAGTAATCGCCAGCTTGCATGAACAGAAACTTGTGAGGCGCCCTGACGTATTGTATCACTGCGTAAGAGGACCGTAAAACGAACATACACCCTGTGACAAAGCTTTACAAAGTAAAAATCAATGGCAATTAAGCAGAAAAACAAGCCAGCAAGTGCTCGAACTTGAAAACGCACATCCAAGAAAGAACTTGGTCACCAGTGGCTACACGGAATTACGATGCGCGTGAAAGTAATGATCACCATGTCGTGAATTATCGGGTACCATAAAACGAATGTGCAGACAGCAATAAACCTTTAATAAGTAAAATCATAAAATTCAAGCTGTAAAAAAGTACGCAATATTGAGAACGACCATACATTTCAACTGGCGGTGATAGCTGCTAAGACAGTGCATGTGAAGTCACAGTCTTAAATTGAAAACTGCATTTTGCATTGTAAAGATTACAACGCATGTCTTGTATCCTAAGATCTGAAGTGACCAGAAAAAAGTTGTGCTCTGTATAAGAGAGAACGAAAAGTTTTTTAGAAGACCATGCCATGAAAGAAAACTTTTTTAAAACTTTTTTAAGCAACACTCTGGAAACATGTATTGGCTATGTGAGAGGGAGTGAGGGAGGCCCGATCATCTGAGTTTCGTGAGGAGGAAATCAAAACAACACATCTAAAAACTTGTCTCGGACTGATATATCTGTACAAATTAGTAAAGAGAACCACGTATAACTCTCCAGCATTGAAAAAGTTGAAATTTGTATTTTTTATATCAACATTCGAACTAAGCTCAACCTGAAAAAAAAATTACAGCCACTACACTTGGTCTGTGTGCAAAGGCAGTCCATGAGAGATACAAAAATGAAAATAAATCAAATATCAAACAGAATACCTTGAAAATAATCAGGCACCTATACGTTTTTGCAGGGGTCGATAAGCGGATCAGCGACTTAGAAAGATTGAGAATCAGCCACTCAAGACTCATTTTCCCTTAAACCATTCAACAAAAAAAAACACATGCCAACCCTAACACGACATCTAGTAATGACTGCCACATCATATTATAAAAAATAATTGTATTAATAACTTTATATGGGAAAATTAATATCAGCCTTGACGTCACGGAAATTGGTCACATGGTCGGAAAACCAATCATGTGGTCAGAAAACTGACGTCGGAAGGGGGGGGGGTAGGGTCACATGACTAGAATGCTGCAATCTGATTGGTCGCTTTTTTCAAGGTCATTTAGAATACAACCTGTACCTAATCTGCTGCTAATTTTTTAAAACAAGACATACTGAAAAGAATTTGCTTCTAAATTCTTAAAAAGATTTAAAAGCAAATACGTTTCTATAAAGTAAGGCACCCTAATATGGGCTACTTCTTTTAGTGAGCCCATACTATTTAGTGTAACCACTTTCAGGTATCCCCACCTGTACAAATGTATAGTATATTTTCTGAGTAAACATATGCAAGTCCGGAAATAGTAAAAACCATTTATTACTAGTAATATAACATAGATTAAAAAGTCATACCAAGTGCCCATATCATGGGCTATTACATGTTCCTAATAATGGCTACTCCTCTATTAGGAATACAATTTCATAATAAAGGTTGACATTGTAAGCAGTTATTAGCCTTTGCTGTACAAGCATATGTCGCATGTTAAGGATCCCTCTGGGTTCCCGGCACAGGCACTGTGAACCCATTTCAGGCTCATCTGACATCTCACCCATGTCTCCCCGTTTTGATCGTCCGAAAACCGCCCTGCATGGGCCAGAGGGAGAACTGCTTTTCTTCCTGAAGAAATATTGATGGAGTCTTCTGGAGGGGATTCCATAGACTTGGCATACCGCAGAAGAGTTGGAACAGAGTACAACTTCGCGGTTTTCGAAGTACCCATTTCCCCATTGCGTACTGCAAAAACAGCTGCCTTCATGGCGGATTAGTCCCAAGATTTCCTCTTAGATTACGAAAACGATCTGTGAAATGAAAGCAGAAATGAGCCTTACAAAAACTGTGCAATATGATTAACTCATCATTTCTATTGCAACTACCGTAATATTATTATTGTTAGCCCGTATATTATTATTTTTATTAATATTCCAACGTCAAATACGGACCTTCAATGTACACGGTACATAAAATGGGCTAGCCCGTAAGAGGACCCACCCTGGTAGCCCATAATACGTACGTCTCATCGACCTGTTTACAACGCAATTTGTTTACAACCCCTGTGTCAACAAGCACCAAAGTTAATAGCGTAAAAATTTCCTGTCATATACAAATAATCTATTTATATTTGTTCCCGCATCCTCTCGTTCTGTATCCTTCTCTTTATTTCTTCCCCGTTCTTATATTATGTATATTAAAAGAAAAATCATCATATATGAGTGCTCATGCAAAAAGGGACCTGAAAAGAAATTTATAGATGCCCAGAAAAACGCTTTTAAAACTTAGCTTTTTGAAGATGTGTCCTTACTTGATTCAACTCTGATAAAAATAATATTCTCTTTAAAATAAAAATGAAAGTCCAACCATCATAAATCACCAAAAAAAAAAACAAAAACAACTTAGAGAAAGAAAGCCTGTGCACTGAAACGTCATTTATTGTTACTATAGTGGCTAAAATGAATAGTGTCGCAATCGCGTAACATTCCCAATGCTAGCAGCTGTCCTCCTCTCAGATGGCGGAAGTAGATGGCGTTAATAGAGCTTGTTAGGGTACTGAGCTCTATTTACAACATTGAAGTCAATGGCGAATCTCGAGCGATCGAAAGTTTATTTACATTTATCTGTAATTAATCTATCAATATTTTAAGATAGATAATATTTACATATTTTATAGGAAACTTAATTTAAAAAATGAACAGAATTTCTTCCGATTCTCTTAATTAAATTTAATAACATGCGTTTTTTTTCTCTCTTGTGCGTTTCGATCTTAAAACAAATTGCCTATAAAAGCATATCGAGCATACATAATAATTTCTTACAGTATTTTGCAATGCTAAAATGCGTTTTTAAAAATATAAAATGCAGCTTATAGAATCAAAGATGCATTTTGTAAGAAAAAAAAGTGGTTTAGAAAAATATAAATATATTTTGCAAAACAGAATGTGTAGTTTGGAAATAAAAAGCTTATTTTGCGGAACGAAAAATGCATTTTGGAAAGAAAAAAAATAAAGCTGCTTGTGGAATTTTCAAATCCGCTTGGGCAAGCTAAAATTGTTAAAATATGAGACATTAAGAAAATAAAA
>JAHWFO010019727.1:1167355-1183901 GCA_023313115.1 Rhysida immarginata | reverse complement strand
GGATAGTTCTTAACACATATTAAGAGTGTAATTTTGAAAAGATTAAGCAGTACTATTCTATTACCCTAATGGAATGAAACCACAATCTTCCTCTCATATTTAACAATATTTTTATTTTTTTAATGCCATTTCCTATGGAATATATTAGTCCAGTCTTTTTGAAAAATGTAAAATATCTTGTTCAAACTATTTCAACTTTGAGTGAAATTCAGAATATTTTAGATGATGTAGAGAATTATAATTTATTTCATCAAAT
The DNA here is from genome assembly GCA_023313115.1 of Rhysida immarginata. Taxonomy (NCBI): domain Eukaryota; kingdom Metazoa; phylum Arthropoda; class Chilopoda; order Scolopendromorpha; family Scolopendridae; genus Rhysida; species Rhysida immarginata. Next base: position 1,183,645 of record JAHWFO010019727.1, on the reverse strand, counting down.
TTGACAAGACCATCTTCCACACGCTGAGACATGATTTGACTCTCGGGTTTGTTGTTGATAGGAGTAACAAATTGCATTTCAAGTGAATCTGCAATGACTTGGGCCTTGTCCTGATCAGTTTGCACATAGTCATCTTGTGGTGTACGGAGTGGAGGAAGCGTATTATTGTTCTTCTTCTGAAAAGCTCTGACCATACTCCAAATGGAATTGTTGCGAGCGGACTAGCTTTTGAGTTTGTCATTCCATCTAGCGTCACGAAGCTCTTTTATCTCCTCTTGGACTCTTTGCACCAGCCTGTTGTATGACGAAATTCTCTGTGGTATCTCTTGGTGGTCTGTACTTGCTGTTTTGGAATATTTTGAGTTTGCGAGTAATTTTTGATGTCTTAACCTAGCCCAGACAGAAAATTTCGTCATTTACAAATCAAGTGTTATTTTTACCCATTAAGAATTAGAAATATTGTCTTTATTTCGCCATTACTGTTCACAAAGAGGATTTAAAAGCAACTCTAAGCGACATTTGCAGAGGTTCCCAATTTCTAAATTCTAACCAGAATAAAGAGTTTCAAATCCTTTGCAAAGCTCAACTATATAAAAATATTTTAAAAATAAGAAATAATGGAAGTTATCCTGCATATTCGGAAACCAAGAAAATAATTAAAAAACTGAAAACCAATGATTGCTTTTATATTAAGGATGACAAGAGCAACTGTTTGATCATTTTGTATAAAGACATGTATTTCAATGGAGTTAGGGATTTCCTTGAACCAAGTCCCTATACTTTGCTTCCAAACAACCCCCTCACTAGCCTAATTAACAAGACTAAGGACTGTATTAGCAGTTGTAAAACCATTTTTAAAAACATGACCACAAAAAACTTATGCCCCAGCAACACCAGTCTTCCCAGGCTCTACTGCTTGCCTAAAACTCACAAACAAGGCAATGCCATGAGGCCAATTGTTGATAATACAGACTCCCCAACTAGTGGAATAGACAATTTCTTGAGAAATTACTTCAAGAAATTGATCCTGCCAGGACATTCCTTCTCCATAAAAAACAGCATCGAACTGACCCAAAAACTAGAGAAGTTCATTGTTCCAGACAAACACATATTAGTTTCTTTTGACTTAACCTCAATATTCCCTAGTATACCAATAGATGAAACCTTAAATATGCTTGAGGACGTTTTACATCATAATGATATTCCTCTTGTGAAGTTAGAGACCTCAATTTACTTTGCAGATTATGTTGCCTTAATAATGTCTTCCAATTTAATAATAAATATTACATAATGGATAAAGGTACCCCCATGGGAAGCTGTTTAAGCCCCTTCTTAGCTAACCTTTATCTTAACCATTTGGAAAATCTTGCAATCACCAGATTCACATATTTTCCGAAGATCTGGTTCAGGTACGTGGACGATATATTCACGATCTGCCATGTGGAACTTCTTAACCAATTAAAAAACGACCTTAATGGATTATGCTTCTCTATAAAATTTACAGTTGAAATCAAACAAGATACACTATTTACCTTTCCTGGATATACATATGCAGAGGGAGGGGGAAAACTATATTTTGACATATTCAGAAAATCGAACTATGTTCCGTCGTATATTAGAAGCGAGTCTAACCATTGTTTCAGCCACAAACTGGCAGCCTACAATCACATGATCGACAGAGCCCTGAACATCCCATTAACCCAAAGCAAGAGAAATGAAGAATTTCATATGAATAAAGAAGCAGCGACAACCAATGGTTTCAGTATGGAATTGGTCGACAAGCTCATTAAGAAGCATAATTTCAAGAGGAGGCTGGCACTCTACACGACCCTCAATGACTCGAAGAAGAGGAAAGAGAAAAAATTTTTTGTCTACCCTACAATAGAAATCTGACCAGAGGCATGGAGAGGAAATGCAATAAGTACAACTTAAAAATAGCATATAGAAGTGATCACGCACTCAAGAAGCTCCTAGGATGTACAAAAGACCCTATAATGAGAACTGAACGATCAGGAATTTACGAGATCTAATGCGGGACCTGTAACAAAAAATATATTGGACAGACCCGTAGAAATATTGAAACAAGAACTAAGGAGCATTTCGACTATGTTAAGAACTGCAGACCTGAGAAGTCAGCCTTTGCTGACCACTTACTGAAAACCGGACATGAACTAAAGAAAGAAAACATTAGGATTTTATATGTTGTGGACAATTACAAGAGACTGAATTTCCTTGAAACCACGGAAATCTTGAAGAACCAGGATGAAAATTTAATGAACCAAGATGGTGTACCTTTAGATCTGACAGCGTGAAACACCTTACTTCAATTTGTTTAATAATTGTGTTGACTAGGAGTTCTCTCCTAGGTCCGCGTTTTTAAACCAATCCTAACTTTGCTGTTTCTTTGTAAATTATGATTTTCCTCTGATTAGCTTAAGTTTCCTATATATACCTGTTACACATCTATGTTTACTCAATTCATATTGAAGATGGCTACTTAGTAGCCGAAATGTACATTTAAGATGTTCTTTAAACTCATTTTGTGGCAAAGTGTTATCCACTGTCTCTCTGAACACGTGAGTTTGTCATAGTTTTGCATTGTTGTTGCACATTTAAGGATTGTTGTCGCTGGCTTGAAGCACACGCCAGAACTGAAATGTCACTTGACCATTGTTCTCTCAGCAACAATTTTTATCAAACTACACTGATTGGAAGAAAGTTTTTGGACACCTCGCACAGTGCGTTTATTTGCTTTTATTGATAACAGCTAATATCCTGTCGGCCCCCCTCTGGCTGTAATCATGGCGGCCACTCTCCGGGGCATGCTTTCCACAAGAGTACGTACGACCCCCACAGAAATCTCCCGCCAAATGCCCCGTACACCCGTCCACAGTTCAGGTAGTGTTTCGGGGAGTGGGCTACTACCCCTCAACTGACGCTCGACTTCATCCCACATATGTTCGATGGGATTCAGGTCGGGGCTCTGGGCTGGCCACTGCATGCATTCAACATTATTATTGGCATACCATTGCAGGGTATGTGCTGCAACATGTGGCCTGGCATTGTCGTCTTGGTACAGGCATGGCTCTACACCGTAGTTTTACGAAAGGGTTAGGAGAACGTAGTCCATGTTCGTGTTAGTTCTCTAGCACGACATTAGCGCGCATGCTCATTCTGGCATTCCTGATCTGTCTCTTGAAAATCCGTAATGGTGGGAAAACATTGTTAAAGGACATTGTTAGCTTTAAAACAATACAAATCATAAACGTGCAAGTAATCACAAGCCACATTCAAAAACTCCGTGCTAGTAGTGTTAAGCGTGTCGTGTTGCTGAAAATCTGATGTCACTTCCTGCATGAACCGTGTCCCGTGCTGCTGAAAATCTGATGTCACTTCCTGCAAGAACCGTGTCCCGTGTTGCAAAACGCCTAGCACGGAGCAAGGGTTTGTTTCGTCCGTATTCGTCCACAGCCTTCTCTAATCATGTAGGCTGGGGTTCGTGTTAATTAGTGTAGAAGGAATTCTATTTGTTCAAGAACATCGGTTATGGAAAGCAGAGAAATTATTTTTGATAATCGGAGAAGATTGGGTCGAAAGTAAATTGCATATCGCTAATAGCTCCACTATCTCCATCTGGCGGGAAAATTGTAACCACGATACCGCCTAGAGAGAAAGCCTGCTCACGGAAAAATCATACATTGTTACATCACCTACGGTATGGACAATTTCGTGCTTATTACTGATAGAAATATGATCAACCTTACCGTATGTGAGGTAACTTTACTCTGCCTGATCGGTCTCAACTCAAGTGGCAGCACAGATAATACGAGAACATTCATAAATTAACCTCAGCACGGATTGTGCAATAGCTAACACGACACGCTTAACAAGACTAGCACGGATTTTTTGAATGTAGCTACTGAATGTTATATTGTTGCTAGACCAATCTTGTTAATCATATCACAAGACATTAAATGTCATAGTTAATCTGTGGCGACCCGCACCCTCTGTTTATATTGTTCTAACTTTTAAGAACAATAATAATCTCTGAGGCAGATTATTAACAGTTTGGGACGATTTTATAACTTTGTTATAAAACAGATCATAATTGAAACCGTTAAAATAGTTTTCATATTTTAACCGGAACGAACGGATTGTTTATCCTAGGAGTTAGTTGACAGCGGCGTTAATTTACAGTTAGCTCTGTCGAGTCGAGTGGAGATCATCTTTTTACCCTAAACCCCCCTTCCTCCTCGATAGCGAGCTCTGTGCCGTGTCTATCAATTCTTGAGCACCTATTGAATTTTTGACCAATCAGCAATGATTATTTTACCGTCAGTGAGCGGCGTCTCTTTACAATCTTTGGAGGGACATTAAGCAGTTGATAGCGAGATCTACGGAGAGTTTGATGTTTTGAGAGTTTGTCTGAAAGAATGGGAGAAGATGAGATGAACCATGAAAAAGTCGAATGTTGTTTTAGAGTGAAACACTTTCACTAGAAAACTACCTTTATTCAGAAACAGTTTATTATTCCCTACTGTTAAAATCAATAAAAAATAACTATTATTATAAGTATTGTTATGATTTAAGCCAAATGTTAGCTAAAAACTTTCGCGGAGCCCGACGAAGAAGAAATTACGCCACCCCCCGCCACTCACCGCAGCGAGCAACGAACGACAACGGAGACAACGAGAAGACCGGGTAATGGTGCGCATTCTTTTTCTCATTTGTCATATCATATGGTCACAGAAACTCAGTAAAATGTTAGAATGTTGTATTTTAAAAACTTTGCTTAATTAGCTTTTATTGGTGAGAAGAACGGTAAACAATTTAACAAGTAAAATGATTAAGTTTACAGTGCCTAAAATAACAACTATCTGAAAAAATAATTAAAAAGAGTATTAAGGAGCCTTTTGTGAAATAGAATAATGTCAATCATAAAAGTTAAGGAATTTGATCTTTAATAATATAATGGAAGTTGATAAAAGTAGAATTCAGATCTTTCAAAGAATTTATTATAAAGAGTGTGTAGCAACTTAATAATCCATTTTGATTAAAACCTACCTTTGAAGATATGTATATATATATATATATATTATATTTACTGTATATAATGTTTTATTGTAGAATAAATGTGTGTTTATATAGTTCAAACTCTCGTTCCAATTGTTTCTCCAGATATAATTTTCACAACAATATAAACCCCGGTGCACTTTCACGACAGGGTCGGACCAAATTAAACCTCGGCTACTCGTTTATTAGTTAAGTCCTTAACTAAAATTTGGTGTTTAAGGTGTGGAGTTTAATGGCGCAGACGACTGCATCAGTTAGGGCTGGGCACCTGTACATTTGGCACAGGATTGGTACAGGATTGGCTTTAAAAATTAGTGTTTAGAAATATAGCGCCATCCCGTACATTTGCCGTACATTTGGCACAGTGTCGACAAGATTCGTTTTAAATAATGGTGTTAGAGAAATTATTAAATATTGATATTTTGAAAAGTGTTTGGAGAAACGGTGGGAAATAGAGTACGTTAAAAAAGAAAGGATCCTTACAATTTTGCTTTGGGAGAAATATTTAATTGCGACAATTTATAGTATTTTAAGGTCTTTTGGATCTTGCTGACTTAGTGAGTAAGATTAGTAACATTAAGATTTTTGCTATAAGCTATTGGGGATTTCTTTTTATTATCATGATGGCAAACAGAGATGCAGAAGGGAACGTAGAGGGAGAAGGTGCTATGGGAGATGTGCATGTACAGGCAAACGTACAATTGCTGGGTCTTTATGTAGAGATCCCAATTTTCAATGGTAGTCAGAGCGTCACAGAATTTTTTCGTAGAGCGGAAGAGATAGCAGCAGCTGGTCATTGATAACCAGGTGTTACCTTAGCTACGGTGAGAATTCGTTTAGCAGGTGAGGCATTATATTATGCATGAGAGAGTGAGGATATGGTCGGTGTAGACACATATCAGGAATTTAAAAGAATAATGCTTGTGAGATTTTCACATCTTAATCCGGACAAAAATGAACGATTGTTCTCAGAATGTTATCAGGAGAGGAATGAGAGCATGTTGCAATTTGCAAAGAGACTTCAAGCTTTGGGTAGACGTCTATTGATGCCAGTTGAAGGCGAAGGACCAGTCCAGGAAGCTAAAAGAGAATATGGGAGAGAATTAATGGCGAATCGATCGAAAGAAAGATTTATTGCAGGATTATTACCCCATATTCAAAAGGGAATGGTGTACATGAACCCTAGAAATTGGGATGAGGCAGTTAAGGCGGCTGAGAGTATTGAAGAGGCAGAAAAAAAAGTAAAAGGGAAAACGGTAACAATAAATATGCTAACAGATACAGAGTTAGAGGAAAAACTATTAGATAGAGTAGAGCGTAATATTGGAGTAAAAATAGAGGAAACTATAAAAAAGATTGTGGGACAACAAAATAAAGAGTCGGAAAGGGGACGAGGAGAGGAAGAGCGAAGAAAAAATGGGCTGGAGAGACGGGAATCAAATAACACAGCAGGTGTGAGAGGAAGAGGTGGAATGCATAGATCATTCAAAAAAGTCTGGTGTTACAATTGCCAAAAATTGGGGCATATTTCGACAGTGTTATGCAAACAAGTCAAGAGACATTATTTGCAGATATTGCCATTTTAAAGGGCATATAGAAAAAGATTGCCGGAAAAAGGCAAGAGAAGTAAATAGAAAAAGGGGACAGCGAGTGGAAAAGGGAAATGTGAGTCCACAAACGGTAACAAAAAACGAGGAAGGGCCCTCCTCGGCTCAGTGAGGTCAACACGGGGAGGTGTAACAGAGAATACAGGAGAAAAAATCAAAAAACGTTTATCAGAGAACGTTAGTTGCATTATGGTAGAGGCATTAATAGGAACTTTTAAAACAAAAATGCTTGTTGATACGGGAAGTAAAGTTACATTATTGTCAGAAACAATGAATGATACATTAAAGAAAAAGGGACATATAGTTAACGCAGTGGCTATGTACAGTGCAACCTTGTACGCCTTCCGTTCAATACAAAGGAAGTGGCAAGCTGTGCCACCATCTGCCGACAGAATCAAAACAGTATTGTTTGGATTCCGACATTATAGGGCGTGTTTTGGCTAGCTGTTGTTATAGCAACCACACAATTGGCATGTCACGGTCGTGTGGATTTCAGATTTTCTTTTTTTCTGCTTTCTGGATGATTAGCCATTGTCGAAAGGAACCATGCCTTAAAGGTAAGCCAGCATTTTTTGAGCGTTCTAGTGTTGGGTTAGGTTAACTGAGGTTAACTTAGGTTTAACCATAAAAGGAGATCCCGCATCTTTCTGGCAGCCATTTCTGTGACCACTAAAATATATGGATCATTAGCCTCCTGTAACCGGCCGAGGGAAAACCAACTGCCCCCTGTAAAGAAATAGGTTGGGTACGTATATAAATTGACGTCGCCGTGAGCGAAGCGAGGGAGCGTGCGCCGCAGGTAGGGGACGCTGGAGAGGAGCGATGGCGTCCGCGTACTAGTATTGTAGAAGGGGAAACCAACTGCCCCTGTAACCGGCCGAGGAGAAACCAACTGCCCCCTGTAAGCAAATATGTTGGGGGTATGTTTATAATTCGGGGTCGCCGTGAGCGAAGCGTTAGCGTCCACATACTAGTATTGTAGAAGTGGCGGCTAGTATTACATCGTGGTCAGATAGTTCAATTTAACCAGATAGGGAAGATGGTAAAGTTTAATTTAATAAATTGACAATATTCATTCTATCCCATATTAGCTGCTTAAAGCTAAGATAAAATTGTTTAAAACGTTGCATTTTTACACTAAGCGATGGGAATCTGCCATATTGCTTGTTTCGAAATTAGAGAAAGTTTGGAATCTGAAACTGTTGGTAGATGGCGGTATAGCTAGCCACTTCCTTTGTATTGAACGGAAGGCGTACAAGGTTGCACTGTACGTAGCCACTGCCTATAGTTAAAGCTATCGAAAAACCTAAACTAGAACGGGAATCATGGGATGTGGATTTTCTACTAAAGGAGCGTATGAGGTAGCTATGAAGCTAGGTGATCGAGATTATATGATTGAATGTTATGCATGGGAGAAACAATGGCCACTTAAATGTGAAGGAATTTTGTGTCAAGATATGTTTGTGCCTAGAAAACTTACTATTGATTTTGAGGAGCAAGCCATTAGAGTTGGTGACAATAAAATATATTTTGTAGATGATGAAGAGGATTTGGACAATAATTTTTTAACATGTAGGAAAAGGGTTGATTTAGATTATATGGAGATGGTGCCAGTGCACTTGAAGAAGCGAGTTATTATTCCTCCATTATCGGAAATAGTGAGCGAAGGAGTAGTAAAAGGAAAAGGGTTAAATGGGAGACAGGGCGTAATTGAAGCCTATGATTTAAGAATTCCAGGATTAAAGACTGCCAATGTATTGGTAGAGGTGACAGATAAACATACTTTACCTATTCGAATAATAAATTGCTCCCAAGAAGAACTAACTTTAGATAACGGGAAGATATTAGGAAATTTACAAGAAGCAGAACAACCCCCTTATGTTATGAATCATATTATTGAAATAAGGGATGAGGAAACTAAAGAACCATTAAATAGAGAAGACTATTTAAATCTATTTAAATTAGAACATATGGAAAGAAAGGAAAGAGAGCAACTTGAGGAGTTATTATGGAAATTTAGAATCTGTTTTGCACAGAGTGAATTTGATCTGGGATATGCACATGCCTTTCATCACAGTATAGACACTGGAGATGCGAGACCTATTGCACAAGCACCGTACCGTATTCCGTACACACAGCGAGAGATAATGGATCAGATTATTGACAATTTACTGAAAAATGATGTAATTAAAGAATCAACGTCTCCATGGGCAGCACCCGCCCTTTTGGTTAAGAAAAAGGATGGAATCTTTAGGTTTGTTGTTGATTATAGGAAATTAAACAAGGTGACACGCCTTGACATTTTCCCTTTACCGTTGATATCGGAGACGCTTTCAATGCTAGGTAAGGCTAAAATATTTACCATTTTAGATGCAAATCAAAGATATTTTCAGCTAGGAATAGAGGATGGATATAAGACTGGATTTCTAGTCCCAGGAGGTAAATATGAATTTAAGCGATTACCTATGGGATTGGCTAATTCACCGAGTGTTTGGGAAAGGACTGCAGAGCACTTTATTAGACAGATAAAAGGAAAGTTTGCACTTGTCTATTTAGACGATTTTTTACTTTATTCAGCTAATTATTTACAGCATTTAAAGGACCTCGAGTTCTTATTTGAACGCATAAAGGAGGCTAATATTAAAATGAAGCCAATAAAGTGTCAGTTTGTGAAGTCAGAAGTTAAGTTTTTGGGCCATATCATCTCTGAGAGCGGTATTGCGCCAGACCCTGATATAATACACGCAGTAAAAGAATTTTCTAGGCCAACTACAGTTAAAGAAGTACAATCCTTCTTAGAATTAGCTGGATATTATCGACGTCATATAGATTCGTTTAGTCATATAGCTAAACTTCTTTCGAGTCTGACAAAAAAAGAAGTTCCATTTGAATGGACAGAAGAAACAAGCTGCATTTCAAGCTTTAAAAGATGCTCTTATTACAGCACCAGTTTTGAGAAGCCCAGACTTCTCTAAAGAATTTATTGTGTCAACAGATGCAAGTGATTTGGCGCTTGGAGCAATTCTATCACAAAAGATAGACGGGGAAGAATTTCCTATCGCGTATGCAAGTCGTCTCTTAAAAAAGAGCGAAATAAACTATAACACAACTGAAAAAGAGTGCTTGGCAGTTATTTATGCCGTAAAACAATTCAGAGTATATTTATATAACCACATTTTAAGATTGTCACAGATCATCGACCATGGAAGTGGTTGTTTAATATAAAAACACCCGGGTCGAGGCTATCTAGATGGGGGATGACGCTCCAAGAATTTGATTTCGAAATAATACATAAGCCAGGACGCATACATGGCAATGCTGATTGTCTCAGTCGTGTAGCCATTGGTGCAGTCACGGAGTATGAACCAGTCATTTCTCGTGAATTAATTGCAGAAGAGCAAAAACGTGATTCAGTGTTAAACCCTATTATTGAACGATTAAAGTCCTGTGGTTCAATGAACTGTGAAGGTTATTTTCTCGATGATGACGATATGTTATACAATTTAAAAGAAAGTGCTTCTAGGAGGGAGAAATGGGAAAGAGTAGTAGTACCGGAAAACTATAAGAAATATGTTATGAGATTATATCATGATATTTCAATGAGTGGACACATTAAAGCAAAAAGAATGAGAAAGAAAGTAAGTAAACAATTTTATTGGAAGGGGATGAATAAAGATATTCAGGAATATTGTCGTAATTGTGAGAGTTGTCAGAAGAAACCCCCCCCTCTGAAAAGGAAGGAGCAGCCTTTTCAAAAATTACCTAGTGCGGAACGACCTTTTTATCGATTAGGTGCCGACCTCGTGGGTCCGTTTCCTATCACTGATAGAGGGAATAAATATATTCTTGTATTAGTCGACCATTTTAGTCGATATTCGGAGGCTATTGCACTCCCTGATCAGAAAGCTGAGACAGTAGCAAGAGCGTTAGTAGAGACGGTGTTTGCTCGTTATTCGATCCCAACACAATTACTCACGGATCGTGGAGCGAATTTCACTTCAGCATTAATGAAGGAATTATGCAAATTATTGGGATAAAGAATGCTGGGGTAAAAAAATTACGAAAGTCCCATGATGGTCAAAATTAGCTACAGGTAGGCCTGGCCGTGACTTTGAAAATCATAATTGTCTTGCATATAATTTCTAAAATATCGATAATTCAATTACTTATTAATTAGACACGCTTCAATAATAAACTCTTTGCATAAACGCAATGAGGCAGACCGATGCTTTTATCCGAGTAAATTACGGAACGCTATACTGGAGTTTTGCCAAGTACCTTTAATTTAACTTAAAAAAAATTAAATAAAATTAAAAAAAATAAAAATAAAAAAAAATTCAACACTAATTTACTACACGTTTTCTCTTCTTCTTGTCATAATTACTGTATTACCATTGTTATTTTTTGTCATTTCATTGTCGAACTTATTCATATCGTTTATTTTTTATTATAGGTTATTATTATTTCAAAAATGTTTATTAATAAAATCTAAAGATAGAGGCGAGGCTTTACCTGAAAATATTTGTATTTTAAAACCCACCATAATCTATACTTTAAACTTTTATAAACATTAAAAAAAAATTCAACCATTTTCTTGTTATTTCAACCTAAAGTTCTTCTAATAACAAATGGGATCATCAGTGAATTATCAATAGCATTTTAACTTCATTAATTATTTTATTTTTTTAATTATTAATAAAATAACGGTTGTTAAATGTTTATATCATGTTCATTCTTCTTTTTTAAATCTTTGCACAATGCAAGTGTTCGTAATGTTATTTTTAGGCTTCTCATCTTTTTTATACTGTTAATTAAAACATAATTAGAATTAGAACAAGTTTTTAAGTAATCAGCTTTGTTGGGTTTTTTTGTTGTTTTTTATCTCCATTTCATTTATCTCAAATTTTTTAATCATTTAATTGTTATATGATGCCTAATTTTTTTTATTATTAGGTGCCAATTTTAAGGTCTACTGACCCCGTATATTTTAAAATATATTTTCGAATGAGAGTGGAGACTTTTGACAAGTTGCTGGCCTCTTGGTGAGCCATCAGCCAGAAAGGAGGAAGAGTGGAAGAAAGCATCTCCCTCTGGCTTTACAATTGTGCATAACATTAAGGTGAAATGTCTAGCCAATACTTTGACATCCAATGCTTATTGAGGTATATAGTAAATTATATGCCCATTTTTATTGAAACTAGATATTTAGCCTCAACAGATCAAATCCAAGACTTGGCACTTGCCTTTCGTATTGGGATCTCGACTGCAGCCAAACTCATCCACAGCTGTTGCAGGATGCTCTGGAAGGTGTTGCAGCCACTTGTCATGCCAGTAAGTGCCCAGATTGTAGAAATGTTTTATTTATTTAAAAATTTTATTTCATAGTTTACCTTAAAGTGTTTGATCAACATGTTTTGTTTCTTGTATCTTTGTTGTTGTTGAAATTTTTTGTTGTTGACTTGTAAGTATCCACACACGATCTTTGGTGCTCGATAGCCAATGATCTGTGGATGGCAAGCACGTTAAAATACAGGCCTAACAACTTTGGGTCTGTGTATTATAATTACAAGGTACAACTATCTTGACATAAGTGACTTTCACTAATAGTGAGATAATAGCGATTCATGGAATTATAATGTTTGAACTGTTTCAGGGCGTTTTCTCAATTGTTTTGATGGCCATAGTAGATGCCAATTATCACTTTGTGATGGTTGACATTGGCGGCTATGGCCGTCAAAGCAATGGAGGAACGTTTAAGGACTCAGCAGTAGGCCAGGCCTTCCAATCAGAACACTTCCTTTGCCACAGATGGCTCATGTTGGAAGTCTCACGATTCCATATTATTTTGTGGGGCTTTCCAACTAACCAAAAACTTTATTAGGCCCTATCCTGGCAAGAATCTTAATTTAAAAGAAAAAATCTTTAACTATCGCCTGAGTAGAGCAAGGTAAAGAAATAATTTTAATTTTTTTTAATTCAGTTGCTTTTGAACTTGTTAGACAGTTCTAGATATTGCCTTTCACTGATAAAATAAATTTCTTTACAGGCTGAAAATGCCTTCGGGATACTTTCTTCAAGATGGAGAGTATTCCGAAGGATCATCAACATACATCCTGAGAATGCGGATAATATAATAAAAGCGGCCACTGTATTGCAAATTTTCTACGGGACCAGGATAATGAGCAAGAAGGGTACTGTCCTCCTGGATTTGCTGAGCAGAATATTGTAAAATGGTTCGATAGTACCCAGAAGGTGGCGAGACCATGTAGGCAATGGTGCTTCTGCATTTGTAGATATACAAGCTGCAAGGGGGCACAATTACAGCAGGGATGCAGCATCCATTAGAGATCATTATGTACTCCTGCAAGGGGTCTGTGCCATGGCAATGGCAAATGCCAGGAATTAAAAAAAACCCACATAATTGAAACAAATGTAAACAGTCTGTTTGCTTTATTTCAGAATAAATAAATAAATAAGGAATAAACAAAAAAAATAAAGGAAAAAAATTAAAAAAAAAATTGTTATACGATATTCTAATACATCAAGGCTCATGCTAATTCCGCAATCAGTAATACTTGCTGAAAATGAGGATTGAACTTAATGAATGGTTAACCAACTAGTAGCATACGGTTTTGGTATCTCTTATGCAATTTCAGAGTTGCACGATGTTAAAAAGTTGGTAACCAGTTAAATTAGGTTAGCTGACATCTTAAGCCCAAGTTCTAATTGTGTAGGATTTCAGCTTTCAATGTGGCAGTCTGGATTAAGAAGTTCTTAGCGGCGTGTAACTCTGAAATTGCATAAGAATATATACTGAAACTACATGCTGCTAGTGAGTAGAGAGTTTAAATTTTATCCTTATTTTCAGTAAGTATTAACGATTCCTGAAATAACATGAGCCTTGGTATATTAGGATACACGTATACTAAAATGTTATCAAACAGAAAAAAAATAAAATAAATGATAATAAACTCATTGTTCATTAAGATGTATAGGAAAGTATTGTTTCCAATACTTTTAATTGGCATTGCCAAATTAATTTCTCTGGCACACAGTCTAAATGTCGTTCCATCGCCAGAGCAAATGACCAGTTCTTCCTATTTTCTAAACCGGTGGTGGCCTTACAGTATAACAGAGGGACATCAGGAGTTCCAAATAGTTTTGCCATTTATTCCCGGTTTTGTCAAGGATATACAGCAAGAGGCATGCAAGACTTCCTATTTTCACCTGGCATGGCTGCTCTTTGGACAGTAACCATTCTTTCCTGCAGTTCCATTCCCTGACGATTGAATTGTTTAAACTGCTGGAGTAGCGAGTCCTCCCAATCAATCCTTTTTCGATTTTTTGGGTTTTCATGCTTTTTAGCAACTGCCTCGTCTCGGCACTGGTAACTGAAGACGAGCCAGTACTTGGCAGATATACACCTACTCCAGATTGGTGTCAGGACTGACATCTACTAATGGGGCAGTAGTCTGTACACTTTCAATCGGTGAATGGCATTCTCTGTCTTCAATAAAGGTTGAATCCAGTATCTGGGAAACAGCTGGAGTCAGGCCATCTGCATTAAAAATTACATCTCCATCATCATTGTCCAACGCTGTCGTCTGTGCGTGTTCGGAACAGATATTGCTTGTTGTCCTGTGGGGAAAAAGTTTTTTAATAATAGAGTATCTAAAAAATCCATTTGAATCGACTCATCATTCGTTTTAAAATATGCAATTGTAAAAATCTGTACACTTAATACACACAGAACACCTTGCTACTGTACAAGTGTCAAAAAAATATAGATTGTGATAAATTTCAAATACCAGCCGAAATAAAAGTTTCATTTGGAGAAGAATGCTTTAAAAATAAAACTACTATATTATACATTATTAATATTTAAATATAATGAAAGTGGTTTTGTGAGATTTGTAAGATAGATACCTGATTATGTCTGCATTCCAGTTATACAGGGAGAGTAAAAAAAAAAAAAGCTGGTATGAGGAAAAAAAACTAAGTCCCAGAACAGCTATTTTTGCAATTGTTGAATATACTTATTGTTGCAAACCCAGTTGTCCTTGAACTTAGTTTTTTCCTCACACAGGCTTTTTTTGAATCTCCCTGTATAAGCATTATATTAATAGGTAATGAGATTCTATAATCAAGTACTATTACTTCATCATTCTCTAATAGATCTCAAGGTAATAAATGGAATCTTTCTTCTTTTATAATAATTGGAATACCGTAAAATCTTGAATACACGCCGGGTATTCAAATACACGCCAGACTCAAATAAAAGCCGGGTGGGGTGTAAATAATAGATTAAATGCCGGGTCTCAAATAAACGCCGGGTCTTTTTCGGATCATCGATATAAATTCCGACGTTTTTCCTCTCTTTCAGATTATTAAACGTCTTTTCATGTGTATGCCTTCTCATTGGCCGCTTCATGTAACCCATACTAATTTCGACCAATCCCATGCTGCCTTTACCCTTGCTGTTTCTCGTTCTTAGGGTTTCATTACAAACTTCTCATAGGTAGGGTCATTATTTAGACACGAAGCTCGTCGTTATCAAAGTTGTTATTCTTCTTTTTATTAGTTTTTGGTTACTTCATTTATTTTATTTTAAGTACTTCTTATGCTGAGTGGTTAACTAAATGTGCAGGTGAAAATGGAATCCGGGAAAAGAAAGTCATACGATGTAGCATTCAAACTAAAAGCCATTCAGTATGCCAAGTAAAAAAACCGGGAAAAGTCAGGGAATTTTTTTGCAACTGGGAAGAGTCAAAGGAATTTTACAAAATCAGCAAAAAAATGCGAAATTGGAACGAAAAATTGGTAAGGGAAAATTACATGATCGACCGGGAAAAGTCGGCGAATTTTACACAATCGTTTTGGGACACCCTATTAGATACCCTGTTATTGGGAATAGCCCTTAACGCTTGGTTTTAAATAAACACCGGGTCTCGATTAATCGCCGGGGGGATCCGGACCATTGAAACAAATAGACACCCGGGCGTGTACTGAAGATTTTACGGTAATAGGTAATGAGATTCTCTATTCAAGTATACTAATACTTCATCATTCCCTATGAAATTATCTATCTTAAAAATTTCACAAATGCACTTTCATTATTTTTAAATATTAATATTGTACAATACAGTACTTGTATTTTTAAAGCATTCTCCTTGAAATGAAATATTAACAAAACAGCTGATATACATAATTTATATATTGATATATTTTTGAAACTTCTAGTAGCAAGGTATTAAGTGTTCTGCTTCTTCGTGTACTGATATTTAAAATTACATATTTAGAAATGAAGTATTCAAAATGAATTTTCGAACATTTTGGAAATAGAGATGTTGTCATATATTGTTAAGATTTCATTTGGCAGAGTATGCTTTAAAAATACAAGTACAGTACTGTCCAGTATATGTATAATAATAAATTAATTGCAGTAATAAATAAATTCTTAAATAATAATAAATCAGTTTTTAAAATAAACCCCATTTGGATAAAAGTCCAGAGTGGCGTTCCCTAATTTTTTGGAAAGACATCGGTCAGGCCCGTTCATTTATGTACTGAATTCATAACGTGTCTATATTGTAAGCAAATAACTTATCGT
>JAHWFO010019727.1:1100303-1162888 GCA_023313115.1 Rhysida immarginata | reverse complement strand
GTTGGAATTCAATCAAATTTTAACGGTATACACAGTCTTATGTACCTTGTTATTCCCCCAATTTGCATTAATCTAGGCTTTACAGAACCTGAGTTATTAACTTGTTGATCTTGGTGGCGGCATTTTTATTTCTGTTCATATCTCAGTTATCGTTCATATTTGAACCCATGTTCATAGGACGTTTTGTGTTTATCTTAACCTCTATAATACCCCCTTTAAGTATTTTACATTCGATGTAAATCACCCTGTATAAAGAGCGTTTACTTCGCCACCGATTCTAAAATTATTTGATCCTACTAGAAAGTTGCACATTCGTTTATTTTGCCGAGCTCTTCATCCAATGGATCCAGGGCAATGAATCAGAAGTTTTTAACCACAACAAGGAGTATGAAGAATATTATTATATATATGTCGGATAATGATGTTATTAATGGATAGTCGAAGTAGACTCAGCTATTATTAGCTGCTTCCATTAAGAATTAATCCTTATAATTTTTATTAAATAACCTTTAACTGCAATTTTTATTTGTGTGTATCATTACTTACCTGGCTAAGTCTCTTTTTGTACCAGACAGTTATTATTCTTAATAAAAAGATTTTATTAAGGGTTTAGCTTTAGCTAATTTGTCTCCAGTACTTATTTAACACTATAATCTGCTTCCACTGATCTTTAACCGTGACAATAAGTATACAACCAACCCAAAACTATGTACTTAGTTTCAATGAAATAATTTTGTTTTAAAAAAATAATCTTGTCGTCTTTAAACTAGTTTTTTTTTAAATCTTGTCTGATAATAAAAGACTGATATTCTATCTGATCGTCTTTAAAATTTATCTACATTTTATAAATCTTCTTTGCCTCTTATACGTATTCGTGGAGTTCCCCAGTGTTCCGTTCTATCTCCGCTTCTTTTCAATCTTTTTATTAACGATTTATCTAATGCCCTTTCTCCATCCTTGGCGATATTTTATGCTGATGATGTTACTCTCTCTTTTGCTGATGTTTCTGTCTTGAATTTGCAAACTACTATTAATCATTCTCCCTCTAAGTAAGTGGAATTCCGCTAATCACTTGTTGTTAAATCTTAATAAAACCAAGTACATGTTCTTTCATCAACGTAGGTTCCTATTGAATTGCCTATTTTTTATCATTCTGAGCCTCTCTATCCTACTAGCTCCTTTAAGTACTTTGGTATTTATTTATCCCCTAACTTGTCTTTGAATACGCATGAGCTAGTTAGGTCACTTTCTAGAAGATTGGGTTTAATCACTCGTTTTCACTGCCTTCCTTTAACGATTCTATTATTTATGTACCATGCGCTGATTCATTCAATGCTTTTTTATGGCATTCAATTTTGGGGTTCAACCTCTAACTTCAATCTATCTCAGCTTTACCGAATCCAAAAATGTTTTCTTAGAGTTTTATTAAAACTCCTTAAATCTACGCCTGTTTCGCACTACTTTTCTTCTCTTGGGGTCTTCACCATTTATCAATTTTATGTTTTACAATTAGTAACGTTCTTTTATAAGGTAATTAATGGTCACTTCGATCCGATAGGATTTTCATTCCTATGCTACTCGGTCTGAGAACTCGATCCGCCTTCCATTGGCCCAAAGGAATTTTCAACATCGTTGTTTCTCTTATGCTAGCATCAGATTGTGGTCGTTTGTACCTGTCGCTCTCCATGCTTTAACCGACTCCCGCCTCTTTTAAAAGGAATGTTAAATCATTACGGTTTGATATTTGTTTTTCTACTAACCCTTGTTAATTTTTTTCTTGGTTTTTCTATTTTATTTTATCTTATTTTATTTTTTATAATCCTAATTTTGACTTTTGGTTGTTAATGGATCTTTGCTTAGCATTTATTTTTTATTGGCATGTTGGTTTATTATTATTATTACTATTATTAATATTTTGGTTTCCTAATTTTTACTTATTCTATGTAGTTCGGTGTTTTTGTACTTTACCTTCCGCAAACCTAACTCGTCGGCCCATGCCCATACAGGCTCCGGCTAGGTAATTTTTGTAATTTTTTTCTAAATAAATGATGTTAGTACGTTAGAAATTTTATTAATATAAACAAAAGGAATAGACAAACTATAAATCAAACTTAACTAGATAAACTATATTTCACACTCCTTTATAATGTGACCTTTTAACATTTTACGAAACAGCAGATAACCGATAATATTTCGAATCTACCAGTATAACGCAGCCCAAAGAGCTACTCCCAAATACCAAACACAATTGCTCCGATAATTCTGTTTAGATTTAGGTATTTTTAGGCCGTTAGATTGACGGGTCTGATATTTATGCGTATCACTAATAAAGGAACAATAACAAGTGGAGAGGACGTATTTAATGTCGATTTAGCAAAGGAACATATTTGTATGCTTATGATTTGATAGATCGTAAGTATACAAAAAATTCGAAATTTACTGGAAGATAAATTTTTTTGTGGGCTGTAGAATTGCTCCATTGTGGGACCATAATTTTAAGATTAAACTCTCACAGCAGAACGTTACAGGGATGAGATCCATAGTGGCATAGCGGCAGATTTTCTTGATGCTCTGTCACTAGCCTCTTATCAGCACATGTGGTTTCAGCCCGACGGCACTTCAGCAGATTTTGGATTAGATGCACGTGAACACCTAACTGAGATGTTTAGAGATCGGCAGATTGGCCGAGGAGGGCCAGTTCAGTGGCCGCCATGCTCGCCTGATCTGATGCCAATTGATTTTTTCTTGTGGGGCTACATCAAGGACAAAGTTTTTTCCACACAGCCCACCTGGCAAGGGTATCTGCAACAAAAAATTCAGGAACCATCCAGGGCATCACAACGGCCACGTTTGTTTATGTGATGGCATTGTTAAAATGTCGTGCGGAATTATTCAATGGAGCAAGTGGACATCACATAGAACACTATGTGGAATGATGGAAAGACTCACTTTGAATCAGCAACAAACAGTAAAAGAGCCAATTGTCCTTTTGCAGAGTATGTTGCATCGGATTTTGGTGAAATTTTTTTGTTTGGAATTTTGTGTTGAATAACTGCAATTGGAATTTTATGTGTATCTATTACGATTTTCGAGATAGATTTTGGACGTGTCCTAATTTGCATATATGAGATGATGAAAGATGCTCCATCAGATAGAGTACTCTCAAGTTCCTATTCATTCCCTGTACTGGAATATGCGTAACTACTTTGGTATCCAAGATAGAAAGTGGGAAACAGATTTTTGACTCACTCTTTATAAAGAAGAATGTTTGTGAGTGGGTTTGTTTCTTTTACAAATCTACATTTTTTAGGGTTTTACCATCATCTAAAACCTTAATCACGAAGTTACAGACGTATGTATGTACTCTGGATGTGTGTATGTCACACGCGATAACTTTTGAAAGGACTGATCTAGAGGACTGAAATTTTGTCCACACGTAGACCCTATACAGAGGATGATGCGAAAAATATAGCGTATCCTCTACGGTGGCCCGGGGCCCATCAGGGGCCACTTTTATGAAGTTAATGGTTTCTTTTTTATCTTTTGAACAAAGAGGCTTAAAATCCTGAAATTTCGTAATTTGTAGTGCCAGTTCTAATAAACAACCATTCGCGCAACAATATTAAAAACCGCCCTATGTTAATATTGCAAGATTCTAATGGAACATAATGATCCATTAAACCACGTACCTTTGAACCAGTTTGGATTATCATTAATTTTACCTTATATTCATTTATGACACATCATTCCAAGTAGTTTGATATATTATATGCCATATTTTAGCATTGAAAGTTCCAATGAACCATAAGGGTTCCACTAAACCAGGTTTCTTGAAACCAATTTCGACTATCATTAATTTTACGTTATATTCAATCATGACACATCATTCCGCTTCTTTCTCGTCATTACGATTTGTTTGATATATTAATATATCTCTTCATTGAAAATTGCTAGGAGGGGTCGTGAAGGTACCATTTGTGCACGCGCTATTGAAACAATTTAGATAATATTTGTGATTCCTTCGTTCCATGTGCCATTTTCATCGATTGACGAAGATAGTAATTACTAACCGCTTCTATCTCGTCATTACGATTTGTTTAATATATTCCTTAATATATATTCCCATTGAAAATTGCTTGGCGGGAAAATTGAAGTACCAGTTGTGCACGTGCCAATGAACCGATTTAGATAATAATTGTGAATAGTTCGTGCCATGAACCATATTCATCGACTGACGAAAACAGATTTTGAAAATCTTTCATAGCCTCGGAGGAGTTAGAGTTACGAATGGACAGACAGACAGACACGTTTCCCCACACCTTTCGGTACTTAATAAATCCAATATACAAGAAAAGTTATATAAGCCTCTAGGGCCCCACCGGAGGTTCCAAGGCCCCAAATACAATTGAAGCTATAACATTTGAATTGAACGACCTAGGAACCTGAAACTTTGTTTACACATTACTGAGTGGTGCAAAAACTGCACCCTGGAAGAAACAGGGCATTCTCCTCATAACGTCCAAAGGACATTTCTCTTTGTATTAGGCAGGGGTCCTGCAGTTTTCTGTTTTTTTCTTTATGTTTCTTCACCAGTTGTTTCAATAATGCATTCTATTGTTAAATAAACCGTCTTTTAATGATCACATACAGCGATTTTGTTCATATTATTCATAGTTGCTTCTGCACGCTGCTTAATAGAAGTGTTCCTTTAAATGTTTTGAGTAGTCTACAAAAAAAAAGTAATATAGGCCCCATCAGGGCCCCAGAGGCCCATTATTGAACATTTGTGCCCCTCCACTTATTATAGTCACGAGCCGCTACTGCTCATAACAATTTGATGCTAAAACCCTTATATCTTTGGATAACGATGCCTTAACAATTTTTTTTCCGATCTTGATGAAATTTTGCGTACTTGACCTTCAAAGCAAGAGGAAAGTCAATGTCTGCCTCAGATTTCGAAAAAAAATTAATTCTCGATAATAAATCGATATTCATGATGATGGCACGGCATATTATTAAGAGGTATCTCATGACCAACAATGCAAGGCAAAGATTGTGTAACAATGGTTATCAACTAGGGCATCCACATGCAATTCACCAACACTATGTACGGACCAACAATATATATATATATATATATTGAATTTCAAACAATATATATCTCAAGATCAACTACGCAAGGCAAAGTGTGCAATATAAATATGTTCATTAGGAATAAATATTCCATCTCACTTCTGAGAACTATGAGACTAAATTGAATTTCAAACAATACATAGAATTCCTGACCAAAAGGAGTGTACTTATCCGCAAAAGCAGTTTTATCCTGCGTATACGTATTTCGGTCTCTTTAAGACCATAATTTAACTCCGGATTAAACGGTTTTTCTGGACAAGAGGTTGTTTCTTTCTTTACGACATAGAATTCCTGTTGTTTGGTCTTTTCTTAAATCTGATATTTATTAAAACTTAACCATTTCTTTAAAAATGATCAGTAACTGGAGATAATAGAGAGTTAGCAGACTATTGAGAAGGAGTGGAAAGGCGATTAGGGAAAGCAGTCCTTTCGTTTCAGCGACTGTATGAGTAACAAAAAGGAAAAAGTTACCAACTAGTACCTGTGGATATGATATCAATAAAACACAAGTAACAAACTGTTTTTCCACAAGAAGGTTTATTAGGCATGGATACGTATTCCGAGAGCTATGCACCCATTTTTCAACATCCGTGTGGTAAACGACAACAATCAAGAAGTGTACAGTGACGTGCACATTTGTTCAGGTGGGACGAAAGCAGTGCTTTCACGAAACTCACCCTACCAGAATAAATTCCATATGAAATATACTGAAATAGACAAGAAGCCTGACTAACCCCAGAAATCTTCCACATTATGAAAAAATAATCAGATTGACCATTGTCAGAAGATTGGGAGATAGGGTGGGGGGGGGGGGCGTGGTATCACATCTTCCAATAATCCGGGAAGAAAACGTTGCTAGTCTATTCAAAGTTGACATCAAGAATTTGCCTCGGTTTTCTATACTTTGTATACCACCTCATTACTTTTCAGTATTCTAGACCCAGGTTATTATCATGGGTTCCCATCGTCTGCACCATATTCATCAGGAGATCTTGGATGCACTTTCTAATGTGAGTCATGTTGAGATCCAAGTGGATGTAATGATTTTTACGATATTTCTTCCAAGCTGGGCAACTGCCCTCAGGGTAATATTCTGGAACGACTGAGGTTCACTTCATCTGCTTTTACATACGGTTGCCCACGCAGAAAGATGGTCCAAATCATCGTCTTTTACAGTAGCAGCCTATTGCCGAAGCTGAGAGCACTGTTTCGACCCAGGAGAGCATGGAGGCTGTATATAGCCCTCTTTGCTTTGCTAACAGTTCCAGGAGAGTCTTGATTCGATTATAAGGCCAAGGTACTTTTAGTTGTTTCCAAGTTCCAAATTCCAAGTCCCAAGGTACTTCCAAGACCAATTCAAGTTCTATATTGAATAGGACAAGACAATCCGGAGGACACTTAAGCTTTTGTTGAAGTACACAGCTTTGCATTTTCTGACGTTAAGGTTCAGTTTACAGCAATTAAACCAGTCTACAAAATTTTTTCAAGGCGTTCTGCAGGTGATTGATACCTTGAGATGGCTGGTGCACCTAAGCCATGATGGCAGTGTCATCAGCACAGAAATATAAATTACATTTTTCTGATTTTGGGAAATCAAGTACAAAATAATTACAATGGGCCCAAGGACAGAGCCTTGTGGGACACCAGCCTTTACTTTGTGTGGCTTGGAGAAGTTTTCGACAACATTAGCTTGGTAGAACCTGTCACTAAGAAAAGATTTCACCATCAAAATCAAATCAGGAGGAAACTTGTCTCTAATCATCGTGTAGATTAGCCCTTCGTGCCACACCTGATCAAAAGCTTTACTGATATCAAGAAAACCTACGTCATAGTACCTGTAAAGGTTCAGTGGGGTGCTCATATCTTCAAGGAGCCTCCATATCTGCATCGGACACGAATGGGCGACACAAAAGCCGAACTCCTCTTTCCGAATAGATCATTGGTGAGACAGTGGCCCTTGAACCTGGTGAGAATCTTTTTTTTTCAAAAATTTGGACATCCACGGGAGTAGCTCGCGGGAATTATGGGATTTTTACCCTGTTGGGGATACCTAACACAATATACTGCTTCCAAGGAGTCGGGAAGTAGGAAAACTTCCAGCAATTGCTTATGATATTCGAGATATCAATAATAACGTTGTTCAGCAGATTCCTTAAGGCGTTATTATTTACCTTGTCTCTTCCTGGAGCCTTCCCTCATCTTCAGATTTCTGATGATGGTAGCTATCTCGCTGGTCTCGATGTTAATCTTCGTTGTAATTTGCAGGACTTCATCAAGTTTGATAAGACCATCTTCCACACACTGAGACACGAGTTGACTCTCGAGATTATTTTTATCAGGGTAACTAACTGCATTTGCAGGGAATCCGCAATTACTTGGGCTTTATTTTGATCCGTTTGCTAGTAATTAACTTGAGGGGTGAGAAGTGGAAGAAAGGTATAATCCTTCTTCTTCTGTAGTGCTCTAACCATGCTCCAGATGGAATTGTCGCGAGCGGACCGGCTTATCAGCTTGTCATTCCATCTAGCATCGCATTACTCTTTCACTTCTTCCCCGACTCTTCATACTAACCTGTTATATTTGGATTTTAGCCTGGGTACATGACAACATTGCCAAAGTTTTGTTTCTTTCTGCAATCCAGCGTTGGACTCTTTGAGTAAGCACAATTCGATGAGGAGATTTATTTTCCAATGAGTAGGCACTAGCTTCAGTGGCACTATTTATTCGCCTGCTGATGTCTTCAACACGTAGATTGATGACATTCGTACAGTTTGCTCCGTCGAGATGGCAGTCATGGTTCTTGAGGGTTTCTTTGGTAACCTTTCAATCTTTCTGATGCTTGACTTCTTCTCTGAAATTGATGTTGATACTGTCAAAGTTTAACGCCACAGGCTTGTGGCCAGAAGAAAGGTCATCAATCCTAAAGATGTTGTATGGCTTGAAGGAAACCTTCATCAGTGAGATATCCAACACATCACTTATAGGGGAATGGTCACAATAATAAGTGTCCTCCACTGGCCCTAGAGCAATGATGTCATCCTTACTTTGTATATACCGGTACAGAGTCATGCCATTGAAGTTCCGTGTTCTGGAGTTCCAGCTTGGATGTTTGACATTAAGGTCACCAGCCAGGATAACTGGAATGTCACCAGCCAGGATAACTGGAATGTCACCAGCCAGGATAACTGGAATGTCACCATCAAAGGGTTCATCGAGATCGCTAATGTCGAGAGTATGTTTAGGTAAATTGTAGAGTGCCACGAACTTCACTTCACCAAGGGAGAAGTCATTGATGATGATGGCGTCGTTCCATACCTGCATAAGACTTGGAGACCAGTTCTTCGTGATTCCCTTTTTGACGATAATCGCAGCGTCACGAGAGGCACATCTTGCTGTGTTTGGGGTCATACGATCGTTACGATACACATAATAAGCAGGTAGGTTGAAATCTCGGCTTGGCTTGAGGCGTGTTTCACAGAGAAAATCAACATCGATTTCCTGCTTCAACAGAAAATTGTGAAATTCTATACGCTTTTGGGGAACCCTCGCAGCATTCCATATCAAACACCGAAGTTCACCTTTGTTTATCCCAGTATAATGTCCTGTAGCCATGATGAAATTAGGTGGTCGTAAGGAGCCCAATCATTTGTGGGTAACGTTTGCCTAGATTTGTATAAAAATGATTTTGTATTCGTTTTTATTCGTTTGTATTCGTCCGTTTTGTTTGTACATATCTTGTAGATCGTTAATGTGGAGACCTTTTTCCTCTGGCTTACACACTGCATCTGCAAAGGTTTTGTCCGCGATCACATAGGAACTATGCATCTTTTATCTTAGGGGTATTTAGGACATTTTGTATAGCTTGAAGTGTGCTTTCCTCCACATCTTATGCACCTCGGTGGGTCCTTTAATCTTGGGGCAGTCTCTTTACTGATGCGCCTCTGCTCATTTGTTGTAACGAGGATATTCCGTGCAGCCCATGGATACGTGTCTGAAGCGCCGGCAGTTGTAGCACTGTAGTGGCTTCTTGTTCCCTCGGAAGACTTCTACTAGAAATGCGGGTGGACTGATATGAGTGACACTCTTTAATGACTGGTTATGTTCGTTGTTGGGGAGCAGAACCAAAACAATAGGCATATCTTTTGATACTTTGTCTTTCCTAAGTCTGATTACCTTTTCTGGGAATTAGTTAGCTCTTCTTAGGTCTTCTTGAAGGTCTTCCAGATCATACGTTAGATCCACATTTCGAATCACGAACTTCAATAACCTCTTGGACTTCAGTTGATGGTACTGAATTTTGAAAATATCGTCAGCTTTGATAGCAGTGACTACTTTCTAATAAATAACTTTGTCTAGGCATTTCACTTTTACTGTCTCTGCTCTACCAGTATGCGTTATGATTTTTTCTAGTGGTACATGCTTCTTAATCTCGTCCATGATGTCCATGATGTAACGAGGCCTGCGATGCCTGAGGGAACTTCTGAATGTCAGCCAGAATATATGCCACCAATGGATTAGGATGGTCCTTAATCTTCGGAAGCAGCTTCTCTCGCGACTCTTGGACATGGTTTCCAATGGTAGATATACTGAAATCTTCAGCGATGGAAGTATTGGTTGCTATTCTTATGTCAAGTTGGGCAATGGTCCTCAAGATGACGTTTTGGAAGGTTTGGAGATCCTTCCATCTGGATTTGCAGATTGTAGCTCAGGCAGCCATACCATAGAGAAGATTGGTTCGGATTACCATTTTATACAGCAAAAGTTTGCTATCCACTCCAAGAGCACCATTATGACCCAGAAGGGCAATCAATGACTAAAATTTGCCTTCTTGGCCTTGGCATATGAGATACACAATGCCTCCATTCTACTAATATATAACAGGGACCAATCAGGTAAATTATACATAATCAAGTAAATTATACAGATGAACTGATAAGTAATGACAAATCAGTTATCTTATACATAGCAAGGTCTCATTCGCTAATTGGTTGCATTTTCTTTTTAACTAGGGATTGGAAAGCTAAATTTCTTGGGAAAGAGCAGGATGACAGGACCAGAAACGGGGATAATGGTCTATTGTATCTCACGGACTGGAAACGCTTACTAGGACAGCTACATTAATGGCGGTGCTCATTTTTAGAACCTTTACCTTCTATTTGCCTACTTAAGTTAGATTTGGTATATTTAAATTATCTTATTTAAGATCACCAACCTAGTTTTATGGAATTTCCTATTCCTGTATATTTCCTAGTATCTTAGAAAGAAAGTGTTACTAACTGACGATCAAGACACTAAATGTTGTGGCGAGAAAGTTAAATCCAGTAACTTATCCTCAAACGAGCGACGATCTCGAAGATCCCCTTAAATATTGATGTGTAAGTAAAGAAAAAGATCCACTTAGCGAGCGGCGATCTCAGACATGGCTGGAGTGGTCGACGAATAGTTAAATGAAGAATATTACTGAGAAGTGTTCCAAAATCCAATGAAGCCGAAGCATCACGTGTAGCCGAAGAGTCATGTGAAGCTGAAGCGACACATGTAGTTGTAGAATCACAGATTCATGAAGGCTAGTGGTGACCGAAGAGTCATATATTCTTGAAGCCTAGAGATGGCCGAAATGGCACCTCTTGGTGAAGTTTCGAAGGTGAAAGCTTAGTAGAGCTGTATGTACATTTGAAGTAATATCACCTCGAAGGACTATAGCGAGAATTAAGATGAAACACGGAAGACAAAGAGGTGAATGAACAGTCTGAAACGAGCTTCAAAAGGAGAAAACTAGTTGAACATCACAAGCGTGAATGGAAACGACTTAAATGTTGAAGTGAAGAGCGAGTTGAGCACTCTTATTCAACGCAGAAATGTAACGTTCAATACAAATGACATTGAAGTATATCACAAGCGTGAATTTCCCTTTCGATGAAGAATAAGGCGAGCAACTAGTCTGTATTGATGAAGGATATCCACAAGCGTGAATTTGCCTAACGATAAGAAGAACATGGGCGACAGTTTCGAACGAAGTGAAATTTTCGGACACAGAATGGCAACAATATGCACGAGAGGCAAACAAGAACGAGACACAGTTCTATCTGATATTTCTAGAATTTTTTTCAACGATGCTCTGCACAAATAACTTTACGGCTTAAACAGAGTCCATGCTATGTATAATCTACCTGATTGGTCATTACTTATCAGATCATGTGTATAATTTACTTGATTATGTATAATTTACCTCATTGGCCCTTATATTAACATCTCATAAGTATAAGAGAACCTGATTGATTCCAGTTATACAGGGTGTCCAAAAAGTGTGGTAAAGATATCTCAGAGCTGCCAGGTAGGTGAGATCTAATAAGTGTAGTTTATAGGTAATACGGGGTGGGGGGGGGGTTCATTGCCGCACTCAAATTTGAGTTTGACCCCCAAATTTAAGATCATCCGTTATTAAAGATAAAACAATTATATCAAGATCGCGAGTATTGAGGGATTCTTAAAATCTAGAAAACTATTACAGATAAAGAAAAATTACTGATTACTACCCTGTAGAGCAACTACACATTAGTGTAAAAACAATTTTTAATCACACCCTTCCCCTTCAAAGATTGTGAGGAAATGGGCGAGAAAGAGTCGCTCATGGTCAGGCTCATTTTTTGACTAATATCGGAAATGTTTCTCTATCTATGATAGTTTTCGAGTTCGCAAATGGATGACCTTAAATTTGGGGATCAAATTAAAATTTTAGTGCGGAAATGAATTCCCAATCCCCCCATCTCTTCTATCTGTTCTATATATATATAAAGAAAGATGTTTGTGGGTTTGTTTCTGGGTTTGTCTGTGTGTTTGCTTCTTATACAAATCTACAATTTAATTCCGATCTTGATGAAATTTTCCATACTTGACCTTCAAAGAATGAGTAAATTCACTGTCTACCTCATATCTCGAAAAAAAATAAGTATTGATAAAAAAAAATCATTGATATTCACGGTTATAACAAGGCAAATTAGTGAGAAATATATCATGACCAACAATACAAGGCAAAGTTTGTGCAACGATAGCTTTCAAGAATGGTATCAATAACGTAATTCACAAACACTCTGCACGGACCAAGAATATATATCTCATGGCCAACAATGCAAGGCAAAGTTTGAGCAATATAGATAACTTTCAATTTGTAGCAATGCATAGAATTCCTGTTATTCAGGCTTTTCTTAGAAAACATAGTTCTTAGTTCTTAACAATTTCTTGAAAATCTTTAAAAATGATCAGTAACTGGAGATAATGGAGTTAGCAGTCTACTGAGAAAGAGTGGAAAGACGAACGAGAAAGCATTCCTTATTGAGTGCTGTATTGAGCAAATGGTAAGCAAGTAAATAGAAGAAACGGCGACCGCTAGACTACAAAAACTGATGAATGGCCAAGTTTTGCTTCAAGACAAAGAGAGAAGAGTGGGAATTTCAACAACATCAAGTGTACATCTAAAGTAAGATAACGTGAATAAGAAATTATTTAGACTAGCAGTGGCATCCTTGGAGAGGTCCATCCATTGTGCGCCTTTAAAAAATATGTTTTCGAATTTTCATTAAGAAATTTACTGTATTAATTTTAAACGTTTTCATATGTGTGGTAACACATCCGATCCAAACATTTCATAAATATACATTTTGGACTATATTCTGTGTGAATGTGTATATATTGGAAACTGAGATGCTGATAATGCGATGATTGAACGTTCGTTTCCAAGAATTATTAATAATGAGCATAAAATGATGATGCAGTGAAAGAACATTAATAAGGCAGCGTCTATTGATGAGGCAAAAGAATCAAGCGTGTCTCCCTTGAGCTCCCAATCAAACGTCCAGACGACTGGCAAAAATTTATGTGGCTGGAAAGGAACGAGAAAGAGCGATTATTGTTCAGAGAAGCTCTGCAACTAAAACAGAAAAAGCTGTACGGGCATTTGAAACATATAAACAACAACAGTTTCGAATAGAGCAAAAGGGTATAAAAGTTTCTACGTCAAGGGCCAGAAAATATTGAGTTTAAAGTTTGTGGTGATGCTCCGCAGTGGTGAGGCAAGTCAAGAAGCGTTTAGATAAATTCCCGTTATATCACCTAGAATTCCTGTTTTTCGTATTTTTCATAGTCCCTTTCGTATTATTTAACCAATTGGGAGTTACAATTTAATTTTTTGAGATTGCTCCGTTTACCTACAAGTGTAATTATCCCGGGCAACACCAGGTACCTCTGCTAGTCTATATATATAAAGAAGAATGTTCACCGGGTTTCTGGTTTGTGCTTTTGTGGGTGTGTTTGTTTCTTATACAAATCTACAGTTTTATTCCGATTTTCATGAAGTTTTGAACAATCGAACGTCAACGCATGAGGAAAGACACTGATTACCTCAGATTTCTAAAAAAACATTATTATCGATAATAAATAGATATTCATGATGACCGCAAGCATATTAATAAGAGGTATTGCATGACCAACAACGCAAAACTATGTTTGTGCAAAAATATGTATAAACAATTGTATAAACACGCAATTCATAAACACTACGAACGGACCAAAAATATATACCTCATGACGAAAACATTATGCAACAATAGGTATCAACATGCAAATCACCTATACTATTTAGGGAACTAAAATATATACCTCATGACCAATAATGCAAGGCAAATTTTGTGCTATATAAATAAGGTTCAATTTGTAACAATGCATAGAATTCCTATTATTCATGGTTTTTTTAGAATTGAGAGTTCTTAATACTTAACTACATCTTGAAAATCTTTAAAAATGAACAGTAACTGGAGGTAATGGAGAGAAACCAGACTATTGAGAAAGAGTGGAAAGACGACAAAGAGAGCAGTCCTTTAGCTACGTGCTGTGTTGAGCTTATCAATAGCAGAATCAGCGGTAGGCTAGACTACACAAAGTGATGAATGGCCAAGTTTTGCTTCAGTGCATCAAGAGAATCGTGGGAATTGCAACAACATCAAGTGTACAACTAAAGTAAGATTACGTGACTAAGAAATTATTTAGGCTAGCAGTGGCATGCTTAGAGAGGTCCATCCATTGAGAGCATTTTAATAATTTTTTTCCAATTTACATTATAAATATTTACTGTATTAATTCAAAGCGTTTTCATATTTTATTTTTAAGATATTGCAAAATTTAATCAAGAAAACAAACAGTCCGAGCCAGGCTGGGATTTTCAACTAGCTTATTTGCTAACATAGCAGAATCAAACATTTCATAAAAATACATCTGTATATATAAAGAAAGGTGTTTGTGGGTTTGTGGGTTTCTTTTTGGGGTTGATTTTTGCAGAAATCAACAGTTTTATTCCGATCTTAATAAAATTTTGCTTACCTGACCTTCAAAGCATGAGCAAGGTCACTGTCTACCTCAGATTTCGGAAAAATAATAATTATCGATAAAAAATCGATATTCATGGTCATCTCAGGGCATATTAATAAGAAATCTCATGACCAACAATGCAAGGCAAAGTTTGTGCACCAATAGGTATCAACAATGGTGTCAAAACGCAATGCACCAACACTAGGCAGGGGTCGACAATATATATCTCATGACCAACAAAGCAAAGAAAAGTTTGTGCAACAATAGGTATCAACAATGGTGTCAACACGCAATGCACCAACACTAGGCAGGGGTCAACAATATATATCTCATGACCAACAATGAAAGGCAACGTTTATGCAATATAGATAAATTTCAATTTGTAACAATGCAGAGAATTCATGTTATTCAGGATTTTCTTAGAAAAGAGAGTTCTTAGTACTTAATAATTTCTTGAAAATCTTTAAAAATGATCAGTAACTGGAGATAATGGAGAGTTAACAGACTATCGAGAAAGAGTGGAAACACAACAAAGGAAATACTCCTTTAGCTCCGTGCTGTATTGAGTATAAGGTAATCATGTTAATAGATAAATCGGCGACCGGTAGACAACATAAAGAGATGAAATGACAAGTTTAGATTCAAGACATCGAGAGAAGAAAAGGTATTGCAACAACATCAAGTGTACATGTGAAGTAAGATTATGTGAGTAAGAAATAATTTAGACTCCTTATTTAGCAGTGGCATATTTTAAAATAGCTTTTAAAATTTTTTTTTCGAATTTTCATTAAAAATTTCAGCGTTTTCAAGTGCTTTTTTTAAGATATTGCAAAATTTACTCCAAAAAAAATAGTCCGAGCCATGCTGGGGTTATCACCTAGCTTATTTGGTAGCATATCAGATCCAAACATTTCATAAAAATACGTTTTGAATATACTCTATGGGAATGTATATATTTTGTAAACTGAGATGCTGATAATGCGATGATTGAATGTTCGTTTCCAAGAATTATTAAAAATGATGATGCAGTGACAGAACATTAATAAGGCAGTGTCTATTGCTGAGGCAAAGAGGTCACGCGTGTCTCCCTTGAGCTCCCTATTAAACATCCAGACGACAGGCAAAAATTTTTGTGTCTGGAATGGAAAGAAAAAGAACGAGTATTGGTCATGGAAACTCTGCAACTAAAACAGAAAAAGCTATACGGGACTTGAAACATCTGAACAATGGGAGTTTCGAATAGAGCAAGAAGGTATAAGAGATTCTACGCCAAGGGCTTGAAAACTTGAGTCTAAAATATCTGGTGATGCTCCTAAAGGTGAGGTAAGTCAAGAAGAGTTTAGATAAAGTCCCGATATATCACCCAGAATTCCTGTTTTTCGTATTTTTCATAGAATAGATAGTCTTTTTGCTCTTTGTTGTATTGATTGAGTTAATATTTAACCAATTGGCAGTTATAATTTTATTTTTTGAGATTGTTTTGTTTACCTAAAAGGATAATAATCCCGGGCAAACGACAGGTACCTCTGCTAGTTTTGAATATATTCTGTGGGAAGATCCTGAGATCACGCACTTCCTTCGGAAGGGAAGTAAAGCCATTGGTCTCGTGTAGTCGTTTGCCAGCTGCACTTTAAAGTAACCCTTGCAAAGCAAAATTTGCGGCCCCTATAACGCCGTCCTGACATGACCATGGCAGTTGAATAGGGCGTTAATACCGAACAAACCAAACCAATATATTCTGTATGTATGTAAATATTTTGGAAACTGAGATGCTGATAATGCGATGATCGAACGTTCGTTTCCAAAAATGTATATATCTTTCTCTTCTATACAGGGTGTAAATGGACGACGTTTCACAAATTTAAGGATATGTAGAAGATGTAACTCTCAGCAAAAAAGTCTAGTCGCGTTTTTCGACCGGTGGCTCCGTTAAAAAGTTATATCGCTTTAAAGTTTGGTATCTGTAAGGAATATCACTATCGGTATCAGCTGGGTTTTTTGCTAAACAAAAATTTTACATAATGCTCTACAACTTTCTAAATAACACATGGGGTCTAACCCATACTCCTACAAAATTAAAATTTTCAAAATTTACCCCTTCACCCCCAGGGACGCGAAATGTTTTTATTCTAAATTAGGGGACATTAAAACCAAATAAACAATATTCATTTTCCCCAAATCTCTTCCTCTTGAGTTGTTATTTGGACCTAAAGACGAAACACAAATTTTGAAACACCCTGTATAAAGAGGGATGTTAGATTGTAGGTGTGTTTGTGGGTTTGTTTGTTTCTTATGCAAATCTACAGTTTTATTCCGATCTTAATGAAAGTTTGCATACTTGACCTTCAAAGCATGAGGAAGGTCACTGTCTACCTCAGATTTCGAAAAAATAATAATTACTAATAAAAAACGAAATTTATTGTTATGGCAAGGTACATTGATGAGAAATATCTCATGACCAACAATGCAAGGCAAAGTTTGAGCAACAATACTTATCAACAATGGTATCAACATGCGATTCACAAACACTCTGCATGGGCCAACAATATATTTCTCATGACCAAAATGAAACGAAAAGTTTGTGCAACAATAATTATCAACAATAGTATCAACACGTAATGCACCAACACTATGCAGGGATCAACAACATATATCTCATGACCAAGAATGAAAGGCAAAGTT
Source organism: Rhysida immarginata (assembly GCA_023313115.1). Taxonomy (NCBI): domain Eukaryota; kingdom Metazoa; phylum Arthropoda; class Chilopoda; order Scolopendromorpha; family Scolopendridae; genus Rhysida; species Rhysida immarginata. The sequence goes on along the minus strand of JAHWFO010019727.1, from coordinate 1,145,713 downwards.
TGTGCAATATTTATAAAGTTAAATTTGTAACAATACATAGAATTCCTGTTATTCAGGATTTTCTTAGAAATGAGAGTTCTTAGTACTTAACAATTGCTTGAAGATCTTTATAAATGATCCGTAACTGGAGATAATGCAGAATTAGCAGACTATTAAGAAAGAATAGAATGACGACAGAGGAAGCGGTCCTTTAGCTCTCTGCTGTATTGAGCAAATGGTAAGCATGTCAATAGAAGAATCGGTGACCAGTAGACTACACAGGGAGATGAATGGCCAGGTTTTGCTTCAAGACATCGAGAGTGGGAATTGCAACAACATCAAGGGGAACATCTAAAGTAAGTAAATTATAATAATTATTAACTGGAGATGCGTCTCCAAGCATAGGTAATGATTTTTCAATTGAAAAATCATCTAAAATAAGATTACGTGACTAAGAAACTATTTAGGCTAGCAGCAGCAGGCATAGAGAGGTCCATCCATTGAGAGCATTTAAAATTTTTTTTCCGAATTTTCATTATGAATTTTTACTGTATTAATTCTAAGCATTTTCATGAGTTTATTTTTAGGATATTGCAAAATTTAATCATAAATAATAGTCCGAACCACGCCCGGGGTTATCACCAAGCTTATTTGGTAGCACATAAGATCTAAACATTTCATAAAAATACATGTTGACTATATTCTGTAGGAATGTGTATATGTTGGAAAATGAGATATTGATAATGAGATGATTGAACGTTCGTTTCCAAGAATTATTAATAATGAGCATAAAATGATGATGCAATGACAGAACATTAGTAAGGAAGCATCTATTGATGAGGCAAAGGAGTCACGCGTGTCGCCCTTGAGCTCCCTATCAAACGTCCACACGACTGGCAAAAATGTATGTGCCTGGGCAGGAAAGAGAAAGAACGAGTATTGGTCAGAGAAACTCTGCAGCTAAAATAGAAAAAGCTATACGAGCATTTGAAACATCTGATGAACGGGAATTTCGAATAAAGCAAGAACTTCTACATCAATAGCAAGAAAACCTTGAGTCTGAAGTATCTGGTCCCGGTATATTCCGGTCTTTCATACTTTTCGTAGAATGGATAGGCCCTTCGCTCTGTGTTGCATTGATTGAGTTATCATTTGACCAATTGGGAGTTATAATTTAATTTTTAGGTTGGATCTGTTTAACTACAAGTGTAATTATCCCTGGCAACGCCGGATACTTCTGCTAGTTCTATACATATAAAAAAGATTGTTTGTTTGTGTATTTACTTCTTTGTACAAATCTACAGCTTTATTCCGAATTTGATGAAATTTTGCATACTTGACCTTCAAACCATGAGGAAAGCCACTGAATACTTCAGATTTCAACAAAATAATAAATATTGATAAAAAAATCGATATTCATGGTAATGGCAAGGCATATTAATGAGAAATATCTCTTGACTAACAATGCAAGGCAAAGTTTGTGTAACAATATGTATCAACAATGGTATCAACACGCAATTCCCAAACACTCTGTACGGACCAACAATATATGTCTCTTGACCAACAATGCAAGTAACAGTTTGTGCAAGAATAAGTATCATCAATGGTGTCAACACGCAATGGACCAACACTATGCAGGGATCAACAATATATATCTCACGACCAACAATGAAACGCAAAGTTTGTTCAATATAAATAAGGTTGAACTTAGAACAATGCATAGAATTCCTGTTATTCAGGCTTTTCTTTGAAAAGAGAGTTCGTAATACTTAACAATTTTTTGAAAATCGTTAAAAATGAACAGTAACTGGAGGTATTGGAGAGAAACCCGACTATTGAGAAAGAGTGGAAAGACGACAAAGGGAGCAGTCGTTTAGCTACGTGCTGTGTTGAGCTTATCAATAGCAGAATCAGCGATCGCTAGACTACACAAAGTGATGAATGGCCAAGTTTTGTTTCAGTATATCGAGAGAAAATTGAGAATTGCAACACCATCAAGTGTACATCTAAAGTAAGATTAAGTGGCTAAGAAATTATTTAGGCTAGCAGTGATATGCATGGAGAGGTCATTCCATTGTGAGCATTTAAATATTTTTTTCCAATTTACATTATGAATTTTTTCTGTTTTAATTTTCTAATCGTTCTCATGTGTTTATTTTTAAAATATTGCAAAGTATTTCAAACTATTGAAAACAGAGTCCGAGCTAGGCTGGGGTTATTTAATTTTAATTTAATTTTAATTTAATTTATTATAGCCTCCCTTTTGGGAGATTTGTCAAAGAATTCCTTTCTCTCTCATTTGTTGTTCCATAACATAGCTTTCTATTATATTTCTTACATGTTTATCATGATTTACACATATTTCACTATGACAGTTTATCATCTGTTTTCTCAAATTTAACGGCATCTCATTCCATTCTAGGATTGTATCATATGGAAATTTATTTCTTATAAATGATGATATTGTCCTGCTTAACTCTATCTTGTAACTTCGACATTGCCGTACTTTCAACGGGTCTGCCATCCAATTTCTCAAATAGGCTATTGGATGTGCTTCATCTGTTAATACTTTATACATTTCTTTTAGTTTAGCTTTCTTTATTACCGTGTTGAAAGTTGGAATATTATTTTTATTACAGTATTCCGTAATCGATGCATATCTATTCAGCGAAATGGCTTCCCTTACTACATTGTTGTATGCTGTTTTGAATTTCTTCAGCAGGTTTTTATTTGTATTTTTCCAAATTGTTATCGCGTATTCCATCGTTGGCAATATTTTTGCTTTTAAGATTATAGCCATTTCCTGTCTCGTTATTGATTTCTTCCATCTTTTCACTAGATATAGCATCCTGTTTAATTTAATATTCAGCATTTCTATATGCTGTTGGAAATTAAGATTGCTGTCATAATTAATTCCTAATATTTTATATGATATTGTTGGAGCACTCTTCTCTTTTGAGATACAAATTATATTTGTTTTGTTCCTGTTTACCATTAAACCTCTAGAAGCATACCAACTTGACAGCATTTCAATAACTTTTTCTATTTCTTGTTTCGCTTTTTGAACCTCTCCAAGTTCATATGCTTTTATAAGAAAGCTATCGTCTATATAGGACACTATTTCCATATTTAATGGTAGGCTATATATTCCTGCAGTCAACTAGCTTATCAACTAGCTTATCAACTAGCTTATTTGCTAACATAGCAGATCCAAACATTTCATAAAAATACATTTTGAATATATTCTGTATGAATGTAAATATTTGGGAAATTGAGATGCTGATAATGCGATGAATGAACGTTCGTTTTCAAGAATCTATATATACGAGGCATGTTTTTTAAGTAAGTACCGTTTTGGAATTAAAAAAAGACGTGCAAAGATATCGCAATAATTTTATTTATACATGAAAGCCTGTACCTTAATCTACTTTTCTAAATAATTTCCGTGGATATTGAGGCACTTGTCATAACGTGGCACCAGTTTTTGAATACCCTCCTCATAAAATTCTGCCACCTGACTTGTTAACCACTGTATCACAAATGTTTTGACTTCGTTATCGTCTTGAAGACGCTGACCACCCAGGTGTTTCTTCAAGTGCAGGAACAAATGGTAGTCGCTGGGCGCCAGATCAGGGGTGTATGGAGGATGATCTAGAGTTCCCATTTAAAAGATTTGATGAGATCTTTGGTCCGATTAGCCACATGTGGATGGGCATTGTCATGCAGAAAAACGATACCCTTACTCAACTTGCCACGTCTTTTGTTCTGGATTGCACGACACAGATTGTTCAATGTCTCACAATAAGACGCCGCATTGATTGTCTCATTACGAGGCAGAAACTCCACTAGCAATACTCCTTTTCTGTCCCAAAAAACTGTGCACATGATTTTCCGGGCAGGAATTGTTTGCTTAAACTTCACTTTTTTGGGTGATGATGAATGTCGCCATTCCGATGAATATCGATCGGTTTTACGCCTTTAGCACTAAGAAATCGTATAACAGCCCGTACTTCACAATCGGCGGGACTCACGATTGTCGGAGGCATCTTAAACACTCAGTAAACAACGTATACAATGAAGAATCAGACTGTAATGGCGTCAGTGCGTAGACAAGAGATGTAGTTAACCAGCGCGCATGCGCGGAACGCCGACCGTAGCGCTGCGGCGGCAGAATCGCAAAACGGTACTTACTTAAAAAACATGCCTCGTATAAAGAAGGATGTTAGTGGGTTTGTTTTTTATACAATTCTACACTTTTATTCCGATCTTGAAGAAATTTTGCATAATTGACCTTCGCACCATAAGAAAGGCCACTGTCCTTTTCAGATTTCGATAAAATAGTAATTATTGACAAAAAATCGATCTTCATGGTAATGGCAAGGCATATTAATGAGAAATTTCTCTTGACTAACAATGCAAGGCAAAGTTTGTGCAATAATAGGTATCAACAACGGTATCAACATGCAATTCACAAACACTGTTTACGGACCAACAATATATATCTCATGATCAACAAAGCAGGTCACAGTTTGTGCAACAATAAGTATCAACAATGGTATCAACACTCAATGCACCAACACTATGCAGGGATCAACAATATATATATCTCATGACCAACAATGCAAGTCAAAGTTTGTTCTATATACATAAGTTTCAATTTGTAATAATGCATAGAATTCCTATTATTCAGGCTTTTCTTAGAAAAGACAGTGCTTAACACTTAACAATTTCTTGAAAATCTTTAAAAATGAACAGTAACTGGAGGTAATGGAGAAAGAGTGGAAAGACGACAAAGGGAGTGGTCGTTTAGCTCCGTGCTGTGTTGAGCTTATCTATACCAGAATTATCGACTGCTAGGCTACACAAAGTGTTGAATGGCCAAGTTTTGCTTCAGTAAATTATCCGGGGCAACGCTGGAAGAATCTGCTAATCTATAAATATGAAGAAGAACGTTTGTGGGTGGGTTTGTGTGTTTGTTTCTTATACAAATCGACAGTTTTATTCCAATTTTGATGAAATTCCATACAGATGATCATCAAAGTAATAGGAAGGTCACTGTTTATGTCAGATTTCGATAAACTAATAATTATCGATAATAAATCGTTATCCATTATGATGAAAGGGCATATTAATATGAGGTATCTCACGACCAACAATGGAAGGCACACTTTGTGAATTTTATAAACGAGGTTCAATTTTTAAAAAAATGCAGTTGGAGCAGTACCCAGTTCGCAGGCTGGGACTTTTTTTCTTACTGGCGTTATAAATCGTTAAAAAGTTATAAATGAAAGATCTTAAGAGGATTTTTTACGCCAAAACTCACATGTTGAAATTATTGATGAAAATAAGAAAGAAAATTCCACAGCCTGGGTTTGGCGTGATAGATCCTCTTAAGGCTTTTCATTTATTGATCTTCATCGATTTATAACGATTTATAACGCCAGTAGGGCAAATCAAAAGAATAAAAGGGGATTCATTACGATAACGGAGTAAACAATAATTGAAGATTCAGGTCTGTAGACCATAAAAGCAATAAAAGATTTAACAAGGAGTAAAGGAATTAAATGGTTCACTAAAAGTACAGTCATAAGTTTCTTTTCCTTTAGTTTATTTAGAGGTAAGTCTACAGTGTGATTACAAAGAACTTCACACTTTTAAAAATTTATTACATCAAAGCTATTCAGAATATACACACACCACATACGGATTCTTAAAGACAAACTCTTGAAGTTTATTGTGACACAGTTAAAGATGTTCAATATGCCCCCCTGTCGTGACACGGCATACGTCAATGCGGTAGTCGAATTCGTCCCAAACCCGTATTAACATGTCTCCATCAATCCCACATATCGCTACTGTAATGCGTTCTTTCAGCTCGTCTACGTCACGGGGAGTGGGTAGGGTAAAGATCTTGTCCTTTAACCCTTTTAGGACGGGAAAATTTTGATCAAAAACGGGAAAATTGCGCTAATTTATTCAAAAATTTTTTCTAGCCAAAGTATATCTATTTATGGCGAATTTTTTTTTGCATAGTTTTTATTGATGTTTAGGCCACTATATGAAACAGTGTATTTTATATTATGTGCATAATTTATTTTTAAAAATAACTCTGAAAAATACAAATATGAGTAAAGAAAAATTAATCTTGTTTTAATGAATTTTTAGAAAAAAAACGAAAATTATTTCCAATTAGTAAGTTAGGCTGAAAATGTGAAGTATTTCATTGTCTGTATGAGAATTAAAAAATAATTAAGAAATTTTATTTATTATCAATGTTATGAATTTTTTTTCATAACTATGTGGAGATTTCAAGGGTTTGAAGTTGGCGCCATGACGTAATTTAATGCTAGTTGACGTAATCGCGTAGATCTAACTACAACCAATCAAAATCCAGGCCCCGCCTCGATCCACCAGAGAGCTCTTGAGAATGTGATTTTATGTGCATTTTATAGAAAATATAGCGCTTGTAAATTGCATATATGCTAAAATAAAATGAAATATTCATTGTTTATAAAGTAAACAATAAACGAATAAAAACAAAATTACATTCCAACCTTTCTAAGCATTAGTGCTGCGCGATGTCGATGTTAAACATCGACACATCGATGATTTTATAGTATCGATGTTGGCATCGATGTTTTTCCTGCTACTGCATTATCGATGTTGTTAATTGTTATACGTCTCTTACGCTTCTCAGATGGCAGCACCGTTTTTTCTAGTTTCAGCGCTCATAGCAGTGAATTTATAAGTTCTTTTAAACGGCAAAGTTTTTTTTAACATATCTTATATCGATTCCAAAATCGATTTAACATCGAATGGTTTTGGAAACATCGATGTGTTTGAACATTGAAGCGGCCCTGGGATGGGGGGGTGGGGGATTTCGGAATGCATTCTGAAATGACGTCATCATGGCGGCAGTTACACCTTATTGTTGTGAATCCGCCAACATTTTACTTTATTTCTATTTTCTAAATTCATTTTATGAATTATTATACGTAAAATAAAGAGTAGACTCTGAGAATTAAAAAAAAAAAGTTCCCTATACCCACGTGCAATAGCAATCTCGCAATTTGGCGCGAAAGTTGAAACTTACGAAATCAAAGACAAAGAGGTCACTAAAATTACAAGGATGAAGCAAAGGTAAGATAAAAAAATTTTTATATATACTTATGCAGAAAAACAAATTAACAATTGTTGGAATTAATTAATTGTATGGAACAATTAAGGAGGCTACGAAATTTTATAAAAAGCAGGTCTTTGCTAAGTAGAGAGTAAATATATTTTAAAATGAAGAAGTTTATAATGGGTATTTGAGATCGACATTCAGTTTGTAACATCCACGCCAGTTCATTTTAAATTAATTATAATAAATACAATAATTCATTCTCCAAGCTAATTATACTGTATTATTATAGAGAAAGGTTTACTGTATAGAATACAGTAATTTTCGTTTTCTTAGACTGAATGAATAAAAAGATAAAAATCTTTATTTCTGACTATATTATAAAAACGAGTAAAAATGCCAAAAGGCACTCTGTCGTCCCTAAAAGGTTAAACACTCCCATAAAAAGAAATCACAAGGTGTGATGTCGGGGCTCCACGGTGGCCACTTTGCAAGTTCCAGGTTATTGTTTAGTCGACCAATCCACCGCTGTGATTTCTTTATATGGGGGTGTGTAAAGGACAAGGTCTTCAGCCTACCCCTTCCTCGTGACCTAGACAAGTTGAAAGAACGCATTATGGTAGCGATACGTGGGATTGATGAAGATATGTTAATGTGGGTTTGGGACGAATACAGGGGGGCATATGTTCAATACAGGGGGGCATATTGAACATCTTAAACTGTGTCACAATAAAGTTCAAGAGTTTTTCATTAAGAATCCATATGTGGTGTGTCTGTATTCTGAATAGCTTTGATGTAATAATTTTTTAAAAGAGTGAAGTTCTTTTGTAATCACCCTGTATTATCAATACTACTTTTGTCGGGATTTCTTTTCACTTTTAAACTAATTGTTCGCTTTTAGAAGCTTTTGTCAAGAATTCATTCTTTCTCTTATTTTCCTTTAGGTCAAATAGACTGTTATTACGCTGAACAAATGAGTAGTAGTAGGTAAGGCCAATTCTCACTCTAGGAGTATGGGAAATGAAGAAAGTTAAGTTCTACAGGTAAGTTCGTTTATTGGGGCAACACTAATTATCGTGCAGGTTCTCTTTATAATTAATCTTTTGTTTGTTTTCTTATCTCTCTTTCCCGGGGCCAATTACAATTGGACAGCAGTCGTCGTGCAAGGATGTAGGACCAAAGAGTGGGTAAGGGTCAGGCGAAGACCTGTGTCGATGAGTGGGGGGAGCTGGCAAGAGGTCACATTCATACAGGTTCGGGTAATGGGGTAAAATTAGTAAAGGGAACCCACCCAGGACCTAGAATGGTTATTACCCACAAGCTGCCCACATGTCCAATCGACATCGATGGAACGGCAGTCCTAGATGGATAGTGGCAGGTCGGTAATAACACTTCAACAGTTCTAAAATGAAACAAATCTCTGAAATCGCTAGCAGGGAGTGAAGTGCCTGCTGGTGTGCATCAACTTTGACAAGTCGCATCTGTTTAGCTTGGAATGAAAAATTAAATCAAATCGACATGGCCAATTTAACAGATTAGAAGTCAAACTAACGGGATCGTCTTTATACTCGTTTAATTGGTTTTTTATTCTAAGGGAATATCATCTCCTTTCACAGGTAAGAGAGGTTTTACATTACTATCTTTAATTAAAATACTGAGATAGGTTATGCTTTAACTAAAATCAGGTGCAAGAGTCTACTTGGGTTACATTAAAATTCACTTTTGTTTTCAGGAAAGAAGGGGCCCCCAAAATGAATGAACAAAATACACCTACATATGGAGCAGGTTCGCTGATTTATCACCATTTTGCGGTAACAACAATAGATGCGAGTTGCTAAGGAAGGCCGGGAAATCTTTCGTTTCGAGTACGAGGTTCGGCAGAGTCAACTGGTGCTTGATCACTGGGGAGATCAGCGTTTGTGGAAAGAAATCATATCATTCCGCAAATGAATAAAACGTCAAACAGTCAATAACACTAGTCACTCTAACGAGAAAAGTCAATCAATAAGGGGTAAATCTTTGCAAAATTAATTGTTAAAATAACAAAAGGCAATTTCCTTAGCAAAAGTCCTTATCGCTTGGAATGACATTCTCGAACATCCAGGCTTTGTTTCAGAGGGCGAAAATTCATTCTATATCGTTCTCAGAGAGACTTATCGGGCAGTGAAAACGATGGGTTCCATTCTCAAGCCCACATTGACTTGTTTCGACGAGTGAAGGACTCATCAGATAAGTAAAAAATAAATGTTCATAAAAAAGTTAGGGGCAAGGCACTTCCACGATGTCCGCCGGTGGAATGTCTTCTTTATCATTTTTCTCTTTGATGTTCCTAACAATTGTCCATTCAAATTTGATTCCTTGCTCACGCATTGTTGATTACAAACAAACAATTTAACCACAATAAAGGAACTAGTGGTAAAACGCATGTTGAATTGTTAAAGCAGATACACATGTGTTTTCAACAAACGGGAAATGAAACCAAAGAAAATGACACAGACGAAAATGAAAACTGAAGACACTGCGCTGCGAAGACTCTTAGGTAGAAGACGGAAAAAACGCACGATGCATGGCCTAAATGATTGCTCGGAAACAAGATGAATGAAAAGTCCATAGCAAATGAAGTTACCATCAGGATCGAAGCACCAAAGAGCAGTTAACAAGAATTTTTTTAACGACTCACAAACGAAGGAAACTAGTTCCGGAAGGCGTAAATTTTTGGCCTTCACTTCATTGGGGTTTTTCGCCGCAGGATGTTCTTTTGCTCGCAGGGTGATATTTTCTTCCCATTCATCACCAATATTTTCAACTCCTGTGAAGATTGAAACTCCGACCTTTGGATGTTATTACGAACATCGGGTTTCATTTTCTCCTAACAGAGACCAGTCAATTCATCAGTCATCGCTTATTCGCTATCAGATTTGAACTATGGCTGAACTATCTCAACAACCAATCCTTGATGGCAACCCATTTCGGCAAGTCTCTCATCTTCGTGGCTACCAAGTTCCAAGTATTCTGGCATGAATAACGGCACCACACGGGGAAGTATAGCTGCGGGTACCTCCGTCTACAGAGCTCTGGCTTCTGTAAGTAGTCTCCCATGTCATCAGCAGGCTTAAAAGCAGGGAGGTCAAGAATTTCCTTCCATTTTGTGGGTGGTCTTTGTCGAGGTTCTCCAATCAAGTGAGCACATTATTCTGGTTTGTCAAGGTCCGTTGAACCTTATCAATCAAAGCGTGGCCAATTCCTATCATAAATTTCACCAGTCCTCCTTAGAAGAACGCTTCTACATCGCAATTTCTCCACATATCGATCTCTGCTGTCATGAATCAGGCGTTCTGAAATCATCGTATTTCTTCCTTAAGCAAACGGACTCTTTGGGCGTGATTGCCGTCAAATTCTAGTTGCAATCTTTCATTAATCAAAATTACCGCTTCCTTGCTGAGAAGCACTATGTGTATTCGTCTTTGAAACACTGCGAGTAGTACCTTATCCAGTTCATCCATCATGTATGACACACCACGTTCATATCAATCGGGTTTATATATCAGAGGCGGTTAACCAAAAAAAATTTTTTAATGGAACTAGTTGTTCTGTGTCCGTCCATCAAAATATCCTTACAGGTTAAACTACTTGTTGTTCTGTTTCTATTACCCAAAAATAAATCATTAGATATAATTGGTTGCACCCTCCTAATATTTTGGGGAAGATTGATCTAAATAATCTCTTCTTTATTCTTCATAAGGTACAATCTTAACATGAAACGCCCTTCCCCTGGCGTGACTCTAGGGGCAATTCAAAAGAGAAAAAAAAGGATTTATAGGATACCGAACAGATAATTGAAGATTGAGATCTGCAGACTATAAAAGCAATAAAAAGTGATAAAACGGAGTAAAGGAATTAAATGAATCACTAAAATTACAGTCATAAGTTACTCTTCCTTTAGTTTATTTAGAGGTAAGTCTATTATCAATACCGCTTTTGTCGGGATTTCTTTTCACTTTTAAACTAATTGTTCGCTTTTCGTAGCTTTTGTCAAAAATTCATTCTTTCTCTTATTTTTCTTTAGATCAAATCGATGGTTATTCCGTTGAACAAATGAGTCGTAGTAAGAACAATTCTCACTCCAGGGAGTACGGGAAATGAAGGAAGTTAAGTTCTAGAGGTAAGTTCGTCTATTAGGGCAACACTAATAATCGTGGGGGTTCTCTTTATAATTAATCTTCCCTTTCTTTTCTTCTTTCTCTTTCCAGGGGCTGATTACAACAGGACATCAGTCATTGTGCATGGATGTATGACCAAAAGGTGGGTAAAGGTCCGGGAAAGACCAGTGTGATGAGTGGGGGGCTGGCAACCAGTCACATTCAAACAGGTTCGGGTAATGGGGTAACGTTAGTAAAGGAAACTCATCCAGGTCCCAGAATGGCTAACTAATATCCACAAGCTGCCCACGTGTCCAATCGACATCGATGGACCAACAGTCCTGGATGGATCGTGGCAGGTCAGCGTTTTTGGAATCGACGGGGGGAATCGGCGTTTTTGGAAAGAACTCGTCTCTTTCTGCAAACGAAAAAAAACATCAAACATTCAATATCACTAGTCATTCCAACGAGAAAAGTCAATCAGAGAGGCGTAAATCATGGCAAAATTAATTGTTAAAAAAGCAAAAGGCAGTTATCTTAGCAAAAGTCGTTATCGCATGGAATGACATTCTCGAGCATCCAGGCTTCATTTCAGAGGGCCAAAAGTCATTCTATATCACAGACAAAAAATTTCTATTTTTGACACAGACAAAAATGAAAACTGAAGGCACTGCACTGTGAAGACTCTTAGGCAGAAGACAAAAAAACGCACGACGCACGACCTAAATGATAGCTCGGCAACAAGACGAATCAAAAGTCTATAGCAAATTTAGTTACCATCAGGATCGAAACACCAAAGAAGGGAAGCAGTTATCAAGAATCTTTTGATGACTCACTAACAAAGAAAACAAGTTCCGGGGAATGGGGGTGCTACAGTATATAAAGAAAAGTGTTTATTTGTGGTGTAATGGCCCAGAGTTGGCATAGTCTTGACCTGTGAATTTAGTCCGCTTTGATTTTATTTTTTTTTAATTGTTGGATGGGACACACACGAAATCGGAGTAATCTTACTGAATTCTAAAATGGGATAAATAGATTTTCTCACAAAAAGTTTCTTACTTACTTTTCCAGTCCGCTTATCTATTATGGTTGCTGGGGCAGCAGCCCTATGGAGGATCTACAGTGATCGCGATCTTCCACCATCAGGCGCATGTCCTCCCTGGTAATACCCAAGTGAATCGAACCCAGATTCTCCATGTAGTCTAGCCACTAGGTTCTAGGCCGAACCCTTGGTCTCTTACCCACTGGCTTGGAAAATAACAACTGCCTAGGAAGACCAGTTTGTGGCATCCATATCACGTGGCCATACCAGCACAACTGAGATCTCTCAATGCGGAGAAGTAGTGGCTTAAAACCTAAAGACTCCAGAAGGCTTATTGTACTGCTGCGCACTCTATCTAGTAGGTAAGACCTGGCACACCTCACAAAAATCTCATTTCGGCCGCTTGTACCCACGAAGAATGGGGACAAAGACAGATTTGAAGACGGAGAGCTTGGCTCGCGTTTCGTCTTTACGGCCCAGTTTTTATTGCTCATTTCTTTTCTTCTTGAGGAATTCCCCGTCAGGGACAAAGCATTGACATTATGCATTTAGAGAAAAGGGTTCAGCTCACAGGAGAGAGCTAGATGCAGGGATGGAGCAGGAGTCCGAAAATAGAAAACCCCTTCCCCCATGATAACTTAGGAACTTTTGAGAGCACATTAATGGCTCTCCTCCATGTAACTCCCCCATGCTGGATACCCTTTGCAAGTAGCTGTAAGACACACTTGCACCTAAGACAAAGAGCCCAGATTTGGAGGGTGGATATCATTTTAACCTGGCTCCTCACCTCTCACTTTTCTTATCTGTCACATCACATTGTCCACTGATTGGTCAAAGAGTTCATTACCGTGTTGGAGAAAAACCTTAGAGTTTTTTTGATGAAGAAGTTGGTTGCTAGATTATGCTCAGTTTAGATCTTCCTCCTCCGCCTCCCTCTGTCCATCCATGATGTAGGTGCGTGAGCCACCGACAGCATGACGGACCCCAAGAAGTTTCTCCATGCCTAGCCATATCAGAAGTAAGCCTTGAGAGTGTAGGTAAAAAATTCATTTCCCTGGCCATGAAAAGCGTTTTCCATCTCATGTATTTTATTGGGTTATAGTTTCGACATTTTACTATTTATCTCATTCAGGTGTGGCTACTGGACTTTATGGTTAAGATGACGATAAGCTGCTAGAAGACATGGGATACTGCCATACGTACTAAAATCGGTTGCTCTGCAACAGCATCATCTTCATTATTGCAAGATGAACAACTAACAATGGCTGATGAAGCTGTCACAATAATTTCCATATCTGCAGGTCAACTATGCCCAATTGTTGACTGCAGACACAACATTCCTCCTGTCGCACTAAAGCTGGGGAGAATACCACTGGGGCGGATGACGTTCATGCGTCGAGCGCTGAGGAGTGACTGGTGCTTCCTGTTCTTCCTGATTGAGGCCGGGCAATCACTGGTGAATGAACAGGTTCCTGAGTTGGTGCAGGAGCCGGTGATTCAGGCTGCATCGGCTCTGTCAAGTAGTCCTGTTCATTATTCTGCTCGTGCTCAGCTCACTCTCGTTCATAGACGGCTGGCATTAGGCTTGACGATTGTTTGTCGTTGTTCTCACCGCTGAAATGTACTCATCGACGAGGACGTTCTTCTTCATTGTTACGTCATGACGCACTTGTCAATTCTGGAGTTCGTGACTCGTGGCTTTCTCGTCCTTCCGACCGACGAGGCACACTGCGAGCTCTGTTACCTTCGAACAGACGAGGATTCAATTGATCAATGTGCCGTTTCATAAGTTCCTCGCCCACGGCTACTTCATAGTGCAAATCGCCTAATCTGTGCATCACAACGCCTAGCACCCATTAATTGCAGGTAGGTCTCCCCAGGTGTACGTACCCGTGCCTGTCCCTCTTGCCGATTCGTACACTGCCTGTCCCTCTCGCAGGTTCTTATTTCGGCATCGCTAGGCTTTCTTGTTTCTGCTGAACACGTTCGCTTACTTCTTGCAGACGCATCAAATCCAGTTGCGTGCACAACTCTCTTCCCAATAAGAGCTCGGCCGGGGATTCCTCAGTAGTGGTGTGTGGTGCTCGACGATATCGCTCCAGGAATATATTTAAGTTTTTATTTAGTGTCGCTTGTGTCGTGCGCATTGCTTTTAAAGCATTTTTTACTGTCTGCACGTAGCGTTCCACTTGTCCATTAGTGGTGGGGTGATAGGGTGCCGTGTGCTTATGGAATCTAACACCACGATTTTGCAAAAAAAATGGAGAATTCGGTCGAGGTGAATTGGGGACCATCGTCTGTATCGATTGTGGACGCTACTCCATATGCTGCAAAGAGTTCATCTAAAATTGCCGTTGTGGCTCCCGTAGTCGTCGTTGTTGTCGCTTTCAACTCCAACCACTTGCTGAAGGTGTCAACAATGATGAGGAGCATACTCTAAGTGAACTCTCTCCCAAGGCCCTTTGGGATATTCCCAACGGTTGAGTCGGTATTGTGCTGGTACGTTCGAATGTGTCACGCACTCCACACACATTTTGGCAGTGTGTTCTATGTCTGCATCAATACCGACCAGTAGATGAATGAACGGGCTAGGCCCTTCATCTTGCCCATTCCCAAGTGTCTGGCATGTAAATCGTCCAGTATGGGCTGCCGCAAGGATGGGGGAATCACCACCGAGTGTTCAAACATTAAACATTCGGCACTAATGGTGTAGCGGGCTTCGGGTAATTTATATCCGGCTCGGACTAAATCATGTCCGCTCTCAAGCTCCTATACGATCCTACCCAATCTCGGATCACTCCTGGTGGCTTTCGCGATGAATTCTGACCTAATTGGAAGATGGTTCATCTGATGGACGGAGAACAGTTCAAAACTATCTTCCTCCACCTCGAGTAGTAGTTTGCATAGGTGTGTTGTTTTCTTGGTCTATATGTAATGACAAAATTAAAATTTGTCAAGAATTCAGCATAATTTGCCATTCGGCAGATGCATAATGTTGGAAGTGTCTTGTGGAGATGGAATATTTGAGTGGGTGGCTTGTGGTCAGTAGCCAACTCAAACTTCCCGGCCTATAAATTTATGTCCTCATAGGCAATTTTAACTTCTGGAGACCACTCGGATTTCTCCTGGGATAACATTTCTCGCAATGGCTTTCCTTGGTGAGACAAGTTTGGTATGAAGGTGTAGAAATAAGTGGCTTTTCCCAGGAACAGTTGTAGTTGTTCTGTATTTGTTAGCCTGTGTGCCTTCTTTATTGCCTCAATGTGTTTGTTGGATTTGTGTAGGCCGTCCTTGTCAATGACGTGACCTAAACAAATGAGAGCCGTGGAAACGAAAACACATTTTTTTCTATTTAAATGTAGGCCAAATGCTTTTAAGCATTGCATTATTTCATGCAGTGCTAAGAGTAGGTCGTTGAAATGGGGTGCAAAGATGATTACATCATTGAAGAAATTAACTACGTTTGATGCGCCTAGGAATACCTCTTCCATGTGTTGTTGCCACAGTGCAGGGATATTGGCTGCTCCATACACGGCTCTGGTCGGCCTAACGAGTCCATGAGTTGGCGTTTTTAGCGTCAACACCTCTCGGAACTTCTCATCTACTGGTAGGTGAGTGTAGGCGTCTGTTATATCTAAATTGCTAAACCACGATGCACCCTTCATCTTATTGAAAATGCCTGTATTTTTTGGTATTGGGTGCTCATCGATGATCATCTGTTTGTTGACATAGGTTTGTTGTTTCCTGTGATCCGAAGTGCACCATTCTTCTTTACGAGCACATGCGTTGGTGATGCCCACTCTGATAAATCTACTTTCTCATAAAATCCTTCTCGCAGCTTGATATCAATTGCTTTGGCATATTCGTCTCGCAGGGCGAGGGGCACATCTCATGCCTTTGTGAAAATCAGGGTTGCCTCTGCACCAGATGTACTTGAGCTGAGGGTCCTTTCAGTTTCCCCGCTGTAGTTTGAAGGAGGTAAGCAAACTCCTCAAACAGGCTGTTTAATTGAACTTGCTGATCTCGGGTAAGTGTATCTTCTTTTTGTTCTTTAATGGCTTGTGCTGGTGAAAATATCGTTTTAAAGTCTATCTCTTTTGCAAAGGAAACCAACCAATTACGTCCCATCAGACCAGTGGAATCACCTTCAACCACATAAAGGATCAGTCATTGCATTGTGTTCCCCGCTGACACACGCACATACGTCTTCCCCAGGCAGCAGACCTGATGACCTGTGTAGTTCTTGAATTTCCGATCCAGGTGTATTCGTTGTTTAATCTTTCGAAGCCTCGAGATGCCCATGATCCCACATGGCGCACTAGTGTCGACCTTCATTTCGATTGGTTTTCCATCGATCTTCACGTCGATGACATTTGGCTGGTTCACATGTGTACTGCTTCCTCATGTATTTTGCTGAGGGTCTGGACTCTATCAACTGGTACATCATTGGTGGTAGAACGCTTCATGTTCCTGGTCTTGACTCTACAACATTTGGCTAGATGATCAGTTTTCCGGCAGGAAAAGCACGCTGCTGTTTTATACTGGCAGGTGTTGCCCCTGTGTTGACCACCGCATCTTCCACATGGTTACCTTGGAAGAGACTGCTTCTTGTAGTGGGGCTGCTCTCAGTCCCCAACTTGGGTGACTCACGATTTCCACGTCAGGTCAATAACCTTCTTCTCTGAACTTGACCAAGTGGTACTTGCTTTGTTGAGGGTTTTTCATACCCCAAGCGATTTGTTGGTTCACTGGAGGGCATGCTGGGAATACTGGTTGCTGTCACTTCCAGGTTCTGGGCTATTTCGAATGCGTCATAAAATTTCTCTCGTTGCTTGGCGATAATTTCATCTTTTGTACCAGATGACCTCAATCCATGGAGGAACTGTTCGATCAGCATTCTATCAAGAAATGTGCCGTAATTGCAATGGGCAGCGCCTTTATGCAGTCGTAACACAAATTGTGCTACTGTTTCGTGTTCATCTTGGACGATTGCATGGAATTTTACGCTTTTGACATATTTGTTTCTCGGCCTGTCGAAAAGCATAGTGAGAATTTTCTTTATTTCCTTATAGACGATGTATTCTGGCTCTTGTGGGATCACGAGGATTTTCAATACCTCATTTAATTCTGCTCCCATATGGATACTGCATACATGTTCTCGGGAACACTGGATAGTTGGAGTGCCCACTCGAATCGCTTAAAATACTCTGCTATGTTCGTTTTCTCCTCAGGCCGGTAGGCTGGCATCACAAACAGGGGAACTCTGGAGGGGGGGGGTTCCTGAGTCTCTGCTTCGGAAGTCGTAGGCACAGTTGCCATTTGTGCGATCGCTATATCAGTTGCTGTGTGGAGAGCTGCGGCTAACATCTTCGACAGCTCTTGCATGAGTTCGGGCGGAACTGCTATGGTGGATTTATTATGGGATAGTCTTTCAAGGTAAGTGGTTTCTAATGTCTTATACCGGGTGGGCAAGAAATAACGTGAGGTGTTCAGAGTTCGCTAGCGGGAATTCTATTAGGCCAAATGCAGTACATTTTGGTGTATATACTTAGTGGAACATGCAGTTTCGATTTCTGAAAAAAAAGGATCATATAACGTTACATATCAGACTAATTAATGCAGATATACTGCGAGCTGCCGTAGAAAATGTTGTGTACCACATGCAGCTATTGGAACAGCACACTGGTGGTCATATTGAAACACATTTGTAATTAAAAATAAAACATTGTTTATCGTTGTTACTAAAGTTGGTTCGTACGGTATTTGTTCATTTGACAATTAGGTATTCATTGTTTTCTTGAAATAAGCGCCCCCTCTGGCGACTTTTTGTACTATTTTTTTTTGCAGAAATTCCCACTAGCGAGCTCTGAACACCTCACGTTATTTCTTGCCCACCCGGTATAATACACTCCCTTATTATGGCCATTCTTATCTTTCACGCTGGGCGTTCATTTTCTTTCAGAACAATCGTCTTTTTTTTGGCTGGGCGTGCTTTTCGCCACAAGGATTCCAATTTCTTTTGTCGGAATCCCACTTCTGACATCACTGTTATGTCTCTACTTAGAATTATGGAATAGGGAAAGCATTTACCTCGTTCAGGTGTGGCTACTGGACTTTATGGCTAAGACGACGATAAGCTGCTAGACGAGATGGAATACTGCCGTACGTACTAAAATCGGTTGCTCCGCAACAGCATCATTTTCATTATTGCAAGATGTAAAACAAACAATCGCTGATGAAGCTGTCACAATAGTGTCTGTATCTGCAGCTCAACAATGCCCACTTGTTGACTGCCGACACAACAATGGTATTTCATATTTGAAATCCTTTGGCCATAGCTGAGGAGAACTTTGAATTTTGAGAGAATTTGTTTCTCCATCTTAATGAGAGAAGAAGATGGCTCAAGCATCCTTTGAGTTGGCCAGTGAGGTAGCATAATATGATGGCTTTGAGTTGGCCAGTGAGGTAGCATAATATGATGGGACTACAGATACCACTGAATTTTTTCAGAGAATTTTTGAGGTGGGTACCAATATGAATTGGACCCCCGAGGTGAAATTTCATATTGCAAAAAATAAGCTGATAGGCAGCACACAATTCTATTCCAGCGAGAATGAGACCATGGCAGGAGTGACAAATCATGAGGAATTCAAAAAGCGCATGATAGAGTGAATTGGCAAGGATCCAAGGGGTTAAGAGAAAGATTATTTCAAGAATGCCAGCAACAAAAGCGAGAGTCAGTGCAAGAGTATGCACCAAGGTTACAGAGCCTAAGTAGTAAAATCCAGATTAAAATTGACGGTGAAGGCTAACAAGTAGAGGTGAAGCATGCGTTTGCGCCAGAGTTAATTGAGAAAAGGGTGATAGAACGTTTTTTGGATGGATTGTTGCCATCAATTCAGAGAGTAGTTTTGTTTCGAAAACCTGAGAATTTCTAGCAGGCGATATAGCAAGCTGAGGAGGACGAACAGATTGAAAAAAGATTAACGATTGAGAGGTATGTGATCAATATGAGTAGTGAAGAGAGAGCAGCATGGCATGATAGCAAATTAGATCCCCAGCTGAGGCAGTGGACAGAGAGAAAAGTAGAGAGTCTAGTGGAGCAGAGAAGCACTGAATACTATGAGAGAGCGAGCAACTCTGACAGTGACTCACGTGCGATGGTGCAGAGAGAGCCCCTTGGCTTTGGATGTTCCAGGCCGGGACATACAATTAAAATGTGTCAATTGAGGAATATAGTTTGCCATTTTTGCGGTATGAAAGGGCACACACAGAGTTTTTTGCCGAGCAAGGAAGCGCGACAGGCCGAGGCCAGTGGAAGTGAGCGCATGCAATCTTGTCAGCAGAAAACCTTGTAAACAAAGCTCAAAAAGGCGTGACTGGCCCATATGTAAAGGAAAAAAGTGGACGCAATGCCACTACTGTTCAAAATGTGGACACCTACAAAAAAATTGTAGACTGAGGAAGCACGAATGTCATGATGCAAAGGATCCTCTCCAAGACGAAGAGAGAAACCAGGAAAGGAGCGAGAAATCCCCCACACAAGTGACCATAGGAATGATAGATGAAGTGAAACAGGCGAGCGATGAAAGAGATGAAGGACAGTCGGTATGGGATGAGGAGAAGGCAGAAAGGTTGATCCGCGAATGGCATGTGGCGGTTGATAGGCAGAGTGAGCATGTTCATGGTAGAGTGGTAGAGGATTTATCAACTCATCGTTCCTTCGAACGGATTTCAATACTGCGTCAGACAATTTAGACAGCAGGCGAAAGAGAACTTGCCTGACGCAGTATTGAAATCCGTTCGAAGGAACGAAGTGTTGACAAAGCAAATAGCAAAACTGGAGAGCAGTTTGGCAAAGGCCACAAAGCAATTTGAGAAACTGACAAAGGAGGGATCGTGAGGAACAAAACCCTATTGTATACGCAGGTTTGCCTATTTGCCAGTAGATTTATATGATTATGGTGCATGGGAAGAATGCGAATATTAAAGTGGAGTGCGAGTGTAGGGCAGAGCAAAGAATAAAAAAGCGCAAAACGTTATAGCAGAGATGTTGTAGGGAGGGAACTCAGACACCCCCTCTACTGCTCTGAATACCCTATAGCGTTGAAGAGCGTTGAGTGATGCAAGATCTGCCATGCAGGCGAGTCACCCAAATGGTTAAGAAAAAATATTTGTTCATGAAAACACGTTATTTCATTCCTCCACTGGAATTGATGTTGATAATGAATCTGCAATCTTTTCTTATGCCCTACAGGAGTTAAATTGCGAACTTGATGACTTTGGAAAAGTAATAGTTGTCTGCTTTAAATTGTCTAACTGGCGTTGCAAAATAAGCCTGCGACTCAATCGCAATATGTTGATGAAAAATTTAGATATTGTAGCAAAAGAAATATGCATAATGCATATTTTGGAAAAAAAGTCCCAATTACACAAACAAAATTGTGGTAGGAAGCTATATTAAATCCAACTGCAGAATTAGGATATATATTTTTGGAATGTACTTCAGGATCTTATTTATTTAAGATTAAGTTAAGACTTGAGGATAATTATGATGACCAAATGGTGATATTATGGATGAATTATGGATGAGTGTCTCAGAATTCATTGTACAAACTTCCAGGGGAGTTAGTATGGGTGATTCTAAGCAAAAACGTTCATATGAACATGGGTCCGATTTTGAACGATAACTGAGATATGAACAGAAATAAAAATGCCGCCACCAAGATGAACAAGTTAATAACTCAGGTTTTGTAAAGCCTAGGTTAATGAAATATGGAGGAATAACAGGGAACATAAGACTGTGTATACCGTTAAAATTGGATTGAATTCTAACAAGAAGTTTCCGAGTTACACAGCCAAAATTGTAACAAGTGCTAGTTAGTACTCACAAGTGAGCACGTGTTATGATGTTGAATGAGTAACTCAGAAACTTCTTGTTAGAAATTGAATAAATTTTAACGATATACACAGTCTTATGTACCCATTTATTCCCCCAAATTTCATTAATCTAGGCTTTACAGAACTTGAGTTAATAACTTGTTGATCTTGGTGACGGCATTTTTATTTCTGTTCATATCTGAGTTATCGTTCAAATTCGGAACCATGTTCATATGAACTTTTTTGCTTGGAATCACCCATACTAACTCCCGTAGAAGTTTGTACAATGAATTCTGAGACATCCTGTATATAAGGAATATACAGACTACTATGAATATAGGCGTATAGGAAGTTATCGTATTGCATTTACTTTATTGAGAATTTGTTTGGGAGAATTTGCTTTATTGAGAATTTGTTATGGAGAGGTCACCGATCCCTCCCCCCCCCCTTCAGAATTCCAAGAGTGGACCGGACCCAGCCTGATAAGGTGCTGATAAGGACCCATGTTCCTACTGTTTTTAGAAAGGATTTGGGAACAATTTGAAGAACCCTTTTGATAACTTAGAAAGACTAATTGAATAAGTAAATTAAATTGAAATAGGATGCAACATGAGATAATTCCTCTGAAGTTTCTTTTGAAAGAAAAATAATTTTGATGGGATACTTTTAATCAAAACCATTATTCCGTTGATTTTCTGTTGTTTGTATATAGGTTATTTTAGGAAAGGTCATGCAATTGATAATTATGAATTTTGTTTTGCACCTGATATCATTTCTGTACCTGCAAAAATTTGTACTGGGTGATTGAATCACATTTTGCTGAGCTAAACATCAGAATAGCTTAAATTGGTTAACCGGTCGACCCAGGATTCAATTAAACACAAACAAGAGAATGCTGGAGACAACTTATAGATGGAAGAATCGCTCTAGCCACGATTTCATGGAAATCAATAGCGCGTTGCACATCCCTTTGCCCGAATCACAGCTTCCACCCTTCGGGGAAGACTTTCCACCAAATGTTGGTAGGTACTTTCCGGAATGTTCCTCCATTTCTCCCGAAGAGCGAGAATCAGTTCAGGTACAGAAGTTGGCCGATGTGATCTGGCCCGCAAGCGTCTTTCCAATTCATCCCACAGACTCTCTATAGGATTGAGGTCGGGACTTTGTGCCGGCCAACCCATTTCTTCGATCCCTGAGTCCGCAAACCACTGCTGTACACACCTCGCTTTGTGGCACGGAGCATTGTCGTGTTGGTAGAGAAATGGCCCGTTTCCGAAAAATTGCCACAACGTTGGAAGTGCACAGTTGTCCTAAACATTCAGATAACGGTCGGAGTTCATGATTCCTTGCACAGGAACGAGCTGGCCCAGTCCGTACCATGAAAATGAGCCCCACACCATGACTCCTCCTCCTCCGAACTTGACTGTGGGCTCTGTGCACTCAGGTAAGAAGCGTTCTACAGGTATGCGCCAAACCCAACCTCGTCCATCGGATTGCCAGAGTGTGTAGCGAGATTCGTCTGTCCACATTACACGTTTCCATTGGTCCATTGTCCAGTTTCTGTGGGCTTTGCACCACTCCAGACGTCGATTGGCGTTGACCCTGCTGATGTGGGGCTTGTGGGCAGCAGCACGGCCATGGAATCCCATCGTGTGCAGTTCCTGACGAATTGTCATGGTACTGGCATCATTTGCAGAGGCGTTTCGAAACTCTGTGGCAATTTTTTCCGCCGAGGACTTCCGGTTGCTGTGGGTGACACGACGAAGCACTCGACGGTCTGTGTCCGTTAGTTTCTTGGGTCTACCGGTTCGTTGTTGAACTGTTGTTGATCCCCGGGTCTTCCATTTCATAATGACATCGCCTACTGTTGACTTGGGTATCTGAAGAAGGCTGGAAATGTCACGCACGGACTTGCCGCATAGGTGACATCCAACGATGGTTCCACGTTGGAACTCAATGAGCTCTGCCGAACGACCCATTCTTGCCAATGTCCAAGCAGAGTTGTGTCTGAAGGTGTAGGAAGCTATTTAAATGATGTGCAAGTCATTATCATGTGACATTGGGCCAATCGATGATCTGTGAGGGGTGTCCAGATATATATATAAAGAAGGATGTTTGTTTGTTCTGGGTTTGTTTGTGGGTTTGTTTGTGAGTTTGTTTGTTTGTTTGTTTCTTTTTTATACAAATCTACAGTTTTATTCCGATCTTGATAAAATTTCGCATACATGACCTTCAAAGCATGAAGAAGGTCACTGTCTACCTCAGATTTCGAAAAAATAATAATTATTGATGAAAAATCAATATTCATGGTTATGGCAGGGCATATTAATGTAAAATATCTCATGACCAACAATGAAAGGAAAGTTTGTGCAACAATAGGTATCAACAATGGTGTCAACACGCAATGCACACTATGCTCGGACCAGCAACAGATATTTCAGGACCAACAATGCAAGGCGAAGTTTGTGCAACAATAGGGCCGTCGTGTTCGCATCAACAATGGTCTCAATGCGCAATTCACCAATAACAAAGAGCACAAAATTAATCAAAGAATTATAACAATGAGCATAAATTATGATGCAATGACAGTACATTCGTTTCCAAGATGTATAACAATGAACATAAAGTGATGCTGCAATGATAGAAAGTTCTTTTCAAAGAATTATAGCAATGAACAGGAAATGGTTATAATAGACAATATAGATAAGGCAGTCTTACTCGATGAGGCAGAGGAGGTACATGTGTATTCCTTCAGCTCCCTAACAAGCGTTCAGACGATTGGGAAAAATATGTGTGTTTCTTTTTGTATGTGTGTTTGTTTTTCTACAAGCATAATTATCCCGGGCAACGCCGGGTCCTCTGCTAGTCTTTCTTCTTTCTATATATATAAAGAAGGATGTTTGTGGGTTTGTTTGTTTCTTATGCAAATCTACAGTTTTTTTCCGATCTTGATGAAATTTTGCATACTTGACCTTCAAAGCATGAGGATGGTCGCTGGCTACCTCAGATTTCGGAAAAATAATAATTATTGATAAAAAATCGATATTCATGGTTATAGCAGGGCATATTAATGAGAAATATCTCATGGCCATCAATGCAAGGCAAAGTTTGTGCAACAATAGGTATCAACAATGGTATAAACACGCAATGCACAAACACTCTGCACGGACCAACAATATATATCGCATGACCAGCAATGAAAGGCAAAGTTTGTGCAACAACAGGTATCAACAATGGTATCAACACGCAATTCACCAATAACAATGAGCACAAAATGATGATGCAGTGATAGAAAGTTCATTTCAAAGAATTATAACAATGAACATAAAATGATGATGCAATGAGAGAACATTCGTTTCCAAGAATTATAACAATGACCATGAAATGTTGATGCAATGACAGAACATTCGTTTCCAAGAATTATAACAATGAACAAAAAATGATGATGCAATGATAGAACATTCGTTTCCAAGATTTAGTAACAATGAACAGGAAATGGATATAATAGACGATATAGATAGGGTAGCCTCTCTCGATGAGGCAAAGGAGATATGCGTGTCTTCCTTCAGCTCCCTAACAAGCATTCAGACGATTGTGAAAAGTGTATATATGTTTCTTTGTGTGTGTGTGTGTGTGTGTGTTTTTGTGTTTGGAACGTTTTAGCAGTGCATAACCTATTACAGTTTATTTCCAAAAACACATCAGTTTATTTAACTTCTTGAGATTGTTCTGTTTACCTACTGTGTAATTATCCCGGGCAACGCTGGTTCCTCTGCTAGTCTCTCTCTATATATAAAGAAGGATGTTTGTTTGTTTGTGGGTTTGTGTGTTTGTTTGTTTGTTTTTTATACAAATCTACAGTTTTATTCCGATCTAGATAAAATTTCGCATACATGACCTTCAAAGCATCAGGAAGGTCACTGTCTACCTGAGATTTCGAAAAAATAATAATTATTGATGAAAAATCAATATTCATGGTTATGGCAGGGCATAATAATGTAAAATATCTCATGACCAACAATGCAAGCAAAGTTTGTGCAACAATAGGTACCAACAATGGTGTCAACACGCAATTCACAAATAACAATGAGCACAAAATGATGATGCAATGATAAAGCTATCCTTTCCAAGAATTATAACAATGAACATACAATGAAGATGCAATATGGATAAGTTTCAATTTGTAACAATGCATAGAATTCCTGTTATTCAGGTCTTTCTTAGAAAAGAGAGTTTTACGTACTTAAACATTTCTTGGAAATCTTTAAATATGATCAGTAACTGGAGATAATTAAGAGTTAGCAGACTATTGAGAAAGAGTGGAAAGACGACAGAGAAAGCAAGTAAATAGAAGCATCGGCGATCGCTAGACTACACAAAGTGATGAATGGCCAATTTTTGCTTCAACACATCGAGAGAAGAAATTGAATTGTAACAACATCAAGTATACATCCGAAGTAAGATTAAGTGAGTAAGAAATTATCGGAGAGGTCCATCCATTGTGAGCCTTTAAAATTTTTTTTTTCGAATTTTCATTAAGACATTATACTATATTAAATCACTAAATTTTTACTGTGTTTAATTTAAACCTTTTTAAGATTGTTCTGTTCACCTAGAAGTGTAAATATCCCGGGCAACGCCGGGTACCTTTACTAGTCGTCTATATATATAAAGAAGGATGTTTGCTTGTTTGTGGGTTTGTTTGTTTGTTTGTTTGTTTTTTATACGAATCTACAGTTTTATTCTGATCTTGATAAAATTTCGCATACATGACCTTCAAAGCATGAGGAAGGTCACTGTATACCTCAGATTTCGAAAACATAATAATTATTGATAAAAAATCGATATTCATGGTTATGGCAGGGCATATTAATGAGAAATATCTAATGAACAACAATGTATATCTCATGAGGTAATTCACTCTGCACGGACTAACAATATATATTTCATGACCAACAATGCAAGGCAAATTTTGTGCAATACAAAATTCAATGCATAGAATTCTTGTTATTCAGGCTTTTCTTAGAAAAGAGAATTCTTATTACTTAACAATTTCTTGAAAATCTTTAAAACTGGTCAGTAACTGGCGATAATAAGTGAAACACGGTAGAGGAAGCATTCCTTTAGCTCCGTGCTGTATTGAGCAAATGGTAAGCAAGTAAATAGAAGAATCGGCGACTGCTAGACTACACAAAGTGATCCATGGCCAATTTTTGCTTCAAGGCATCGAATGAAGAAAGGAAATTGCAACAGTATCAAGTGTACATCTAAAGTAATTTTACGTGAGTAAAACATTATTCAGACTAGAAGGCATCCTTGGAGAGGTCCATCCATTGTGAGCCTTTAAAAATTTTTTTTTCGGTAAATCAAGTCCCGGTATATCACCTAGAATGGATTTTTTCAGTGAAGAGGTACATTTCTGTCTTTCGGATTTTTCTTAGAATGGATAGTCCCTTCGCTCTATATTGTAGTGATTGAGTTATTATTGACCAATTTGGAGGTTTAATTTAGCTTTTTGAGTTTGTTCTGTTTACCTACAAGCGTAATTATCCCGGGCAACGCCGGGTCCTCTGCTAGTTTTTTATGTTGGTAAAGCTTTTATTATTTGAATTTTGACAATGAGAATAACACTGCAAGTGCAGTCTTTATGTGCACCTTATGTGGAAACGACCTTTGAATCAGTATGTTATATTTGATGTTTCATGATTATGTGTTTTATGTAATTGTACAAGCTGAAGGAAATGAACTTATAAACAGCCCTGAACTTTAATTGGTATATTTGAGCACTAGAGATACGTCTTCTCGACTCGTGAAACAATGATTAGAACTTTCAAGAAGCTTGATCTAAGTTAAAACCGTATTGAAACTTTTTTTGAAACCCGACGTTGCTTCTAAACAAAAGGGCGCGTGACATTAGCTTCTGACACAGTCTGAAAGCAACATTTTACACACACCTTTATGATTTTTTGTTTTGATTGTTGAAACCCTTGCCCACAAGCATAAAGAGAAAGGAATTCCACACTGTCGTTCAGCCCTGAGGCCGGGTGGACGACGCACCTGACCAGCAGTGAGCAGAACACCACCAAGTACCCAGATGAGAGCCGAGGATTACCTGCAAACCACAACACCCCAGCGGAAACCAGAGTTCGTGCAGCTCCCACCGAAGCATCGAGATGGTTGAGCTAAGTAGTGCATCGAAGTTAGCAGCACACTGGAAAAATGAACCAGACGCTAACAAAGGTATCGAACTTTGTGAGCTAAGGACAGACTAATGCCAAAAGTGCGAACATTCTAGAAAAAGATGTTAAGACAAATTTAATTTTTTATGAATATTTTTCTATTGAGATTCCGACACCCAAACCCTTTAGATAATTTCGTTTACAGAGTACGCAACAAGTAGGCGGAGTAAATAAAGTTTCAACCCTGTGTACCAGCTGAACAGTTTGCACCTGGGTAATATTTGAATTCTATACAAAAAGAAGAAGAGTCCTTTTGTGAATATCATAGTCTAATCTTAAATATTTGAATGTATTTGACCGAGTTTCTAAAAAGAAAAGAATGTTTCCTATGCAATTTTAATTTAATTAAGGAATTTATAGAACTAAAATTTATTTAAGAGAATTATTGCACAATTTTTTTGCTATTTAACTTTCTGGACTGAAGATTATTGAGTTTCTGAATTTTGATTAAATTTTTGAGAAATGTTGTTTACGAAAATTGCCAGGAACAGAAAGAAGGGCTGAACTAAAATTTTCTCTTGAGAGTAATTGAAACCATTCTATTTCTAAAAAAGTGACTGCTGAAGGTGTCTGTGTTTAAACTTTGAATTTCATTTCGAACTACCAATAACGGAGAGAACCTCTAATCCACGAAGAGTTTTGAAATATCGGATACGTATTTCGGCTGCCAAACAGCCAATTTCAGCGACAGTGGACAAAATGCAACTAAAACAGCAACCTTAATGCTAGAGAAGATATAGAAAAGGTGGGGGGAAGGGACAATTGAAAAGAATATCCCCCGTTGGTTGAGCGGAAAAAACGTCTATTGGAGAAGTTAAAATAACAATGGGCCAATAAAATAACAAATGGGCCAATAAAATAACAAGTGGGCCAATAAATAACGGGAGATATCTTGTCAGAGAAGGAAAGAAAAAAAAACACAATCAATTCAATAAATCAAACAGAACTAGAGTTTGAGATCGCCTCTTTGTCCATATTTAAAAACCTTTTAGAATCTCTGTTATAGATTTCTATACTCTCAAAGCTGCCTAATTAAGTTCTTGAATTGACGGATCTAACTAACTTAAAACTATCTGAATTAATACTTTGAATACTGTCCAAAACATGTTTGGCGATCTGTCCGACCTGCCATATTTTACATGAGCTAAATGCTCTTTCCACCTTTTAATAATATTTCTGGAGCTCTGACCAATGTAGTTCTTCTCACAAAAATCACAATGAAATAGATAGATTCCCGACTTTTCCGGTGGTGGGATGGCATCTTTAGGATTTCTTAAGAGTGCTTTCAAATTATTCCCACTTTTGAATGCAATCTTTACATTGTTAAAATCTTTTTCAGACCCTTGTTAATTGCGGGTTATAAGCAACACTAATAAATTTAGGGCTTGTGGTCTCTGGAATTAACTACGTGGAATCCATTCTATTTAAAAGAACCTTATGCCTACGGAGTAAGTTATCGACAATTTTATTGCTAAAGCCTCAATCTTGCTATAGATTTAACGGTACTCAATTCAGTTTGAAACCTTTGGTCGGATAAATGAACATTAAGAAGGCAGTGGATCATAGCGTGGAAGACAGCGTGTTTATAGTTAGGACAAGGAACTGAATCGTTCATAATTTAGCGATACTTGTTGGTGGGTTTTTGATAAATGTCGATCTCTAATCTATCATTAACCCTAATAAAGTTTAAATCTGGAAGGCGTCCATCGCTCTCAACTTCATGTGTGAAATTGATTGTAGGAAACTTATTATTTAATTCGCTGAGAAGAGAGCTAATATCGCATTGATTCCTGTCAAAACAGCGAAAATATATTGAGAGGGTTGTAGCTAATTGATTCTCGAATTCACTTCTAAAGAGATTAGCAATGAACGAACTAAGACTATTTCCCATAGCTGTTCCCGAGGTCTACTTATAAAATTTAAAATTGAATTGAAAGAAATTTTCATGCCTGCATGCCTCAGTTAAACATATATATTCATTGACTTTTTCGGGAACAACTTTGGAAGAAGATAGGAAATTTCTAAGATAACCAATAGTGACATCAACAGGAACGGTCGGAAAAAGGGAACAAACATCGAAGGAGACCAGTATTTCGCCTGCATTTATTTAATATCTTAGATTTTCGAAATTATTTCGAAGATTTTTTTCACTGAGAATCTATTGAATGTTTGATCAAATTTTCCGAACTTATTGGTAAGAAACTTAAATAACTTGTAACTGGAAGAATTGATGTCGGAGACAATGGGTCTCATAGCCTTCCCTGCCCTATGAATTTTACGCAAACAATATAATCTAGGAAGAAGAGGATTAGGACAATCATCGCTATATTATGAATGATTTAGTTCATAGTCATAGCCATAAACGCAGTGCCTTCCACGCTTGATTCACCACCTTCTTATAGTTCCTTAATCCGACCAAAGGTACCAAACTGAATTGAGCACCATTAAATCTATAGCAAGGTTGATTGGCTTTTCCACTAAAATTGTCGATAACTTACACCGTAGGCATAATCTCCTTTTAAATAGAAAGGACTCCATGAAGTTAATTCCAGAAAACACAAGCCGTAAATTTATTAATATTACTTATAATCTGCAATTAACAAGTGCCTGAAAAAGATTTTAATGCTTGCAATTTAAAGATTGCATTCAAAAGTAGGAATACTTTGAAAGCACTCTTAAGAAATCCTAAACATGCCATCCCATCTCTGGAAAAGTCGGGTATATATCTATTTCTATGTGAATTTTGTGAGAAGAACTATGTTGGTCAGAGCTCCAGAAATATTATTAAAAGGTGGAAAGATCATTTAGCTCATGTGAAATATGGCAGATCAACAAAATTGGTTTCCTTAGTATTGTTTCTATCAATGAAATTGGTAGAGACTCTACAATACAATAAAGGGAAAACAGAGTTTACGACTAGTTTCGACATTTATTCCCAGCTTTATCAAGGATATAAACTACAGTAGACAATCGACAATCGAACAGTCTAGTGAAAAGAAAGACACGAGTGGTCCAGGAGCCAAGCTCACTTTGCACGCTCGCCCAAAAAGTAAACCAGAGGAGGTACACTAAACTGGGAGAGAAGCCTGATGAACCTTTTTTGTCCTCCAGAGAATAAGTCCCAAGAAGGGACGAGAGTCAGATTGTAGATTGAAGAATAGAGTCCCCAAAATTCAGCAGGATCTAAGAGATCCAATAGTTGGGGAAACCAGCCTTGTTAACGTCATCAAAGCAGACATCCAGGATATGGCGAGGTCTACGAAATCTCAGGGGACCCTTACCAACGAGTGAGTAGTCCAGGATACCAGAAACCAGGGTGTTTTCATGATTCTTCATCTTGGGTAGCATCTTCTTCATAAGTGTCTGGACAATGGTGCCTATGTGGGTTATCCTCATAGATAGAGTGGTTGTTGGCAACTCTTCTGTCAAGTTGGGCAATAGACAGGAGAGCAATATTTTGTAAGGTCTAGAGATCCTCTCCACCTAGATTTGCAAATAGAAGCCCAAGCAGGCATTCCATGAAATAAAATAGTACGAATCACAACCTTGTATATCAAGAGTTTGTTATCCACACCAAGATCGCTGTTTCGCCCAAGAAGTGCAATCAAACTGAACCTCGCTTTCTTTGCTTTGTTGAGTGCGTATCGGAGTTGGTCGTTCCAAGTTAGTTTGGAGTCAATCATAAAACCAAGATATTTATAGCTTTTTACCCACTCAAGTTTTTTGCCAAATAAGAAGAGGGGCTTTGGAGGGTTTTTGCATTTACGAGTGATAAGCATGACCTTGCACTTTTTGCCATTCAGCTTTAATCGCCACTTAGTGAACCAGCTCTCGCACTGATGTAAAGCTTTTTGGAGTCGAGTGATGACATGTGCTGGGTTTCGTGCCCAGGTCATGATGGACCCGTCATCAGCAAACAAGTAAAGATTACACTTTGCAAACTTGGGAAAGTCATGGATAAAGAAGTTGAATAAGGCTGGCCCCAAGACAGACCCTTGGGGTACACCAGCATTAACATCGCAGGGTTCAGACAAGGAGTCCCCAACCAGAGAGAACCAGAGCAATTAGACCGTCAGGGAACCCGTAGGTAATCATTTTGTAAATGAGCCCATCATGCCAGACTTGGCCAAAGGACTTTTGGACATCGAGGAAAACGAGACCACCAAACATAGAGAGGTTGAAAGGACCGCTTAAATCAGCAACAAGCCTCCATAACTGAAGCTGACAAGAGTGTCCTGGACGGAAGCCAAATTGCTCACTACGAATGAGGTTGTTTGCCTCGCAGTACTCGTTGAACCTCTTGAGTATAGTGCGCTCAAAGACCTTCGAAAGCATGGGCACTAAGCTAATGGGCCTATAACTTGTGGGAAGAGCAGGATCCAGTCCAGGTTTAGGAATGGTGATGATGACTGAGTCTTTCGAGGCACTAGGGAAATGGCCGCTAAGCCAGCAGTCATTCATGACCTTGGTGATGATGCAGATAACACTGGGAGGCAAATTCTTGAGAGCACTGTTGGTAATGGTATCGATGCCAGCTGCCTTTTTGCTTTTCAGGTGCTTTATGATGTCCAATATCTCAGAGGTGCCAATGACAACAGGAGAGGTAAGAGACCATACCCATCACACACGTCTTTGACCTCTACATCCTCTTTAGGTGTAGAGAATTGGCTCTTCAGTGAATCGGCGATAATTTTTGCTTTGTCGTGGTCATTGTTAACAAAATCGCCACCCTCTGTAAGCAGAGGAGGAAGAACAATGGTCCTGTTGTTTTTAAGAGCCCTGACCGCACTCCAGAGAGAATTATCCTGGACGGACAGACTTAATTTTGTCGTTCTATCTTTGATTCCTTGAATCCTTAATCTCCTCACTTACCTTGCGGGATAGCCTGTTGTACTTCGTCTTGAAGTGGAGAAACCTGGTATGCTGGCAAAGCCTTCTGAAGGTGTTTTTTTCCTGGATGAGTTGCCTGATGGAGGTAGGAAGTTCCAGATGGTCTGGCCGCTTGCAATCCACCAGAGTAGCACCAGCAATTGTAGCCATCTTGATGGAGTGAATAGGCTTTTTGACATTTTCGTCGATGTCACTGCTGGTGACGGGATCCTGATAGGAAATGTTACTGTCATTCATAAGTTCTCTAAGGAATTTCCAGTCCTGCTTATAACGAAGATTTATTCTCAGGACGATATTTATCCCCTCAACTGGCAGGTGATCAGATGATAAGGCATTTACTGTAAAAATATTGTAGGGTTTGAAAAACCCCTTGAGAACAGCAATGTCGAGCACATCACTAGCGGGTGAGTGATCACAGTAGTATGTATCTTCAAGAGGGCCAATAACGGAAGTGTCGATCTGATCTACCATGTACCTATAAAGTACCAGGCCACTTTGATTAGTGCATCTGGAGTTCCAGTGTGGATGTTTGGCATTCAAATCACCTGCCATAACGGCTAGGGTGGGCCCAGACAGTAGTTCATCTAAGTCGCGAGGGTCTAACCTTTGCCTGGGTGGTTTGTACAGGGAAGTAAACTTGACCTCGCCAACATCAGCATTTTTAATGACAATGGAAACTGCTTCCATATTGACAAGATTAGGTGTAACAATCTTAGTGTGATTAATACCTCTTTTAACAACAATAGCTACCCCACCAGAGGCTGGATCTGAAGTATTTTAGGGGGCCTATATTTTCGGTAAACATAGTACCCTGGTAAATTGAAAGTGTTACTCTGTTTGAGATGGATTTCGCACAAGAAGGCAACATCGATGTTCCAGCTTGTGAGGAAATCGTAGAACTCATGACACTTGCGAGGGATGCCCCTCGCATTCCATATAGTGCAACGTAGATTACCTTGATTTATAACTTTGTAGGGATGTCTATCCTTGATTATTTTCTTGTCACAGTTTGAGTGGTCTGCGGCAACACTTTGCCACTATCCTTTAACATATTCATTAGGTTACCCAGATACCTTTGAATTTTAATCAATTCCTCGTGGTCAGCGACTCCCTTACCAATAGAAGCAGAAGCAACGGATGCGAAAGATCTTCCTTCAGTTACTTTGGAAGTTCTATTCCTTTTAACGTGTGGGTATTTGGGACATTTACTATAACTCGATGTGTGCTGGCCTTCACATCGAATATATTTAGGAGGGTTTTTACCTTTTATATTGGTGCAGTCCCTTGACTGGTGGTCGCCCGCGCATTTGTTGCAACGTGGTGACTCGCTGCAGCCCTGGGACACGTGCCCAAAACGTAAACAATTGAAACATTGTAAGGGCTTCTTGTTGCTTCTAAACAATTCAACCTTTAAAGCAAGTGGACCCATGCGCTTTAAATTTAGAAAAGATTTATTGTGCTCATTGTTTTGTAGGAGGACTAGAACCATCGGCATCTCAACTGCACCATTTGCTTTTTTAAGTCTAACTGCCTTATCGGGGAAGTAGTTAGCGTTTCTAAGGTCTGTGCAAAAATCTTCCATGTCATAGGTTATATCCACATTACGGATAACGTATTTTAACAGCTTCTCAGACTTGAGCTGATGATGCTGGATTTTAAGCACGCCATTCAATTTGATTCCTGACACGAGGGTTTTGTGAGTCTCCTCATCGTGGCATTTTATCTTGATAGTGTCTGAGCGTCCGGTATGTGCAGTAATCTTATCTAACGTTACGTGATTTTTTATCTCATTTAGCACTTCTTTAATCGGTTTCCCTTGATGTCTAACGATAATAGGAGGAATATAAATAGCTCTCTTTTTACTTACCTAAATCTGGGAATTTTCCGTCGTCGTCCCACTTCTGGGTTTTTTGTTACGAACAACTGGCCAGGCACTGTCTTCCACTTCTCCATCACTTCCGTCAGAATGGCTCCTTTTGTTGCCACCGTTTATCGAACAGTCACAATCATCACTTGTCTCCATGGACTCCAGTCCATGCACTTTGTGAGCAAGGAAAATAGGTTGAAAATTTTCTCTTACCTTATATTCTTCCATGGAGTTTCCCGCCTTTGGAGTCCCGGAACATATCTCAAAGGCTTTTTTTAGATCATTTATCTTGTCGATGACATCTGTACGAGAGTGTTGAATTTCCGTGTTGATTCCATTGAATTTCACATCAAAACTTGTTCGTAAGGAGTCGACCTTCTCCTCCAGTTCATTGTACTTGGAGTTTATGTCATTCCTGAGAGATTTTAGCATTTCATTAAATACTAGGTCAAATGCTGCAAACATAGGATCCAAACTGGCAGCCCTGTAGGCCCTTTCGCAGGACACACTTTTACCATCGGGCGCTAGCAAAGACTCCTTTGCCAACTTCAGCGTTGTTAGTTTGGACGAAGCTATCATATTCTTGTACAGAAATAGGGGGGGAGGAGAGTAACCTCGCAGCTAGGTGTGTGCTAAAGAAGCCGTCCTAAGAAGGACGCACCTAGCTTTAAGAAATAAGAACAAGTCAGGTTTGCGAGAAAATTAATTCTATGCCAGGGACCCACTCGTGAATGATTAGAATAATAATAGATGATATTAAAAAATGTCCTTAGTTACGTTTGCGAGAAAATTAATCCCAACGCCAGGGACCAGCACATAAGACGTAACAGAAGGTGAATATCGCCCTGAAAAGGGCGCACCGTGAAATGAGAGTAATGAAATGATACCTTAAAAGAGAGTAGAGTGATGCCTTGAAGAGCTAGTCCGCTCTGATCGTCCTCGGCTCACTTATAAACTACACTACGACAATCGACAATCGAACAGTGATGTGTACATTTGTTAGGATGGGACGAAAGCAGCGCTTTCACAAAGCTCATCCAACCAGAATAAACTCCAAATGAAATACACTGAGGTAGTTAAGAAGCCTAACCAACCCAAGTGGTCTTCCATATTGTACAAAAAGAAAATAAGATTGACGATTGCCAGAAACAAAAAAAAACAAAAATAAAAAAATACAAGGAGAAAGAAGATTATCACATCTTCCAGTAATCTCTGAAAGAGACATTGCTAATATCTTCAAAATTGATGTCAAGAACGTGCCTCGGTTTACGATACTTCGTATGCCAGGTCAAATTCATTAAGTTCTTCAGTACCCCTTTCACAAGCTTATTGTCGTGAGTCTTCATCTTTTGTATCATAATCAAAAGGAGATCCTGTATAAAGTTTCCGATATGGAACATGTTTAAATCCATGTGGATGGATTGGTTTTTCACCGTCCTTCTGTCTAGCTGAGCAATGGTCCTCAGGGTAACATTCTGGAATGACTGTAGTTCACTCCATCTGGTTTTATAGATAGTCGCCCACGCAGACATGCCATAGAGGAGTATGGTCCGGATAATCGATTTGTACAGAAGTAGCTTGTTGTCAATGCTGAGGGCGCTGTTGCGACCAATGAGAGCTATCATCCTGTACTTAGCCCTCTTCGCTTTGTTCAGAGCATAGAACATACGCTGGTTCCATGAGAGTCTTGAGTCAATGATAACTCCCAGAAACTTGTAGTTGTCCACCCAGTCCAGTTTCTTATTGAACAGAACAAGAGAATCTGGGGGATGCTTGAGCTTCCTATTGAGGTACAAAGCCTTGCACTTTCCGACATTAAGGTTCAACTTCCAGCAGTTAAACCAGTCTTCGAACTGCTTCAAGGCGCACTGCAGCCGAGTGATAACGTGAGCCGGCTGGTGTGCCCCTGTCATAATGGCAGTGTCACCCGCATAAAAACACAGATTACAATTATCGGGTTTCGGGAAATCATGTACAAAGTAATTAAATAGCACAGGCCCGAGGACAGAACCCTGAGGGACACCGGCCTTTACAACACGAGGTTTGGAAAGATTTTCTAATACTTTGGCTTGATAGGATCTGCCATCAAGAAAGTATTTCATCATCAAAATCAAATCGGCAGGGAACCTGTCTCTGATCATTTTGTACACAAAGCCCTCATGCCACACTTAGTCAAAAGCTTTACTGACATCGACAAATACCACCCCACAGTACCTGGATAGGTTCAGAGGGGGTGCTCAGGTCTTCAACGAGCCTCCATATCTGCATCGGACAAGAGTGGGCACCACGAAAGCCAAACTGCTCTTCCCGAAAAAGGTCATTTGCTAGACAGTGATGTTGGAAACTGACGAGGATCGTTCTCTCCAACACCTTGGACATCGAGGGTAGCAAGCTAATAGGTCGGTAGCTCGCGGGAATTGCAGGATTTTGCCCCTGCTTGGGGATACTCAACACAATAGATTTCTTCCAAGCCACAGGGAAGTAAGAAAATTTCCAGCAGTCGCTAATGATATTGGTGAGAAAGTCAATAAAGTTCTTCGGGAGATTCATAAGGGCGTTATTACTCACCTTGTCTTTTCCTGGAGCCTTCTTCATTTTCAGTTTACTTATGATGTTGGCGATCTCTCCAGCCTCGATGTTGTACTTCGTTAAATGCTGCAGGACTTCATCAAAGTTGACAATACCATATTCCACACGCTGAGACATGATTTGGCTCTCGGGCTTATCGTTGGCAGGAGTAACAAACTGCATTTCCAGTGAATCTGCAATGACTTGGGCCTTGTCCTGATCAGTTTGCACATAGTCATCTTGTGGAGTACGTAGTGGAGGAAGCGTATCATTCTTCCTCTTTTGTAAAGCTCTGACCATACTCCAAATGGAATTGTCGCGAGCCGACAAGCTTTTGAGTTTTTCATTCCATCTAGCGTCGCGAAGATCTTTTATATCCTCTTGGACTCTTCGCACTAGCCTGTTATACTTCGTTTTGAGCCAAGGTTCACGATAGGGTTGCCAGAGTCTACGGGTCTTGTTTCTTTCAGAAATTAGGCGTTGGATTCCAGGAGTGAGTTGGATTCGATGAGGAGGTTTATTCTCTGATGGATACTTACTAGCTTCTATGGCACTGTTAATACATCTGGTGATGTCTTCAACACGTTGATTGATGTCCTTTGTACAGTAAGCAACGTCGGGATGGCAGCCATATTCCTTAAGAATATCTTTATAGAGCTTCCAGTCTTGATGATGCATCAGTTCATCTCGGAAATTTATGTCGACATTGTCAAAGTTCAACGCCACAGGCTTGTGGTCAGAAGAAAGTTCATCAATCGTGAAGATATTGTACGGTTTGAAGAAACCCTTCAAGAGCGAGATGTCCAAAACGTCACTACTAGGCGAGTGGTCGCAGTAGTAGGTGTCCTCCACAGGTCTAGCAGCGATGATCTCATCTCTACTTGTATGTACCTATAGAGAATCATGCCGTTGTAATTCTGCGTTCTGAAGTTCCAGCTTGGGTGTTTGGCATTTAGGTCACCAGCTAGGACGACTGGAGTGTCACCACTGAAGAGTTCATCAAGCTCACTAATGTCAAGATAATGTTTACGTGAATTGTAGAGCACCACGAACTTCACATTCACCACAGGAGACGTCATTGATAATGATGGAGGCCGATTCCATACCTGCATAAGACTTGGAGACTATTTCTTGGTGTTGAATTCCCTTCTTAATGATGATCGCAGCCTTTGAAGGCATTCAATCCTTACAGTACACACAATAGCCAGGTAGCTAAAAACTAAACTACACTATCGACAATCGACAATCGAACAGCACAGGGAAGAAAAACAAAACGAGCGGTCCGGAAGCTATGCTTCTACTGCCATACTCATCCAGTATTATAGCCAAAAGAAATACGCTGAATTAGGAAAGAAGCCAGATGAACCTGTTTAAGTCATCCACAGGATACGGAGGAGTCCTTTCCTAACAGGACGATAAAGTTGATTGTTGATTGACAATAGGACGTGGAAGAGCTAGGTGATCCAGTAGGGTGGGAAGATGGCCTTTTGGATTATTCAAAGAATTTGGGCGGCATTTTTATTTCTGTTCATATCTCAGTTATCGTTCATATTTGAACCCATGTTCATAGGACGTTTTGTGTTTATCTTAACCTCTATAATACCCCCTTTAAGTATTTTACATTCGATGTAAATCACCCTGTATAGTTTTCCGGGGCAGCCATGGGCTGGGGGCTTTCACAGAGCAAGCCAGCTCTGGAAGTTAAGCTTCGCCTAGCATGGCTAGTGACTGGATGGATGACCCCAATCAGTGAAGAGAGTTCTTACTCCTCCCCCTCCTTTGGAGGGCACGTTAAGTTGTAGGTCCTGGATGCTACGACCGCCACCTTGTAGCATTCGTCACAAGGTGGCAGAAGCTCAAAAATGCATCTTCTAACCCGTCTGGTCTGCGTGGGAGATTAGACCATATTAGACCATCTCCTCTATAACTCTATGGTTCTTTATCCTTTTTTTCTATAACTTTATATATCATTTATTTAAACAAATTATGTGAAACTGTATTTTCATTACTTAAGATTTCCATTTATTGACTTTTCAAAAGTTGTCCGACAGTTAACACGTCATTTCGTGAACGCAATAAGGGGCTTGGCAAAATGTTTCAAAATAACCGCGCTAGATGGTGCTGGTTAAGATGCTCGTGAACCTTTTTCGACAAGGGAGACAGTATTTGTGTATTTTGTGCAAGCTATAATTCATTTTGCTGGTTAACACCTTTTAGTTTAAAATTTGTGTAGCGTACTTTAATACCTTATCATTTTGGGAACGCCATTAAATATTTCGTTTGCGGGAAAAGTATATACTTTTAGCGTAATTATGCTAAATAACACGATTTACTAGCTAATAACCCTGAACTCCAGCTTCTAGGGTGGGGTCGATGTCATATAAACAAAATCAAATGTCAAGTAATCCTTTCGGGAACGGTAATTTCGGGAACGTTCTCGGACTATGACGTGCGTTATCGAAATGATGACTGCATTCTCGAAATGACGCTTGCATTCTCTACATGACGCTTGCGTTCTCTACACAGATAAAGGCGAGAGATTAACTATTTTAAGCCAATTTTTGTTTTTTTCTTTTAGGACATGGGACACCAATAATTTAGTGGAAACACTTTGAAAAATACTTGTGTTAGTATCTAGTTGGTCCACCTTTTGCTGCTATCACATCCTCTATTCTGTCGGGCATACTGTCCACAAGTTTTTGATATATTTCCGCAGGAATTTTTCGCAATTCTGCCAAACGTGCCTTTGACAGTTCAGTCAGATTTCGGGCGCTCTGCTCCTGCACGCTATCGACGCTCCAACACATCTCAAAGATGTTCTATTAGGTTGAAATCGGGACTCTGTACAGGCCAGTCAAATTCTTACTCCCCCATTTAATCAAACCATCTGCCTACAACCCTTGCTTTGTGGCAAGGTGCGTTATCGTTTTGAAAGAGAAAATGGCCATTTCCAAACTTCTGCCAGAGGGCAAGGAGGACGGCGTTGTCCAGGATGTCTTGGTAACATTCCCCGTTTAGATGACCAGTCACAGAAATGATTGGACCAAGGCCAAACCATGAAAAGTGCTCCCACACAATCACTGACCCTCCGCAAAACTTCACTTTGGGCACTACTCAGATGACGTTCTCCGGGCATTTGCTATCCCTTGCGAAGCTAATAGAGTCAGTAAATCAGTCTTGTCAGTCCATCAACCGATGCTTTACGGTTTGCAGTGACCACCCTCCCCGACATATTCTTGGGTCTTCCACTCCTGAGCTGAACATTTGTTCGGACCCTTATCTTTCCACGTCCGGCATTTTGAACGGATGATTTGGAGATGTTAAGCGGAGTTGAGGTCTCTCTAACACTTTTGCCTGCAAGGTGTTACCCAACAAATCTATTCCTAAGAAATTATAAATGAAAACTGCAGATGATACTCAATCAGAAAAAATGGAAGGAAAAACACTACCAGGTAGTCAAGATTTGGTTAAAATAATAATAATAATAATTAATAATTTTGGTCCAAATTGGTTAAATAATAGCTCAATCAATAAAACACAGAGAGTAGGGACAATCTATTTTTTAGAAAAATACGAAAAACAGAATTCTAGAGGATATACCGGGACTTTTATTTAAACTCTTCTTGACCATGCCTCAGATTAAAATGCTATCCATCTTCACCACTGTGGAACATCACTGGATACAAGTTTTTCTTGCACTTGACGTAGAAGCTCTTACATCTTCTTTCTCTATTCGAAATCCCGTTGTTCATATGCTTCCAATGCCCATACAGCTTTTTCTGTTTAGCTGCAGAGTTTTTGTAACCTATACTCGTTCTTTCTATTTCCTTTCCAGACACAAATATTTGCCAGTCGTCTGGAAGTTTGTTAGGGAACTCAATGGAGACACGTGTGACTCCTTTTCTTTCTCAATAGCTGCTGCCTTATTTATGTCCCATCACTGCATCATCATTTTATGCTCATTATTAATAATTCTTGGAAACGAACGTTCAATCATCGCATTATCAGCATCTCAGTTTCCAAAATATTCACGTTCACACAGAATAGAGTCAAAATATATTTTTATGCAATGTTTTGATTTGCTTTGTTTTGCTGCTGGGTGCACAGGTCCTAAGTGATAGCTTGGCCAGTTGACAGCCGCTCGCACTGAACTATTTGCTGTCTTGTTCACCAGACATAGAGCATGATCTTGCGTGTGCGTAGGGGTGGCTCTGAGGTCGAGGCACGGTTGTCCCCGGGCTTACAACCAATGTTTAGAACATTTAGAACATTTGTCATACAGGACCCACTTTTCATCACTGGTAAATATTTAACTAAATATGGGTGCGTTACATTGTTGAGAAAGCAATGACATGAGAAAGCAATGATTCTTGTTAGATTCCGACAATATGTGGGGTACCCCATTTACTCAACTTGTATGTCTTTCCTAGGCTGTGCAGGTGACGTCCAACTGTTCCATCTGGCAATTTCACCGCATGTCAAACTGCTGTCCTCCTGTATGGCCGTTTTAATGGCGTGGTCATCTAAGGTTTGTGGTCGAGCACTGCGGGGGGTTCATCAGAAATGGCAAATTCTCCTAACCTAATCCAACCTACCTTACTGAATTTTTGTAACCAATGGTTTGCAGTGCGTTCATTTACAGCAAATCCCCAAACGCAAGACACATAAGGAGACTTGAAGCTGCTGCTGACAAGCCCACCTTGAAGTCATAAAGCAAACAACACCTAACCATCTCCTTTGATACCTCCATTGAGATATGATTGATGTGAATGCCCAACAGCCCTGTATTTATAGAGGCTAATCTTCCTTCTCCCCCCTGACAGATCGTGAACCACAATGCACACTCATTTTTCATATTTCCTATCACTTCCTTTCATGGCAACATAACAACAGCAAGAACTTTTGTGGTTTTCTGGCATATCGTACTATTATTCTAATTTTTTAAATCATTTTTAATAATTCTATGTTCTTTCCCATGACAACATTATTTCACCGCCCTTGATGTGGAAATATATGGCAACATAAACTTCGAAGAAACAGCTTACTTCTTGGGTGGAAGGATATACAGTCGGGTGCAAAAAGGTTTAGACTTAT
Organism: Rhysida immarginata; assembly: GCA_023313115.1. Lineage (NCBI taxonomy): Eukaryota > Metazoa > Arthropoda > Chilopoda > Scolopendromorpha > Scolopendridae > Rhysida > Rhysida immarginata. Next base: position 1,103,892 of record JAHWFO010019727.1, on the reverse strand, counting down.
GTCATAGTTGAGCACGTGAATAGCACATTCCAATGGTCTACCTGTTACCCTATTTTAATGCAGAAGGGACAGCTCCAGTCGAATCTGCCTTGACTCTAATTAAAAGTGCCTGATTTTGCAAGCGATCAACATCCGGTAAGCTTAGGGTGACCATATTTCCAAAATGGAAAAGCGGGACAACAGAGAAGAGTGACCGGAAGTTGGTATCATGTGACAGGAAATAGATGTCATGTGGCCAGAAGCTGGTGTCTTGTGGCCGGAAGTTTTGAATTTTATATAAATATAGGTACTTAATTTTTTTTCTATTAATTAATAAATTCAAATAAATAAAAACTGAAGAGTTAGAAATTCTATTTATTTAGTTATAGTTAAAGTATAACTGTCAAGTAGATAAATAATTATTTTTAACCATTAATATTAACGGTAAATAATTAACATTTACTAGAGGCAAGCCAAGCAGGCTTACAGCCTGTGAAATTTATGTCTTGAGGATTATAGCATGGTCTTTCTATCCCCTGGTCTGTGCACGGCTATTGTTCTCTAGGTTAAAGTTTGGTCAGTAGACAATATTGTGCGCCAGATGGCGATAGCTGTGGCTCTTCATTAGGCCCTTAAGTAAATCTCCTTTACATAACGTGTAAGGATTGAAATTAATCGAAATAAATTTAAAGTAATATACGTTTGATGAGTTCACAAATTTTAGCAAATATGTAAATAATTATTGAAATTTGAAATGTTGTCCAGTTATTAGAAGAAAGGCTGAATTTCATTTGTAGATCTTCAATTCATGTAATAACTTGTCAACATCTCACATTTCTTCTTCTTCTTTTCAGCCTGGACGAATTTAATCGTGTAACCGATAAGTGGATAGTAAGCTTTTATTAATATCGGAAAAATACAAATGTCCATTCCCTAGGCGGGACTCGAACACGCGACCAAGCGCCTCAGAAGTCAGCATGCTAGCCTCTTCGCCACCTAAGCAGTCTACATTTCTATATTTCAACCACTTGGTGAATTCTTAAACAGATGCATTTTCTAAAATTTATTTTATTTATTTTCCATCATTATAAATTATGTAAAGGAGTACTACCTCTATAAAACCTCAAAAAATAAAATGTAAATAAAAATTAATTGATAGTAAATTTAATCAATGCTACAAAACTCTAATAATGTTATTACCATTAAACAAATAATTATTTAAAAAATTTAAAATTTTTATCAACTTAATGTTAATATATTTATAGTTACTGAATTATACTACTGTTTCTAAAAAATATTAATGTGTTTAAGGAAGAAAAAATAACATTTTCGTTTTCGTTTTTAACGCCATCTATAGTGTGTCCTTGACAATAGCCCAACTAAATAGGACCTGTGCACAGACCAGGGGATAAAAAGACCATGATTATAGGTATTCTTGGAAGAAATGGATGCATTCAAATAATTGCCTTTGACAATCATTCTATTTTATATTGGTTTGTCTTAACTAATTCATTAGCTCACTGAGGTTCATCATGTCACCATCTTTGCCAGCTTTTATAACTGATGAAAATATAAATGAAAATTCCACAACCTGGGTTCGAATCAGGAACCTTCTTCTCACCATGCAGAAGCGCCAACCAATTGCGCCAATGGCTGTGGAATTTTCTTTCCTATTTTCATCAATTATTTAAAATCTGAGGTTTGGCATGGGAAAAAATCCTCTATAGATCATTATTTACTCATTTTCACCAAGTTTTTAGGTCGTCGATAAATGCCCTCTATCTTAACTAAAGACTGCCGCGACAATGTCTCTCATAGTCTTCTGATTTTAGCCGGCCTCCTTCAACTTTTAAAATGCGTCCACCATACTGTATATTGCTGAGTGAATTTTCTCACCTGCAATACCGGATTAAACAGTCCTGGCCTTTCGTACAGTTTGTAGGTATAGAAGGCTAACATGCTGAGTTTTGTCCCTTCAATGCTCATGAATTTTATCTTCCAGCCTTCTTCTCCAGAAGACACAGCAATGGGTAGGTCATTGGATCACAGTTCGGACTCCAAATCGACATGTGTTGTAAGTTGTTCCCCGTGCATAGATCTCGCTTAAATGGTAGTTGGTTCTCCATCGTCGGCTTCAAACACTGCTGCTACCGCATTGACAGTTGTCAAATTATATCTTCTGTGAACGCGCAGTATTATCGACATTTAAACGTTTCCTGACATCCTTCATCATCTTGTACGCACGTGCAAAAGGGTTGATATTTCTGATGTTCCTGTGAAATTTCTATTTTGAGGATCAGAACTGTATACGTTGAAAGTGCGAAAGCAACACAAATTCATGCACCGGTATATCCACTTCTGTCGAGTGATAACAAAAAGGAATTGGTATAACTACAAAGGCAATGATGATATGACCATTAGATTAAGCTTACTTTATTCTTAGAGCAAAAATGTTGTGTAGTGTATTTTTACATTTGAGCACCATTCCATTTACCTTAGAAATGTACATCAGTGTTAATTTACAAATACGTACATGCTAATTATCTTACAAAATTTCACAGAATACAGAGTTATAAATTTAACTATTAGGATCATTGGAGAATACTTTTCCTTGCTTGGAACATGATCTAAACTGAAATCAAAAATTTTGTTCACTCTGCTTTGTTTACATACCTTGCGTAAACAATGCAGAGTGAACAATTGTTGTCAGCTCCTGGACAGAAGGCCTGATAACGGAAACGTAATACATTGTCGGCAAGGCATGTTAACAAAGCAGAGTGAACAATTGTTGTCAGTTCCATCTCGTGTACCACTTCAGACTTTAGAGAAAGAAAGATTTGCGCTTTGAAAGATAAGTAATGAAATTTCACATAATTCTAACAGGGCAAAAATTTACAAAAAATAACATTGCATCATTCTTAAAGCTTCTTGTTTGATTTTGCTTGTTGTAGCAATTGTTTTTTTGACAGGACATATTCATAAAATTCAGCACACGTAAAATCATAGTTTGCTTGAACTTGCAAGATAGCTTCTACCATTGGAACATCCAGTCGGTTTCATCCAACAGTCCACTGAATGTTCATTATAGAAAAAACACGTTCTACACTTGCATTGTGAGAGAGAATAGAAACGATATAATAGTAAATTTTTACTGAGTACTGCTCACTATATAGACATTGCTGAAAAAAGCAACTCATTTTTTATGACAAACTATGCCCGATTCCTTCCATTCTGCAAACTTCTCATCCATTTTTTAAACTTTGCTTATTTGATTGAATAATATTGAACCATTCACCTCAACATCTCCTTCCTTTAAATACTGGCACGTTATTTCGACCTTATTCCATGTAGGTGGTTCAGTTAACAGCATCCAAGAGAATACACTGAAATTTGAAATCGTTCTTAGCCATTTAGAAAGATAGTCATAGGCAATTATGTATAAAATTCTCTGGTTTCTTTTTTGAAATTAGATGAGGCTGAATATGATATTCCGTCACTTTGTAAAACAATTTTTACATTTAGTGTAAAAAATTCTGCATTGCATTGATCTTGGGGTATATGTAGGATATCCTGAAGTATTGAATGAACTTCGATACAAGGTTTTTTTGTG
>JAHWFO010019727.1:1079654-1090587 GCA_023313115.1 Rhysida immarginata | reverse complement strand
TCCCAAATAATTTATTTCTGTAAATAAATCATTTAAACTTCTTAAAGTTTACAAGGCTGGTCGCATCAAGATTAAAAAAATATTGAATAAGGCATTCAACTCTTGTGCATTAACTAAAATTAGTTAATAAGTAGCTTTATTATAAAATCCTTTTAAATTCAAACATGGCTCAACTATTAATGATGTTTATCAATTAAAAATTGAGATCGCAGTTTCTTAACAATAAGATCACATGACTGATCATTATTACAGTTCAATAATGCTTAAAGTTTATTCCTAAGATACATAACTTATTTAATTATTAATACAATATAATATAATTACGACATAGGATAATTAATGTATTTCTTTTTATTTATCATCAGTAATTCTAGAATATAAACACTATTCCATCTTAATATATTGATTTTATTTATAAGTAATACTTATATTCCTTAGATTAAGTTAAGTTTCAGTGGCTATTAGAATCTTTTCATACTAAGAGTATCTGTTAGAATCAAGAGAAAGGGTGATCCCTGTCTTTTCTTTCTATCTATTATTTCTTATTCCTCTTTCAACACGGAGCATCTAGTAGCGTGTTTGCTTACGGGCGGATGTCAAACGTAATTCAAATCTTCGATCATCGCTTTCACTCCGCTTCAAATTGAAACCTGTTAATTGAATTGCTACACAATTAAGTGTTCGCTAAAGGGGACAAATAATCCTTTAAACATAATATTAAACTTTATAAATAATATTAGAAAAGAGGTCACCATTTTCTGTCCCATCTGTTAATACAAGTTTATTTACGATTGTAACTATTTCACTCCGAAATTCTTATGCTTCAAGAAATTTTCTTTCCAACTGGTATGGTCAAGAAAGGATTCTTGCATGGAAGGAAGAATAATAATCACCTGATTTCTCTTCCGACTCCATTTTATCCTTAAAAAGGAAGTGGGGACCTCAGGTCTCCCGACACTGAAAGCCACCGTAAACAATGATAATAGAACTAAAGCTGGCAAAAATAAATAAATTGCCGAACGCAAAATAACGAATCTCGACAAAAGTTAGTGAGATTTACAAGGTTGCTATTCCCTAAAAAAATTTTAAATTACAAGTTATAAAGCCAATTAATGTGTACGCCAATACTTAGGTGATTAAGAGAAAAAATAATAGAACCCACTCTTGCCTGAACCAACCTCTCAAACTGGGGGACGGGAATGCAAATCTCCCCAGAAATTCCGGTCAACTCCAGGACAAGGAGGGAGGATAGGGGATAGTTAGCAAAACATCCACGATCCCACTACCCTAATCCATACAATAAACAATGACTTCTACTCCGGGAGTTAAAACTAAATCTTCCAGGACCTGTCAAATTCAAGATTTTTTCTACACTAGTGTTGCATCATCCTCATAACCATGATATGAGTTCATGTTTGGAACGATCGCTGGTCGTTTGTTTACCTTTGCATACTCTGGATGCATAATGGATAAATTCTGAGGGGAAGACCGCATTAAGGTCTCCTTGACTACTGGATTTTCAGACTTACTATGATGATCATAAGGAGGGGGTGTTCTCTGTCGCACATTCTCTGAAACAGACACAGATGGCTTGTACACCAAATGAGCAGGCATTTGGTGGGGGAGGGGGAGGGGAAGGATGACGTTTCCGCTCCTCGCTCTGGTCTTTATTCTTCTGTATTAAATCTGCTAAAGTTTCATATATCTCTCCTATTTGTTCTTCCATCTTATACTTTATCTCCTTCATATCTATTACTTGTTCACCCATCTGTTGTCCTTCTTGTTCTACTGCCTCTATTTTTTCATTTATTCCTTTTTCTAGCTGATATTCTCTAACTTTTTCCATATCGAAGGATTCAATTGCATCACCGGGTTCATGATTCTCCATTACTTCGATCATGTTTACGTTCCTTGTGTTTTGCGCTCGTCTCACGACTAAGGAATCACGGGGAGAACTTCTAACCCTTTCTTCTTCAGCAACAGGGCCTAAACTCCTTAAATTATACCCATGTGGAGGACGAACAGGTTCCTCTCGTCTTACTGGTTCCACGGGGCACAGAGGTACAAAATTACCTCTAGGTATTTGCATGTTCCTCTGCATATATGTATGATTTTCAATCGGAGGTTGAATGATTTCTGACTCTGGTCTATGTTCAGACTCAAAATTTTGAGAAGATTGATTCTCTGTTTGCTTTTGTATTCCATGTGCGGGTTTGAGTCTATTAGCATGAACTAATTGTTTATCTCTTCCACTGATTTCCTGTATAATGAAATTCACTGGAGACAATTGTCTCACTATTTCATAAGGTCCTTTGAAGTTATCACCTAACTTTTTCGTCAAGCCTCTTTTTACTAAGGGTGAATGTAAATAAACATAATCACCGACTTTAAAGGCATAAGGTCGTTGCTTAGGGTCAAGATAAATTTTTCTTTTTCATTGCTGCTCCTCAAGAGTTCTACTCGCTATCTCGTAGGCGTCTTGCAGTCTAAGTTCGGCTTCATGAGCATAATTGTCATCAATATCATAAGTTACACGCCTGGGGGTCGTTAATATTTCTAACGATAAAGTAGGCTCTCTTCCGTAGAATAAAAAGAACGGTGTTTCCTTCACTGCACTATGGGGAGTCGAGTTATAAGCGAAGCTAATGTACGGCAAGAAAATATCCCAATTACATTGCTGCTTATTAACATAATGCTTCAACATTGCCACCATTGTTTTGTTTATAACATTCTACAGCTCCGTTCGAAGCCGGATGATACGCTGTAGTAAATAAATTCTTTATTCCCAATAATCTACACAATTCCTTCATTAATGCTGAAGTGAAATTCGCTCTACGATCCGTGAGTAATTGTGTCGGGATCGAATAACGAGCAAACACCGTCTCTACTAACGCTCTCGCTACCATTTCAGCTTTCTGATCAGGCAGTGCAATAGCCTCCGAATATCGACTAAAATGGTCGACTAGAACAAGAATATATTTATTTCCTCTATCAGATATTGGAAACTGACCCACCAGATCGGCACTCACTCGATAAAAAGGTCGTTCCGCATTAGGAAATTTTTGAAAAAGCTGCTCCTTCCTTTTCAGAAGGGGGTGTCTTCTTCTGACAACTCTCACAATTACGACAAAATTCCTGAATATCTTTATTCATTCCCTTCCAATAAAATTGTTTATTTACTTTCTTCCCCATTCTTTTTGCTTTAATGTGCCCACTCATTGGAATATCATGATATATTCTCATAATATACTTTTTATATTTTTCTGGTACTACTACTCTTTCCCATTTCTCTTTTCTAGAAGCACTTTCCTTTAAATTGTATAACATGTCATCATCAAGAAAATATCCCTCAGCATCCATACAACCATGCTGCTTTAATCTCTCAATAACAGGACTTAAAACTGAATCCCTTTTTTGTTCTTCTGCAATTAATTCACGGGAAATGACTGGATCCTACTCCATGACTGCACCAATGGCTACACGACTGAGACAATCAGCATTGCCATGTATGCGTCCTGGCTTATGTATTATTTCGAAATCAAATTCTTGGAGCGTCATCCCCCATCTAGATAGCCTCGACCCGAGTTCGGATATGAAAAAACCACCTCAGTGGTCGATGATCGGTGGCAATCTTAAAATGTTTAATTAAATACAATCTAAATTGTTTTACGGCAAAAATAACTGCCAAGCACTCTTTTTCAGTTGTGCTATAGTTTATTTCACTCTTTTTTAAGAGACGACTCGCATACGCGATAGGAAATTCTTCCCCGTCTATCTTTTGTGATAGAATTGCTCCAAGCGCTAAATCACTTGCATCTGTTGGTACAATAAATTCTTTAGAGAAGTCTGGGCTCCTCAAAACTGGCGCTGTAATAAGAGCATTTTTCAAAGCTTGAAATGCAGCTGCTGTTTCCTCTGTCCATTCTAACAGAACTTTTTTCGTTAGATTCGTAAGGGGTTTAGCTATATGACTAAACGAATCTATGTGTCGACGATAATATCCGGCTATTCCTAAGAAGGATTGCACTTCTTTAACTGTAGTTGGGGGTGGCCGTGGCCTGGTTGACTCGTCGGTTGGCTTGCCAATCGATGGAGTTCAGCAACTTCAGGCGCGGCCAGCTGCTGGTTGGGTGACTGCCTGGGCTTGAGGGCCACCTCTGGCGGGACAGCTATTTGGGGCGCGGCTGTTGGGGGACTTTGGTCTGACCCATTTGCCGATTGACCATAGCTGGTGTTCCAGCGGTTGGTGACAGCCTCTGGTTCGTTTATCCCCAGCAGCTTTTCCATCATGAAACCCCCCGTGCTTCGGAGGGCACGTTAAGCCGTCTGTCCCGACTGCTACTGTCATCTCGTGCAAAACTCCCTCGTAGGAGGAGGTGCCGCAGATTATCGCTTGCGATAATCTACCCTCTGTACGAGATAATAATAAAAAAATAATAGTTGGCCTAAGAAATTCTTTTACTGCGTGTATTTTATCAGGGTCTGGCGCAATACCGCTCTCCGGGACGATATGGCCCAAAAACCTAACTTCTGACTTCACAAATTAGCACTTCTTTGGCTTCATTTTAATATTAGCCTCCTTTATGCGTTCAAATAAGAAATCTAGGTCCTTTAAATGCTGTAAATAATCAGCTGAATAAATTAAAAAATCGTCTAAAAAAGACAAGTGCAAACTTTCCTTTTATCTGTCTAATAATGTGCTCTGCAGTCCTTTCCCAAACAGTCGGCAAATTAGCCAATCCCATAGGTAATCGCTTGAATTCATATTTGCCTCCTGGGACCACAAATCCGGTCTTATATCCATCCTCTATACCTAGCTGAAAATATCCCCGATTTGCATCTAAAACGCTAAATATCTTAGCATTACCTGAAAGAGTTTCCGATATCAGCGGCAAAGGGAAAATGTCAAGGCGTCTCACCTTGTTTAATTTTCTGTAATCAATGACGAACCTAAAGGTTCCATCCTTTTTCTTGACTAATAGGGCGGGTGCTGCCCATGGAGACGTTGATTCTGTAATTACATCATTTTTCAATAAATTATCGATAATCTGATCCATTATCTCTCGCTCTGCATACGGAATACGGTACGGTGCTTGTGCAATAGGTCTTGCATCTCCAGTATCTATACTATGATGAAATGCATGTGCATATCCCAGATCAAATTCACTCTGTGCAAAACAGATTCTAAATTCCCATAATAATTCCTCAAGTTGCTCTCTTTCTTTCTTTTCCATATGACCTAGTTTAAATAAATTTAAATATTTCTCTCTGTTTAGTGGCTCTTTGGTTTTCTCATTCTTTATCTCAATAGTATGATTCATTACATAAGGGGGTTGTTCTGCTTCTTGTAGACTTCCTACTCTCTTTCCTTTATCTAGAGTTATTTCATCTTAGGAGCAATTTATTATTCGAATAGGTACAGTATGTTTATCCGTCACCTTTACCAATACATTGGCAGTGTTTAATCCTGGTATTCTCAAATCATAGGCTTCAATTACACCCTGTCTCCCATTTAACCCTTTTCCTTTTACTACTCCTTCGCTCACTATTTCAGATAATTGAGGGATAATAACTCTCTTCTTTAAGTGCACTGGCACCATCTCCATATAATCTCTCTCAACCTCCTTCCTACAGGTTAAAAAATTGTTACCCAAATCCTCTTCATCATTTACAAAATATATTTTATTGTCACCATCTCTAATAGCTTGCTCTTCAAAATCAATAGCAAGTTTTCTAGGCACAAACATGTCTTGGCCCAAGATTCCTTCACATTTAAGTGGCCATTGTTTATCCCAAGCATAAGATTCGATCATAAAATCTCGATCGCCTAGCCTCATAGCTACCTTATACGCTCCTTTAGTAGGAAACCCACATCCCGTAATTCCTATGAGTTCTAGTTTAGGTTTTTCGATAGCTTTAACTATATGTCCCTTCTTCTTTAATTTATCTATCATTTTTTCTGACAATAATGTAACTTTACTTCCCGTATCAACAAGCATTTTTGTTTTAAAAGTTCCTATTAATGCCTCTACCATTATACAGCTAACGTTGTCTAGTTTATTCCTTTCTTTTACGGGTTTTTTTTCTATCTGTCTCACCGAAGGAACTGGTTGCCCCAGTTGTCGTTGTCGGTTTTCTATTCTCTCTTATTATTTTAGATTTTCTTTTATTCTTTTCTTTCTGCTTATTCTTTCTATATTGATTGTTTCGATTATTGTTATATTTATTCTTTCTACATTGATTGTTTCTAGGTTGATGTGCAAAATGATCATTAATCGCCTTTGTCACTGCTTCTTCTATCCTTTTCCCATATCTATATTCTACTTTGTTTACTATTTCTGCCTCCAAATCCAACTTTCCTTCTATTAATCCTATCATAGCTTTTTCTTGTTTATTATGGATACGTTTTATTCTTTCCGCCAGTCCCACTGCCTGTTCCCACGTCTCCGCCATTGCATACATCATATCATTCCTAATATGTGGCAGTATACCTTCTTCGAAACGCTGTTTTAATCTCTGCATTATAATTGAATGCCGCATTTCTCTTTTAGCTTCAACTTCATCATCTTCCCCTTCTAGCTTCTCCACAGGAGGTATTAACCTTCTCCCCAACGCCACTAACCTAGTAGCATAAGTTTGAATTTCTTCTCCTTCCTTTTGCATACAACCTTTAAATTCCTCCTCTCTTTCCTACCAAATCTATATATTAGGGTATTCTTAAATTGTAAATAATTTTCAGGGTCATCGAACCTACCACTTTCTCTAACATACATAAGTTCGTCTCCTTTTAATCTCCATCTAGCCATATTCACCATGGTTTTTTCTCCCCACCCTCCTGTGAGGGCAACTTCCTCCTGACAGTGAAAAAATTCCTCAACATCCCCCTTCCCATTAGATAAAGGAATTTCTTGCTATAGGGGCAAATATTTTTGATTTATTTGAATCAATTTATTAAACAATGTTTCTATTATTACGAAGGCTAAAAAGGTTTTAAAATTTCTCTCCTTAGGTTTCTCCACACTGAGATAGGAAATTGGAATCACCTGCTTGGATTACAAGAGGGGAGCAACACCGCTCCTCCACTCTCCAGAGGAAAACTTACCAATAAACTTAAATTCTATTTATATTTATTTACCTGCAATAAACCTTTTTCATCAATATACCTGTAAAAATATGTTCATTATAGATTGCACTCTGAATTATCCAATAAACATAATCATGACACATACTTTAACACACCTTTAAACCTATAACAGGTAGGTATGTACTCTTTGTACACTATTATTTCTCCGGGACCCTTCCAAATTTTTGAAATTGGTCCGTGTTCGGGCACCATTTGTGGAGACCCAAGGGAGGGATACGGAGGAATTAATGAATATCAGAGTTTAATGAACCCTGCGTCGACGCTCCATACTCCCTGGTCCACCTTCTATGAGCAGAGTCATAGGATTCCAAGGGTTCTGTCATAGTTGATGGCGGCAGATAACGCTTAACCATTAACCGATCAATGCCTTAGGCCCATTAAAGGTTACACCTCTCCGGATTATATTTATTAGAAATAAAGTTTTCATAGTTAACTACTATTGTCGGAGAAGGATGGAGAAGACTCTTGGTTATTTAAGAAAATAAACATATTTTATTCATAAGATAATTAAACATAATTATAATAGAGCAAAATTTACAAATACTATTTACTTTAAGTTAAACTACCAAAGATTATTATGATTTTTTATTTCTCCTCCCGTAAAGTTTACTTCAATGAAAATATTTACAATTAATGCCTGTGAAAGTTACTGATTAATAATTTTACCCAATTTCCCAAATCTTAATAATCATTCTGTTTCAACTATCAAAAGAACTTTTGGTGACCATCCGATATTCACAAAGTAAGTAAAATGAATGCATCATTACCCGGGCTCTTCTCCGTTTCCGTCTCCTGGGGTGGGTGGTCTTGACTCCGACGTGGTCTTCTCTCCTCGTTGGGCTCCGCGTTTATACTTGTCTAACTGCTCAGGGTTCAATTAATAATAATATACATAACATTAACGAAAATTTTATTTGGTTTCATTTTGGGATGCTAAACTGGTTCTAAAATAAAAGGTAGTTGTGATGAAGGGTTTCACTTTTTACTGACTCCGCAACTGTTTCTTAAGTTGTCTCCATCACAGATTCTAGCTTCTCCTTCATGGTCGCCGTGCTTTCAAGAGTACATCAACAACACTAGACAGTTTCACACTCTTCGAGATAGAGAAGAAGCAAGAGCAAGAGCGCAAGAGAGAGAGAGAGAGACCTCTCTATTTTCAGTGTTTGATAATATCCCGTAAAGTTTGAAAAGGGATCCCAGTCACAAGGTTCCATTAAACTTCATTGATTGGTGTTCAACATCGGACCAGAGCTGACAGACACGGCACAGCACTTATGGCACGAGGAGGAGAACGAGGGGTGGGCTCCACTCGACTCGGCAACTGCTGTAAAATAATGCCGCTGTCACACAACTCTACTGCTAAATAATCTGTCCGTCCGGTGTAGAAAATCTAAAAGATTCTCACATAAACATTCTTCTAATAAAGTGGATAAATACTCATTAGTAAACTTCTTCATAAATTACTAGGAAATAAATCCTAAAAATTCTTCAGGAGGAGGAGGTCCTTACAATAGTTTAATAATTATAAGGATTTAAAAAGTCTACAGACTTTTGGATCACCCGGTATAAAAATCCGAAATGTCATGTCTGGTACATGAAAAAGATAATCAAAAAGTTCTAATGTCTGGTGAGTGATAGTACAACTTGTTGTGAAATTTATGTTTTTTAAAACTAGTTCTGCTAGTGCATATGTAGTATTAGGCAAAGCATATTATGATAAGAGAAAACCAGAAACTTGGATGCTTTATGACGATAATGCAAATGAAACCACTGGAAATAAATATTCACAGCGAAGATTTTACTGGAAAGAGCAATTTAGTTTCTATTAATGTCGTAAGAAGTGTTCTTTCAATGTCGTCCACACAATAATAAAAATAAGGAATGCAACATTATCTGGGGTTCAGTAGATTGTAATTTTCTTGTTCCCACCTAATTAAATAATTAAGCACAGTTAGAACATAAGTAATAATTAAAACTGGCTTTAATGCTCCAAACATAAACTAAAGATATTAATGAAAACAAAAAAGAAAGGAAAAATTCTGCGACCTGGATTTGAAACCAGGGACGACGAGTATTATGGCTACAATTGAATAGGTGAGTGGAAAGACAGTACTGGTCTAAAGAAACTCTAAAGTTTTGTGATATTTGCAAAAACAACTTTTGTTTTCAAATATAATACATGCAGTCAACATTATAATAATGGAATCTTGTTAAAATTGTTAGCCAGACTCATAACAATGTTCGTTTTTGCCTGATTGTTTTGTAAGATTTGTCAAAATTTTTAAATAAATTATAAATTATTACTTGTCATGGGTAAAATTAAAGCACAGTGGATATGAACTTAAATAAATGAATAAGGACAGCGATGTAGACTTATTAAATTTTGATATTTATTAATTAACACAATTATTAAAAAATGAGATTGTGAAAGTACATAACTACCCCAAACCTGAATTAGGCTTTAGGGGGGGGGGAGAGTTCTCTAACACGAGGATTCGCCCTCTGGAGAACAAAATGGCTCCTTTACAAAAATAATCCACCCGATAAGGACGCTCCTAGGAATACCATAATAATGAGAGTTACAATATGGAATAATAGAAAATGTCGCCCTCGGCGGCACACCAAATACAACTGGGACTCCAATGAGTCTGTACTGCTACAGCGAATGTGTAGAGGAAATTAGCGCTTAACGCGCACTATCAAAGATAGTAGTCCAATGACTTGCTTGAATATAAGTATTCCTGGAATTGGTTCTGAAGATGAATTGACATGCATTGAACTACGGGACTCCTTCCCTCAAATGCAGCGATGCACTGCGTTAATCAGGACGACAGCAAAAGCTGATCCTGCAAAGAAACAAAAATACTGAATTTGATTCAAAGCCACAGGAATAAACTCAGGATAACAATGCAGCGTGAGTTGTCATAGCGCTGATAAATTGATTAGGAGAGACAGAAACTATAAAAACATTGTATGGGGCTGTGTTGAGACATGCCCTCTAGGTAAGTCGTAGAATACGTCTTGTGGCTACATGGCGAATCAGTAATCATTTTGTACAACACAATTTAAAAATTTTAATTTCTGACAAAAAATGTTCAATATACTTGCAATATATCATTATTTTTTAACCAGACTCGTTATATTTAACCAAGCCTGAATTATAAGTCATTCACAACTAACAAATTAGTGGACTGTGATAAGAGAAGTATGATAAAAATGTCAACAGACTAAAATCAATATCAAATCTCTAGTATTGCCACTGAATGTAGTAGGTGATTCAATGGGCATGTAATCTAAATTAAAACTGTTGGGAAAAACATTTTTTATGGACTTCCACTGGTTGAATTCTATCACTCCATGTAGAAACGTTTATGTCATCAGATATGTTATTTGCGGCGAACTTTCAGTTATTGACGCATTCGTATCGAGCTATAATTCATCTTGGTGCTGGGGCGCCTCAACTTTGTGGCGTTCCTGTTGAGCCCATTGATGCTCAACATCGGACATCCAGATCTTTTTGAATTCCCCATCTCTCGATCTATATTCCTGTGACGGTTTCTATATTTTCCTTGTGTTTATTAGGCATAAATTTGGAAATTCTGTAATTTTTGTGAAATGTCCACACTTCGAAGGCCCATATCATAGACACAAATAAACATTGAGGTTTAAATTTTAAGCCATTTTATAAAGCGCAGTAAAATAAAACAAATGACACCTCAAATGTTGTGGTAGCACAAAGGAAGCAGTAGCTAGACTAATATAATATCCGCCATAGAGCAGATTTTCTGC